>JASVER010000225.1:163558-174765 GCA_030449065.1 Oceanodroma leucorhoa | reverse complement strand
CCTATCACTTGTTACTTGGGAGAAGAGACCGACCCCCACCTCGCTCCAGCCTCCTTTCAGGTAGTTGTAGAGAGCGATAAGGTCTCCCCTCAGCCTCCTCTTCTCCAGGCTAAACCCCCCCAGCTCCCTCAGCCGCYCCCCATCAGACCYGTGCTCCAGACCCTTCACCACTTTTCTATATATAAAGCAAAGAACAGGATATTGATTAAATGATAAAAATATTTTCGCTCTTAAGCAGAACCGACCATTTCATGCTCCTCTAGTTGCRCGAGAAATTTCATCTGGAGGGTTTCAAAGAATCATCACAGAATGGTTTGGGTTGGAAGGGACCTTTCAAGGCCATCCAGTCCAACCCCCTGCYGTGGGCAGGGACATCTTCAACTAGGTCAGGTTGCTCAGAGCCCGTCCAGCCTGACCTTGGATGTCCCCAGGGATGGGGCATCTACCACCTCTTGGGTAACCTGTGCCAGGGTTTCACCACCTTCACTGTAAAAAATTTCTTCCTTAAATCTAGTCTGAAACYGCCTCTTTTACTTTAAAACCATTACCTCTTGTCCTATCACAACAGGCCCTGGTAAAAAGTCTCTCCGTCTTTCTTATCAGCCCCCTTTAAGTATTGAAAGGCCGCARTAAGGTCTCTCCAGAGCCTTCTCTTCTCCAGGCGGAACMACCCCAACTCTCTCAGCCTGCCCTCACAGGAGAGGTGTTCCAGCCCTCTGAGCATTTCTGTGACCTCCTCTGGACCCGCTCCAGTAGGTTTCCAAGGACATCCCATAAATGGGGATTGGCTGGAGAGCAGCCCTGCAGAAAGGGACCTGGGGGTGCTGGTCGGCAGCAGGCTCAATAGCTGTGCCCTGGCAGCCGAGAGGGCAAACCGCATCCCGGGGTGCGTCAAACACAGCACGGCCAGCCAGTCAAAAGAGGTGATTATCCTGCTGTATTCAGCACTGGTGCAGCCTCGCCTTGAGTACTGTGTGCAGGTCTGGGCCCCACAAGAAGGATGTGAAGGTCCTCAAATACGTCCAGAGGAGGGCAACAGAGCTGGTGAAGGGCTGGAAGGCATGTCCTAGGAGGAGCAGCCGTGGACTCTGGGTTTGTCTAGTTTTGAGAGGAGGCTGAGGGGCGACCYCATTGCTCTCTGCAGCTTCCTGAGGAGGGGACGTGGAGAGGGAGGTGCTGATCTCTTCTCCCTGGGATCCAGTGACAGGACGCCTGGGAATGGTTCAAAGCTGCACCAGGGGAGGTTCAGACGGGACGTGAGGAAGCATTTCTCCACCGAGAGGGTGGCGAAACCCTGGCACAGGCTTCCTGGAGAGGTGGTCGATGCCCCGTGCCTGTCAGYGTTTAAGAGGCATTTGGACAACGCCCTTAGTAACACGYTTTAGCTTTTGGTCAGCCCTGAAGTGGTCAGGCAGTCGGACCAGATGATCATCGTAGATACCTTCCAACTGGAACGGTCTGTTTTAGTCTATCCTATCACTGCCCCGACAACAACTCCTTCCTCCTAGGCCTCGCCGAGCACCGCCGCATTAATACCAACTCCCTTTGAACCCAGGCCCAGCTGCCGCCAGCCTTGCAGCCCCATCCTCCAACCCCCGGAGCACCACGTCTCCTCAGCAGTTCTCACACTGATAATGGCGGATGAGGGAAGGGGCCTGGGCGAGGAAGCCCGACGGCGCAGGCCCAGCCTGGCGCGGTGCACGCCGGGAGCTGTAGTCCCGCCCTCTGGCGCTGGGCGTGCCKSMGGCCKSMGGCACGCCCAGCGCCAGAGGGCGGGACTACAGCTCCCGGCGTGCACCGCGGGGAGCGCCTCCGCGCATGCGTAGCTAGGGACTACAGCTCCCGGCGTGCCATGCGGCGAGGCGGAAGCGGCGCGATGGCGGCAGGTGAGGGGCCCGGACCGGCCGCGGCTCCGGTCGCCTGCGGCCCGGCGGGCTGACGGCCTCGCTCTATGCCCGCAGGTCGGTAGCCGGTGCCGCCGCCATGGCGCTGATCGAGGGCATTGGCGATGAGGTGACCGTGCTCTTCGCGTTGTTGCTGGTCGCCGTGGTGCTGGGGCTGGCCTGGGCCTCCACCCGCGCCCCCGCACCCGCCGCCACGCCCCGCGACACCGCGACGCTGCCCGAGGAGGGTCCGAGCGCTGCCCCGACCCCCGTCGAGCACAAGGCCCCGGCGGCGGCGGCGGCGGCGGCGGCGGCGGCGGCCGGAACGGCCCCCGATGGGGCGGGCGGGCTGGCGGCGGGGCTGCGGCCCCGGGCCGGCCCCGCACCCGCGCAGGGCCCCCTCGGTGAGGGGGACGGCGGCCCCGCCGAGCCCACCATGGTGCTGCGGCTGAAATTCCTCAACGACACGGAGCGCCTGGCCCGGGTGCGCCCCGGTGACACCGTCGGGGCCCTGAAGAGGTGAGGGGCAGGGCAGGCCGGTTCTCCCGCGGCACTGCTCGGGGCTGTCCCGGCTGGGGGCGTCCCCGGGCCCCGCTGGCGGCTCCCTCCCTCCCCGGAGCAGCTGGGAGCTGCCGTTCTTGCCCCTGCGCGGGTGCCGTCGGACGGCCCGGCCCGGCTGGCGCCTTTGCTTCTGGTAACGCCTGGGGCGGCTGACGGCGAAGCGCGGGCGCAGGCAGAGCGGGTGGTCAGAGCGGGCGCGTTTGCACCCGGCGCCTGGGGGGGTGGACGGAGGGGACGCTGTCCCGACGGGAGCATGACGTTTCCCTCCTTGTCCCCCCACAGGGCCTATTTCCCCGGGCAGGAGCAGCAAGTGCGGCTGATCTACCAGGGCCAGCTGCTGCGCAATGACGCCCAGAGCCTGGCCGCCCTGCACCTCGCTCACAACAGCGTCCTGCACTGCCACATCTCCCAGCACAGCCCGTCCCCCGCGCCCGCCGGCCCCCACGCCTCCGCCGACCCCGTGCACGCCGCCCTCAACGTGGGCAGCCTCATGCTGCCGCTCTTCGTGCTGATGCTGGCCGTGCTCTGGTACTTCCAGCTGCAGTACCGCCACGTCTTCACCGCCACCGCCACCACCTTCCTGGCAGGCCTCACCCTCCTCTTCAGCTTCATGGCCTTCACCATGTACCGCAGATAGCGTGGCCCCGCGCCTCGRAAGGAGCCGCTGCGCCCGGAATAAACTCGGTCCCGGGTGGAGTCYGCCTGCCGCACCTGGACCTGGGGGGTCTGGGCCTGGACTGCGTCCCTGGGGGGCCCGAGGGAGCTGGTGTCCGGGCAGGAAGCCGTGCCTCCAGGGCCGGGCAGCGCCGCAGCCGGAGCGGGGGTTGCGGCGGGAGCGAGTGCTGTGCTGCCTCTGGGGGGGGGTGCGGGGGGTGCCGGTGCCCCCCCAGCCCCGCATGGAGCGTCCGCCTGGCCCCCCCGTCCCTCCCGTGCCCTGTGGCCAGCCGGCTCCACGCATGGGAGCTCCCGCAGCCCCCTGCGCCCCGCTCCTGCGTGGGACGGCGCCCGTTCCCCCGGGGCGGGGGCTGCCTCCGCACGGGGAGCTGTCCGGCCGCCCGGCCCCTCCCGGGGCTGCTCCCGGGGCTGCACCGGAGTCCCGGTGCCGGCGGAGGGGACGCGCTCCCCGCCGCTCTGTTACGATTAAAGAACTGTGAACGGTCGCGGCCTCCCGGCTCTGCTGCGCCGCGGGGGGCACGGGGGCAGCGGGAGGGGCGGGGCTCCGGGGCAGGGGCGGGGCTTTCCCAGCGGCAGCGGGCGGGGCGGGGCCTGCGCCTCGGGCCACGCGTTCCGCAGGGGCGTAGTGCGCCTGCGCGGGYCGAGCCGCCCCGCCCCGTCGCGAGGCGTTCACTCATTGGAGAACGGCTACGCATGCTGCCGGAGCCCGCGCGCCCGGCACCGCCCCCGGAAGTGTGCCCCGCGCGGGGGGCGGGGCCGCGGCGTCYCTCGGCCCGACGGGGGCTGTCGGGAAGATGGCGGACTCGGTGTCCGGGCGGCGCTGAGCGGCCGGGGCGGCGGCGGGTCCCAGCGCGGCCGCGAGCGCCATGTAGGGCCGGGCCGGGGGCCGGGCGGGACGAGGGGCGGGCCGCGGGCCGGGCACCGCGGGGCCCGTCTAGTCCGGAGGGGTGGGGATGGGGGACCCCGGCGATGGGGGCCTGGGTGGGCCGGGTGTCGCGGTCCCGGTGCGGCCCGGCCCGGCCCGGCGGTCCCGGTACCGGGGGAGGACCGCTCGGTACCGCTCGGAGGTCCCGGTACCGGGCGATGGAGAGCTCGGTGCCGCTCGGGGGTCCCGGTGCCGTGGGATGGAGCGCTCGGTGCCGCTCCGGGGTCCCGGTGCCGGTGGATAGAGCGCTCGGTGCCGCTCGGGGGTCCCGGTACCGGGGGATGGAGCGCTCGGTGCCGCTCGGGGGTCCCGGTACCGGGCGGGGGGGAAGATCTGGGCGGACCTGGGGTTCTGGTACCGGCCGGGGATCTGTGCGTGCCGGGGCTCCTGGGACAAGGGGGATCTGTGAGCCRGGGGTCTCGGGGAGGGGAGGGGGCTGCGTGGGCCAGGGGCCTTCAGGGTGTGCAGGCCGGGGATCCCGGGACAATGGGGCTGGCGTGGGCCGGGGCACCTCGGGCCGGGCGGCTTGTGCAGCGCGGGGGTCCCGGTACCAAGGGGATCTCTGTGGGTGGGGGGACCTCAGAGCGGGGCRCTGCGTGGGCCAGGTATCCCTGGGCTGGGGCGGATCTGTGCGGGTGGGGGGTCCCAGCGTGGGCTCCGTGTGTCCCTTGCTTGGGAGGTCCCAGCCTTGCCGGCTCCAGCTCTCCCAGAGGCCCGAGCTCGCCGCCCCCCTCACCCCCCCTCTCATTCCCAGGGTCTCCCGGTTCTCCGAAGCCTCCCGAGCCGCCCTGCCCTCGCCATGCTGCGCCTGCTGCCATGGCTCCGTGCTCTGACCCGAGAGAGCGTGCGGCCCGGAGTCCTGCGGGGCCTGGCTGCTGGTGACAGGAGCGGGGCCGGGATGTATCCCACCTGCTACTGTGCAGGCAAAGCCAAGCAGCGGGCTGTGCTGCTCCCCCTGGACCCCTACGGCCATGGGCTGCTGCACACCTTTCCCCCGGACGCCTACAGGACTCGAGGCCATGGCAAGAGGAAGAGCTGGAACTTCATCCACGAGAAGATGAGTTATGACACCTTCTTCACAATGAAGCGTCTGATAGAGCGCTCGCGCAGCGTGGGGGAAGTGCTGCGGTGGGTCACGCAGAACCCCAGCAAGGTGTCCGCCAGCCACTACCCCATCGCCCTGCACAAGCTGGGCCAGCTCTTGCAGCAGCAGCAGGCCACGGTGAACGGGGAGAGCCGCGGGCCCGGCCAGGTGCTGGAGCAGCCGGAGTTTCAGACTCTCTGTCAGGCCATCATCAGCGGCTGCTCCAAGTTCGATAACTTCAGCATCGTCAACTGCCTGTACGCTGCTGCCGCGCTGGGTGAGTGTCCCGGGCCGCCGGCGTCTGCCTGCGCGGGGTCGCTGGCAGGGGACAGGGGAGGCGGGCAGAGCGGTGACACGGGCCGGTGCCTGGGTTTGTGAGGTGAAAGGAGAGCTTGCCGGTCCGGCTGACACRGAAGGAGGAAGGACGTAGAGGAACAAGAGCCAGTGTCTGGGTTTGTGTGTGGATTTCCCTGTGATGCTGCCTTTCTGGYAGATGGAGTTGTGCCCTCTGAAGGAGGAGGCTCTGCTTGGGATACGCAGCAGGAAGGGGGTCAGGTGGACTGAGTGCTCCGGGGGGGCTCGGCTGGCTGCAGCACCCGGCATGTCGGCCCAATAGGGGCAGCCGAAGCGGTGGCCGGCGGTGCCTGGCAGGATCAGGATAAACCGCTCCTTGGGTTTTGTTCCAGTCCCTGAAAATCAGCAAACATCTGAGCATCGAAGTGTGAGACGTGAGATCTTGGTTAAACCCTTTGCAAGKCTCTGTCGTCGGGAGTTCAGTGTTCAGGAGAAAAGGTTCAGGCCGGTTTGGGTCCCTGCGCCGCAGCCCCCCGCGGGCCGTGTCCCGGGGGCTCCCCCTTCRCTGGGCCGGGGGCCCCCGAGGGCCCTGCACATTCTCCCGCCTGCGGGGAGGGGGATCGCGTCTGGCGGTCGCCTGTGGCGGCACGTGCCTGCCCTCCCCTCCCCGGCGGTTCCTGCCAGTCCCACGCGCGCGGTTCCTGCCCTCGTGTTTGCTTTTTTTTTTTCCACCGCAGCTGCACGCTGGGCTGAGGCCTCGCTGAGCCGCGTACGGAGACGCCCGGTCCCCGCCGTGGGTTGATGCAGTAACTTTAGATCTCGCTGAAGGGGGAGGGAAGAGGTTTCTGCTCTTCCCCCCTCCGTCTCGCGGCGCCTCGTGTTTGTTGACACTGAGCTCTGGGCTGCCAGGCGCCTCTCCCCTCAGCCGGGCTCCCCCCGGCCTGCTCTGGTTTTGACCCACACTTTGTTCTCCGTCAGTCGCCCTTCCCTGCTCACCATGCTTACCCGCTCATTAATAAAAATGCTAACCCGCCTTTTTGAGGCCTTTTTAAGGAACAAAGCAACTGCTCAGACCAATTCTTCACTTTCCACCTTCTGACTGATTTTTGATTAATGATAAAACGCAGCAACTTACCCCATGCTGCCTTAGTTGCTTTAAAGCCCTTTTGAAAATTGAAATCTTGTCAGCTGGCTTAGGAGACCAGTGGGCTACCAGGGCCTCATACAGTGCATAATGCTTCATGCATCTCCTGAAAATATCTCTCCTGACACACGAGGGGTGGCCTTTGCCTTTTCTCGTAACCGCGCTGTGCGCCTGGCCCCTTGTCTTTCTGTGGTTGAATAATACGTCCAGAGTTGAAGGAAAGTATTTCCTCCAGGAGCCAAGTTTGAACGACTAAAGCTAAACTAGAAAATGGGAGAAGGTTAGAAATGTGGAAAGATTCATTCCTGTCATACGCGGACAGTTTTTATTTTGGTAATGTGCTGATGTCTGTCTTGTTTTTCAACCAAAACTTTTTTTTTAAGTACTTCTTGAGGTGTATTATTTATCTTTAAGAAGTTAGAGACTTAAGAAATAAACCTTGCTTTTGCGGATGAGTTAAAGGACTTCCGTTTYGGTGGAGTGGGTGGGAATAATCCAACGGCTCCAAATGACTTTTTCTGTGGTGCAGGTGCACTGATGTTCTGGCCAGGCTTTGCCAAACCACTCCTCTTTCCCTCTCTCATCTCCGGTTTGATCACCGACACGGCAAACCTGTCCTCCTCTGGCTGTAGTCTCGTGCCGGAGCTCGTGAGGACGGTCGTGCCTCGTGAAGKTGAGAGGTGGGGTCTGGCCGTCCCTAATCCCTTCCCCGTCGCAGGCCTGCCTGGGGAGTCGCCGCTGGTGCGAGTGCTGGAGGACGAATCCCGGAGCCGCCTGGGCCGCTTCAACCAGAAGGACGTCTCCATGGTCTTCAGCAGCGTGATGAGGCTGCACCCGTCCAGCCCCCACCCCCTGGTCGAGTCCTGCCTCAGCAGTTTGGAGCGGCACCTGGAGAAGGAGCGCCACCCCCAGACCCTCTTCCTGCTCCTCTCCTACTACCGGTTGCGGGCGCAGGCGCTGCAGGGACACCCGGCCTCCGACCAGCAGCTGATCAACAACCGCAAGATCCTGCGCCTCGTCAGGCACACGCTGGGGCAAGTGAGTGCCATGCGGGAGCACGAGCTGGCCCTCTTGGACGAGATGCTGGCTCTGTGCGCCCAGGAGGCGAACAACAAGGCCCTGGAGGCCATCTTCAGCTCTCAGCTCTTCTACGAGAACCGCCAAGAGCGATTCATCCGCAGTATGGCAGGTGAGGGCAGGGTCTGCCCAGGCAGGGTCCCGGCCTTGCCCACGGTGCGAGCCTCTTCCCGGGTGCTGGGTGCGCCGGGCTCTGTCCGTGSGCTTGGCAGCCTTGGAGCCTCCTTTCGTGGCCCCGGAGGACATCTGGGTTTGTGACCGCACCAGCTGGGGCCTTGTTCAGCACCAGGGCCTGCAGCGGTGAGGCTGGAGCGGGAGGTGCTCTGCGTTACGGCCAACCTGTCACTGACTTCCCAGCCTAGCCCCTCCAGGGGCTGTGAGCCTGCCTGACCTCAAGACTGGGAGCAGGCTGGTTTCGGTGGGGTTTCTACAGAAGGGCCTCCGTTCTGTGCACGTTCCAGCTGCGCTCCAGCTGTGCCTTCTGGGTGCGCAGGACAGGAATCTGCCCCAGCCTCTCACAAGCCCCATAACGTGATGGTTTCCGGAAGCCTTATGGGTTTCAGGAGAGATGGCTCTGCTGCCCAGGTCGTGTTATCTCCCGCCTGCCTGCACTGCCTTTCCTGCCCAGGCTGTAGTGGCTTCTGGAGAGCTGCAGTTCGGACAGAGCCAGGCCCCTCTGACGGATACCCCGCTGTGGTTTGCTCTGTGCAGAGTGGCTCCCCAGGAAGGCAGAGAACCTTACCCCCTACACCATGGCCCTCATTGCCAAGTACGTGGCCCGGCACCGGCTGCGTGAGCCACGGCTGCTTGATACCATCGCAAACTTTCTCCTGAAGCGCGGGGAGCAGCTCGACAGCAAGGTCAGTGCCCGCTCCAGTCTGTGGGGGACGCTGGGGCTGGCTCTGGGGCTGTCCCYGCGCTGGGGGAAACCACGTTCCTTCTGGGGCATCTCGCTGGGGACCGACCGGGGTGTGCCCTGATCCGTACGGGTTGTGAGAGCCTGTTTCTGCCTGGCTCTGGGCAGGCCTGGGCCTGACCTGTCCTTCGTCCCGCTGCCTGGCCCGGCCTGACTCCCTCTCCTCCTGCCTGCAGGTGATCCAGAAGCTGGTGTTTCCCTTCAGCCGCATGAATTACCGCCCATCCAACCACAGCGAGCTCTTCCCCAAGCTGGAGGCCATCCTGGAGCAGAAAGCYGGCAGCTCACCCCTGGCGACCGTCAACATCCTCATGTCCATGTTTCAGCTTAGCCACTTCCCCCAGACCGTCCTGCACCAAGTCTTCTCCCCAGCCTTCATCACCAATGTTATGAGTATGTTGGGCCTTTTCCAGGTTAAACCCAGCCGTTAAAGCTCGGGGCTGGGRTGGAGGTGGATTTTGAAAGCGTGGGGCAGAGCAGACTGCCCCTGGGAGCACAGGACCACCTCGCTGGCGGTCAGTCCCCCCGGGAGCGCGGCTGGGCGAGGACTAGCCAGCCGTCCTCTCCCCGCAGGCAGCCCCTACGCGCTGATCGTGCGCCGCTACCTCTCGCTGCTGGACGCGGCGGTGGAGCTGGAGTTCCGCGATTACAGCGGCCCGCGCCTYGACCCGCGCTACCGCGTCCTCATGTTCGAGCACGCCCTGACGGCCGACGAGGCCAACAGAAAGTACAGGTCAGCGGCAGGGGCAGGCGGTGCGCTGGGGAGGGGAGGGCTGCCCCGSGGGGGGAGGCCTGTCCCTTGCGGGTGGGCAGTGCGGCGTCGCTTGGGACGTGGGGCGTGTGACCTTGTTCTGGCAGGATCCCAGCCRAGGACGGTGCTGGGGTAGTGGCCCATACGTGAGCTCCGAAGCCTGTAGAGGAGCAATATAGAATCACTGAGGTTGGAAGAGACCCTTAAGATCATCGAGTCCAACYGTAAAGCTAACACTGCCAAGCCCGCCACTAAACCATGTCCCTAAATGCCACGTTTACGCATCTTCTAAATACCTCCAGGGATGGTGACTCCACCACTTCCCTGGGCAGCCTGTTCCAGTGCCTGACAGCCCTTTCGGGGAGGAAGAACGTACTGTTGGTGTAGCGATATCGGGAGGAGCTTTTCTGCTGAAGGAGCTGAAGCGTGTCCCCTCCTTCCCCAGAACAGCAGAGCCCGAAGCTAAAGGCTCTCCTTATTTCTYGCTCCCAGGGGCCTCCACGTCTCTGCGCGGATGTGCTCAGAGGGCGAAGGCGGGTCGGCAGTGCTCGGGGCAGGCTGGGGGYCCTCCCTGGTGCGTCTGCTGACTCTTCTTTTCCCCCCCCAGTTACAAGGGGCTGGTGGCGGAGGCCCTGCGGCAGCTGGTGGGAGAAGAGTGCTATCGGCAGGACGAGGTGTTGCCCCCAGGATACTGCACAGGTAGCCTGGCTGGGCGCCCTGCTTTGGGGCAGGGCCGTGGTGTCGGGGAGGGGGCTGGCAGTTGGGATTTGGGGGGCTGTGGGTGCAGCAGAAGCCCTGCAGCTGCCGGCATGCTCGGGGGAGGCCCGAGGGTGGGAGGTTATTCAGGGCAGAACTGGATTTGGCTGCGTTGTCACCACCTTCCCCGTGACGCTGCCTTCCCTCGGGGCTTTGGGACGAGGCTYCCTGAGCCCCCGCCGCAGGAGGGCTCAGCTGGGCCAGTGCAGCGGGGGATCCCCTCTGTGCTCCGTCTGCTGGGCTGGCTGGCACAGCCTCCCCCACCCTGGGGCACGCAGGGTCCCTGAGCCCGTGTCCCATCATTGGGGGGTCTCGAGGCCCGGTGCTGATCCGTGTTCTCTCTCCGCAGACTTCCTGCTGTGGATTAACCGCTCGGGCACTGTGCTGCCTCTCTCCCGTGTCCCTGCGGCTTCCAAGGCTCCCTCTGCCCACACTACAACATCGCCTGCCGCCATTTCCCTGCGCTCGAGCGTCCTGGCCCTCACCTCGGACTTGCAGGACTTTGCCCCGTTTGCTCCAGAGACGCCGAGCAGCCCCCCGGGCTCCCGGGAGAGCAACCTGGCCGGGCGGTTCCTGCCCACGCTTTGCCCTGCCCCGGGGGGCCCCTGCTACCAGCCCCCCTCGGACTATTACTGCGGCCTGAGCAAAGAGTCTTCCCTGGAGAGCCAGGGCAGCTCCACGTTAAGCAGCCCTTCCGAGTGCCTCTCCGCGCAGCCGRCTGGCACCCCTGACTGCTCGCCCAGGGGCACCTCCGCAGCCACCCTCTTCCAGTTCCCCATCGGCAAGATTCTGGAGGAAGAGGAGGAGGCTACCGCCGGCTGCCCYGGGCATGATCACAACTGCTTCCAGGGGGAGCAGACCCAGGAGGAACCGGAGGAAAGGAGCCCCCCCGCCAGCGAGGATGCCTGCCCTCCACCCTCTCCGTGCCGGCCCAGCCCCAAGCGGGGGCCCGGCGACGGGCCGCAGGGAGCTGAGGAGATTCAGAGGTACCGAGCAGGGCCGGTCCGTGTCCCCGCTCCCTTCTGGCGGGACAGCCGCCCCGGGCCCGCGCCGCACTGGCTCCAGCTCCTGCCCTCCCCGGCAGTCGGCCCCGGCCCCCTCGGGCCCTGCGCTGCCAGGTGCCCGGCGGCAGTGCAGGCTG
>JASVER010000225.1:147430-163178 GCA_030449065.1 Oceanodroma leucorhoa | reverse complement strand
GGCCCCGGGGTGCAGCTCGTCCCAGCCCGGTGCGGCTGCCCCTGCCACCAGCGGGGCGGGGGGTGCTGCCTGTCGTCCCCCGCTGTTCTGGGGACCGGGGGCGGGTGATGCTGCTGCCGTCCTGCCTGCAGGGTCTGTGGCGGGGGGTGACGCTGCCCCCTCCCCCTCGCTCTGTCCTTGCAGGGTGGTGCTGTCGGTCAATGACAAATGGCATTACTGCCAGAACTCCGACATCCTGGTGGGCTCGCGAGCCATGAGGGACAGGCACTTGCGACTGCTGGGCTACTGTCTGGTTCAGGTAAGCGGGGGGCTGCTCCCTTCCCTCCCCCTCCTCCCCCCRGGCAGAATCCGCCCGTGGCCGTGCAGCGAGATGGGTTCCAGGCCGGAGAGCCGGCATCCCCGCTGCAAACACCGCCGATGGGAGCCGTCCTTCCGCGCCGGCCGCTGGTGAGAGGGAGCGGTGACTCGTCCTCAGGGCTCCTTTCTGCCCTCCCCCGCCCCACCCCAAGACTTCTCCCATGCGGCTGGCAGTGATGCCAGCCCCCGTGCGAAGGGGACGGCCCCTCCTGCCCACCCGTCCTGCAGGAATCCCATCCTACAGGTCTGCTGGAGCCGAGACCCCCGGGCAGGGAGGGGAGGAGGGGGAGCTGCTCAGCCCGGGCCCGGCAGGCACGTCGGCAGCGGCAGGGTTGGCTGCGGGGCCTGGGGGTGGAAATCGAGTGGGGGCATAGCTCAGCCTGGTACCCTTCGCTGTAGTCCTGGCTGTCGGTTCTGCAGCGTGCCTCTTGCCGCCGTGGGTGGAGGCGAGGCGAGGGGAACCTCCCTTCGGTGCCTGTTTTGGAGCCCTGGCCTSTTTGGTTGCAGCCTCTGGCTGGGCTGTGGCGAGCGCTGCGCGCAGAGGAGCCCTTGAGGCTTCACCACCGCTTTCACAATTGTCTTCAGATTTCTTTGGGAACTTCAGAGGTTTTAAGGTGTGCAGCTTCTACAAGACTATTTCTGGGGTGACTTTTAGCTTGAGGATAGATCTTTCTGAGGAAAACAACTCAGAAATGCGGGCCTCTTATCCCTGTTTACTTCTTCRCTTCAGAGGTCACCTGAATTACAGTCAAGGATCTGCCAAGCAGTCCCATAACCATTTCTTAAAGCTTCTTACCTCCCCTGCTGCTGACGGTGCAGCATGCCAACATGAAGCTCCTCCTAATTTCATAATTTGCAACGTACATCGTTCAGAAGCCCTTTGTTTATGCATAGCTTTGGCAGTCCTGTGACTCGAGTTGTTGTATTTCCTTGGAGATCCCAAGCCGCAGAGCAGCGGAGCAGGACCAGCTCCCCTGYGCAGCGCACCCCGGCTCTCCCGCGTGCCGGCGTTCAGGTCGGGCTGCCCAGGGCCAGCAGCGGGACCGAGCAGCTTTGTCGCACGGAGGAGGGCTCCCCGGTGCGAGGCCGGTGCCGCGGGCTCTCGCTGCGTGTCTGGGCTCYGGGATGCTCCAGGGCGCTTGGCACAGCTGCCCCCGCTCCCGGCTGTGTGCCACCGCGTCCGAGAGCCCAGGGCTGCCCTCGCCTGCCTGCCCCGTGCCCAGCACACCCGCAGCACCAGGCTCTGCGCTCACCGGCACTTGGCGCAGCTGGGGGGTCCGTGCCCTGCCTCAGGCCGCCTCTGGCAGCCGTTACCGCTGGGGTCTGCACCCCTGGTGTGGGCCAGGGCTGCTGCGGGGGGCTGAGGCTGCTGACCAGCAGCCCCAGGGGGTCTCTGAGGAGCAGGGCGGAAGGGGCAGGGGTGCGGGCAAGCGAGAGCGTGCTCTTGCCCCCGGTGTGCACAGGGTCAGGTGCCCCGTCCGGCAGCGCGCAGTTAGGCGCCGGGACGTCTCTCTCTGCTCTTCCCTCCGCTCGGCGTGCCCGGTCGCCGTGCAGCTGCTCGTGGGGTTAGCTCCCCTTGGGTGCGTGAGAACAGACCCCGCTGTTCCCTCTCCAGCAGCAGACAGTGGCAGATCGTTAGAAAATGAGTCGAAGTGGATCGTGGGTCGGCCGAGGGCTCCCGCACCAGAGTGTGTGTCTGGCAGCTGTGTTTAATCGCCCCCATGGACCTCTTCTCCGTCAGCATTTTATTCCTCTTTGCGCCTGTTCTTTCTCCCACACCTGCAGTGTCCGGTGCCAACGAGCTCCAGGCAGCACTACCTGCAACAAGCTCTGTTTGTTTTAAACCTGCTGTCTGGTCAGCCGACGGGGTGCTGCCGGGTCTGGTACCRTGGGGGGGTGAAGAGCAGCTCTGCGGTTACCTCCTTCTATGCTTGTGGTTCCAGAGGTCGTTTCCCTTTGGCCACCTCTTTGAGATGAAGAACCCCAGGCAGTTCAGCTTCTTCCCGAGTTGAAGCTGCTTCACAGCTCAGTTGTTGTTCTTGCTCTTCCTGTTTGAGGTTTATTTCCTCTTCTTCTGACACCTTTCCAGAATCCCAGAGTGGTTGAGGTTGGCCGGGGCCTCTGGAGATCATCCAGTCCAACCCCGGCTCACCTAGAGCAGGTTGCTCGGTACCACGTCCAGTCGAGTGTTGAATGTCTCGGAGGTAGGTTGCTCTCCGGGTAACCTGTTCCAGGCTCGAGGCCGGTGCTGCTCTACCCTCACAGTAAAAGAGGTTTCTTATGTTTGGAGCGTGTGTGTGTAGCTTAAGTTTAAATGGGATTTCCAGTATTTTAGGTTTGTTCCCATTGCCTCGCTCTGTCACTGGGCACTGCTTAGAGTCTGGCTCTGCCTTCTTTACAACCTCCTGTCTTCCCCAGCTCTGTCAACCTCTTCTCACGTATCACATGCTTTAGTGCTGTAATCATCCTTGTGGCGCTGCACTGGACCCGCTCCAGCATGTCCATGTCTTGTTCCGGGGAGCCCAGCACTGGRCGCTCCGGATGTGTCTCACCAGCGCTGAGTAGCAGAGGAGGATCCGCTCCCTCGACCGGCTCGCGGTGCTCTTCCTGACGCAGCCCAGGATGCTGCTGGCCGCCTTCGCTGCAAGGGAGCAGGGCTGGCCAGTGCTCAGCTTGTCCGTCAGGACCCTTGGTCCCTTCCCTGCAAAGCCACTTCCCGGCCGCTTGGCCCCAGCCTGTCCTGGTGCATGGGGTTATTCCTCCCGAGGCTCGGGGCTCGGCCCTGCCCTGCCCCGGGGCCGTTTCTCCAGCCTGTTCAGGTCCCTCCGAAGGGCAGCGCGACCGTCCGCGCTCGGTCCCATCGTCCAGGYCACTAATGAGGGTACTAAATGGTGTTGGCCCCAGTGCTGACTCCTGGGGCATGCGCTAGTCACTTGGTCCAGCTGGACAKCGTGCCTCTCTTCGCCGCGCTTTCAGCCTGGCAGCTCGGCCCTCCTTATATTTAATTTAAGGCCTTCTCTTGTTGGCTGTTGCATTGCCACGCGTCTGCTGGACGGGCGCTGCTCTGCGTGTCGTGTCTGGCACGCTGCTGAGCTGTCTGGCTCCGTCTGCGTGACCGCGCCAGGGCCTCGCTCCTCCTCGGACGCCGTGGATCTGGCAGCGGCGGCAGGTGCGGATCTGTCGGTGCCTCCGAACAGGGCTTCCCTCCAAGAGAGCCCGCTCCTGCCGCAGCACAGCGAGCAGGGGCTGCCCGCGGTGACTGCGAAGGACGTCGCCAGGTCTCGTGCCTGGACCCTTCCTTGCCTCCACCGTCGGCTTGGAGCTGCGTGTGGCTTCCACCCCTCCGGCAGGCGTTGGGAGTGGGAGTGCTATTGCAGGGTCGCCTGCCTCAGATCCTCTGCTCTGCCCACGGATGCTCTGGGTCTCAGCCCTTTCCAAGGTAGATTTTTTTTCCCTGGTGGTCCTGATCTTTTATTGACAGCCAGGTCCTTTCCCTCAGAAGTTTCTGGGTAAGGACATGCTCCTTCCTTCCCGGGATCCTGCCCCGAGTAATGGCCAGATTTGATGTTCCCAGAAACCCCATCTTGGCTCTGGCACTGCTCGCTTCCAGCCCATTTGGTTGAAGGAGCTTTCTGTGCTGTTTATCCTTCTGTAGTGTCGGAAGGGCAAGCCTGCTGYGGAGGCAGACCCCGCAGAGCTGGGCAGTGAGGAAAGGAGCGTGAAGCAGAGTGAGGTGGCTCTGTACCAGAACTGCCAGAAACCTTTGATTCAGACCCACTGCAGCCAGAGGACTTGGTTCCTTCTCTCCAGGCAGGGTTAGCAGCCTTCTTCGCCCCTGGCCTGTGGGAGCGTCGGAGAACAGCGCCTGTCTGCAGCCTCTTCGCTGTCCTGGGGCAGCTTGCGGTTTGTCTGTGTTTCCCGTCCCACTTGCTCATCCGTGATGGTCGCAAACAGGTCCCGGACCCCGTCTAGCACCCATGTCAGGATCTCGCCGTTCCACAGAGTCCCTTCAGGGAGTGTTTTGCCCATTCTGCTTTGTGTTCTTCCACATTCTCTGCAGCTTGGGAAACTGGTGGGACTTGTGGGAACTGACCTGAAGGATGAAAATCCCCTCAGTTGTCTCTCCTGGGCCAAAGGTTCTGTTCTCGGTYTTTACATCTGTGCCACATTTTCCCACCCTATCCTTTCACAACGCCTACTCTTAGCCCTGTTTCTCAACGAGCCGGTGAGAAAAAGCTTCCTCCTTTGCAGGCACACTCCTCTGTGTCATGATCTGCAACTCCTGAGGGATGGCAGTGGCCTCTCCAAGCAGCCTTGGATGCTTCTGGTATAGTAGACCACCCCTTGCCATGCATGGAGYGCTTCCTGACCGCCAGCTCTCCTGCAGACCCGGCTCCGTGCGGGCTGCTCCGGAGGCCGGGCTCCAGCCCTGCTCTGAGGAGGTGTCTTCACAAACGCAGCCCCCCAGGGCTCGCGTCTCCTGGCATCTGGGAACGGTGGAGGGCCAGACTAGTGGCACAGAGCCGAGCGGTGTGTCATTCCCCACAGAGAGGGACRCTTTCCCCGTGCCGTGTCCCAGCACCGTCTCCGGAGCAGGCTGAGGTGCACCGAGGTCGCTAGAGCTGCCTCTTGGGGTGCAGAGCTCGTCTGCTCGGCCCCGAGCGCTGGAAACGGCAGGTGAGGTTCTCGGCCAGGAGCTCCCCTGCGTAGCTCCAGCCCCGGCCCCGTGTCGCCGCCTCTCAGCAGGATCTCCAAGGCCGAAGGAGAGCTTTTTTGTACTTCCTTACTCCCGGGGGGGACGGGGCARGACTCCTCTAGTGCCTGAGCAGCAAAACGCACCCAGGGCTGGGCTGCGGTCGCGGTGAGCGCACGGGTCCTGTTACTGCAGTGTAATGGCTTTAGCCCGCTCCTCTGCTGCTGGACATGGGTCCCGGTTACCCTTAGTCCTGCCCCACGAGCACTGGTGGTGCCTTCKGGGATGTTGGACCAGCAGAGCTTCCAGCCACCCCAACAAGTTTTGGCTCCCGGTCCCTGATACCGATGTGGGGGGAACACTGGTGGTAGCTGGAGTCTCCTCCTCGTGTCCCCGCGGATCCGCTCCCGCACGGCTGCCGCAGCGCAGCTTAGCTCGGATCCCCCAACCTTTGGCGCTCCCGGCCTGGTGCGGGGACGGGGGTGCGGGGACGGGGGTGCAGCCACGCGTGCGTGCGGGGGCCGTCACTACAAGTGACAAGCCCTGGGTCGGAAGGGCCTTGCACCGTGACCGGGTGTTTGTAGAAGAGTGCCTGCCGGGTTGTCCCTGACTGGTGCCGCGGGGGGGACGGGGCACAGGCCCACCTCTGCTCCCACCCCTCTGGGTGCCTCTGCCTCGCGTCGGGGTGGCCCTTCGGGCGGGTGTTTAGCTCCAGGTTGTATTTGCYGTTCAGAGGCAGGGAGCACTCCTGGCTCCAGAGTGACATCCAGTTCAGCTTTCCCGGTGGGGCCTCCACTGCCCCTCGGCACCCCGGACCAGTTCCCCCGGGCAAAGGGAGCGGTGTTTCTGTTCCTGTTAGCCCTGGTGCCTTCTTTCCTTAGCAGGCTGTGGCTAAAATGATGTCTTGGAGAAGAAATGGTTACCTGGGCTTGGCTCACTCCCACAGCCCTTTCTTCTGCTGGGAGGCTGATGGGGGCTGTGCCTCCTCCAGGCGCTGCCCGCTCCAGGAGCAGTTTCGCGCCGTCCCCTCCGCTGGGGAGAGCCTGCAGCAGCCGAGCCGGAGCGCGGGGTGGGCCCGTTCCCCTGCCCGCGGGCTCCTCGGGGCAGCCGGGCTCAGGGTGAAGCGCCGGGCGGGCGCTCGGGGACTCGTCCCCACCGGGAGGCAGCCCCCTCGCTGCGCCCTGCCCGGGGCYGAGCTGGGGGGGACGGGTTTCCTCTGCCCAGGGGCCGGTGGGACGCCRAGCTGGGGCTTGTCTGCTCCTCCTGCGCCCTCCCTGCCCTCGGAAGGAACACCACTGTCCTCCTTCTGCCCAGGAAGGGTCCTGGTTCTTCCCCCTGCCGCCACGGACGACTGTCCTGGCAGCCTCGGACTGGGTGCTGGTGGTGCTGCTGGTGGTGGTGGTGGTGCTGGTGGCGGTGGTGCTGGTGGCGGTGGTGGTGGAGCTGCTCTGACGGTTTCTCCCCGTTCCCCTTTCAGCTGCCCTACACGGAGCTGGAGAAGGTGAGTGGCATCGAGGAGGCCAAGCACTACCTGCGGCAGAAGCTGAGGGAGCTGCGCTTCTGAGGGACGGACGCCCCGAGTCCTGGGCCCGGGGCAGGGAGGGGGCAGAGCGGGGTGGGTGCAGGTGGGTGCTGCCAGCCCCTTTCCCGGGGGGTGGGAGATGGAGCTGCCCCCTGTCCCGGGGGGCACAGGGCCGGGCCGGGGGCACCTGCTCCTTGGTGTGGGGCTGGGGTAGTGCGAGATATTTATTGCCGTTAGCGGGGGGAAGGGGTGTGACTCAACTGGTGCGTAGGGGAGTGTTTGGGTCTATGCTGCTGGGGTGGGGGGGGTTGGGGGGGTGGGAAGGTCCCTTGCTGCCCCCCCGCCCTGGCCCTGTCACCCCCAGCCCTGTCTGCAAGGGGGGCCGGGCCTGGCTTCCCGGCAGCATGGGGGGTGGGTGTGTGTCCCCATGCCCCCAACACTGCTGCTGGGAGGGAGGGCTGTGCCTGGCCCCCACCTGTGGGGTCCTGCCAGGGTCTGGGGGGGCTGCGGCAGACCCCACACAGGGCAGGGCCACGGCTGTTTGCACAGGGGGCTGCTCCCCGAGCTGGGAGGAGGGGGGTGCTTGGGACACGGGGGTTAACTTTACAATAAAACTGGTGAAAAGTGTGCAAAGTCCATTCTGTTTATTAGTACAAGGCAGCGGCTGGCCCCCAGCCCCTGCCCGGGCCTGGCACAAGGCGACCCCCACGCCCCCCCCCCGGCAGCGCAGGGCACAGCCCCCCAGCCGTCCCTGGGGGGGACAGGCAGGCACGGGCCCCCTCGGCGGCGGCAGGGCCGGCACCCAGCCCTGGCAGCGCGTGGTGCACGGGGCTCGCTCCCCCCCCAGCCTCAACCACCTGCGCACCCCTCAGCCTGGCGTGCTCGTTATAAAGCTGTTTATTGCCATTTAAATTACTCTGTTAAATAAAACACGGTGCGATTTAGTAAATGCCTGATTGTCTGGTGGGAGCCCAGGGCCTGGCTGGGGGCTGTGGAGGGGCTGGGGCAGGGCCAGGACCTGCAGCTCTGCTGGGGGTGACCGGGGGGGCTCTGCCCCATGGCGTGCTCAGGACATGCCCSTGGGGGACCGAAGGCACGGCCCGGSGCTGTACCGCGCGGGAGGGGCGTGGGGGGTCCCCGGCGGGGCGAGGCGGCGGGCCGGCATCTCTTTGGCAGGTGTCCCCCCGAAGGCACGGGGAGCGCGGGGTGCCCATCCCCGGCTGGGCACGGCTGCGCGGCGGCTGCCCCGGTCCCCGCGCAGAGCGGCAGCGCGGGGCCCTGGCCGTGCCCGGCCCCGCAGCCGCACGTGGCTCGCTGGCTGGTGCGCGGTCACACCGGCATCGGCATCTCGTTGTACTCGTCCACACCTTCCCGCTCGTCGAAGATGGGCTCGGCCTCGTCTGCGTCCAGCTGTGGGGAGAAGGCGGCCGAGCGGGCAGCGAGGGGCTCCCCCTCCCTCACTGCCCACCCCCGTGGGTCCAGCCGTCACGGCCCTGAGCGCCCACGGGGACGAGGACGCAGCCGGCCGTGGGACACAGAGCAGGTACTTACACACTTCATCTCGCGGTCGGTGAAGATGCGGCTGAGCAGGCACATGCGGAGTGGCACGGTGAGGATGAGGATGAAGGGGAAGGCCAGGGAGGCCACCGTGGACATGACGGCCCAGAGCACGGCCAGACACGCCAGCTGCAGCCCGGTGAAGAGGTGCATGCGCAGCGTGCGCACCTGCGCGGGGACGGGCGTCAGTGCCGGGGCACGTCTGCTGGAGCCCCGCGTCCCCCTCCCACCCCAGGCACAGCCTGCCCCCAGCGGCACCCCCCCGCCCAGGGCACGGTGCCCACAGCCCCCCCAGAGGAACCGCCCTGTGCCCCCCGACCCCCGAACAAGGCTTTGCAGAGTCTGTCCCGCAGACGCCGCAGTGCCCCAAGCCCGAGGGTGCCCCAGGCTGGGTGCTGCCCCAGACGAGGGTCCCACCCGTCCCTCCCCGGGACCCCCCCCCCACCTTTTTGACGTAGGTGACATCAGGGTGGTGCTTGGGGGGCATCAGCAGCAGCTGCAGGCGCTCRTAGAACTGGATGCCGTTGAGGGAGGTGACGCCCATGTAGAGGAAGATCCCGAAGAGCACGGCCAGCGGGATCTGCCGCAGCAGGTCCCCAATGACGATGGACAGACCTGGGCCAGAGCGGGGTGAGCCGCGGTGCCCGGGGAGGGGGCGCCCAGAGCCCTGGCTGGGGCTGGGGCTGGGGCTGGGGCTGGGGCCAGGGCTCACAACAGCCCCCCCCAGCCCCACTCCTCCCCGCCCGGTCACCCCCCATGCTTGGGGAAGGTCCTGCATCAGTGATGTCCATGTGGGACAGGATGGCCACGCCAATTTGGCCAGGGCTCGAGGCACCCCAAGCTCTTGTGGGCCCACCCCCCTCCCCCCCCGCTGCTCCCTGCACCGCCGCAGCTCCCCAGGGCTGCCCGGCCCCCCCACAGCCACGCAAGACGGAGCAGGGCTGGCAGGGGACACACAGCGCGTGGACCTACCGACGAGCACAGCCACCAGCAGCCCAGTGACCCGCTGCTCCTTCACCTCCTGGATCTTGGGCTTGTCCCCGGGTGCCACAGCCTTGCTCATGACGGTGAGGGCGTTGGCGTGCGTGACAGAGCGCACCGTGGCCGCGGCGAGCCACGGCAGCCCGAAGAGCGCGAAGAAGCCGCCCATGGCCACGATGAGCAGCAGGTCAAGGTGGAACCCAGAGCCCTTCTGCAGCATCCGCTCCTTCTTGCTGATGATCAGCCTGGGCACAAGGGCAGACCGTCGGCATGGCTTGACAGGGCTTGGCACGGCACGGCACGGCAAAGCTTGGCATGGCTCAGCATGGCACGGCACAGCASAGTTCAGCATGGCACAGCTCAGCATGGCACGGCACAGCACGGCACTGCACAGCTTGGCACAGCTCAGCACGACGCGGCACAGCTCAGCACGACGCGGCACAGCTCAGCACGGCTTGGCGCGGCACGGCACGGCACAGCTCGGTACAGCTCGGCATGGCACACCCTGCCCCACTCGTGCCCCGCGTGGCCCTGCCGGGCCCCCAGCCCTGCCCCGCTGTGCTCACGTGGTGATCTGCGTCTCCATGAAGATGAGGATGAAGACGAGGATGGCGGGGAGGCCGCTGGCCACCATCATCCAGACGGGGAAGTCGTTATTCTCGCCCAGGGGGTTGATCACCCAGCCCCGCTTGTCCGGGGCCGTCACTGAGAACCCGCTGGGCACACTCAGCTTCTGTGGGGAGGGGGCGAGAGACACTGGGGTGGGGGCACTGGCTCTGCCCCCGGCACGCAGCTCCCCCAGAGCGAGGGGTGCCACGTGGCGTGGGGTGAGCCGCGGCGGCACCGGGACCCGCTGCAGCCGGACTCAAAGGGCTGCCGGCAAAGCAGGGAGAGGAAAGGCGAGATGCCGGGAGCCGGAGGCAGCCAAGCGCCGCGGCMGCGACGGACGGTGCCGCACGTGCTGGGAGCAGCTGACCTGCAGCCGGGACGGCAGCAGGCGAACGGGACCAGGGCCGGGCGGCGCCGGGGCCCCGCAGGGGGGTGCGGGGTCCTGCCTCGGGGGGGTGGTTGGGTGCTGACCTGCGTGTAGGTGTCCTGGATGCTGTAGTCCACCAGCACCATCACCAGGATGGCAATGGGCACCCCGAAGTCCCCGATGAGCCGCCGGATCTGAGGGAAGAGCAGTGTCAGCCCGGCCCCAGCGCCACCGCTCGGCCCCCCCCAGCTCAGCCCTGCCCCCCAAAGCTGGGCTCACCCCAGGGCCCCACGCAGCGCCCACGCCGCCGTCCCGCCTGCCCCACGCACCCGTCCGGGGAAGAACCGGCTGTTCTTGAACTTGCGCAGGAAGAAGGCGATGAAGAAGGTGCCGGCCATGAGCACCAGCGAGAGCAGCGCYGTGTTGGGCTGCCCCGTCACCTTGGCTGTGGCACGGCCGGCCGTGCCGTTGGCCGGGGCCGCGCTGGCGTTTCTCCATGCCTCTGCCTCCGCGCCGGTGCCGTTCGCCCCCAGGCAGCCGTGCAGGGGGTGCTCCTGGAAGATCTGCAGCAGCACGATGCTCAGGCCGGTCCTGCCTGTCCCTGCCCGTGGACGCCCCGGCCCCGGCCCCACCAACTCACCTTGGCCAGCTTGGAGAAGGTCTCGTAGATGAAGATGAGGGAGATGAGGAAGGCGAAGATCTCCTGGGTGAAGCGGGAGACGAAGCGCACCAGGAAGCTGCCCTCGAAGGCCACCATGACCAGCACGATGAGGATGAGCCAGAAGCCGATCCAGACGCGCCCCACCAGGTACTCCAGATCATTGGAGGTGCAGAACTGCCGGTGGACAAACGGACAGAGAGACGGGCGGGTGTCAGCACGAGGGATGGCCGCAGGGCTGGGGCAGAGCCCAGGGCAGCGGGGCAGGGAAGGCCCTGGCAGGAGCAGCGGGGCCAGGGGGGACGCCTGCCCCACAGCACCCAGGAATGTCCCCCCGCCCTGCCCCTGCCCACGGAGGCTCGCCCTGCTCTCACCGTGAAGAAAGCCTCCTCGAAGACGAGCAGGGGCCCCGAGAAGCCGATGACAAGCAGGGGCTGGGCGCCCAGCAGGCAGAAAAGCACGCCCTGCAGCGCCGTGGAGATGATCAGCTCAGACACCCCGATCAGGTCCTGCGTCTTCTCCCCTGCGGGCAGGACAGGCTCAGGCACACCCGGCGGCACGGGCACCTTCGTCCCCGGCGTCACAGCCAACGGCAGCTCCTACCCGCTCCCTCCGCAGCGCGCGCGCGGGGCGGCACCCAGCACCCCGCACGGGGCGGCACCCAGCACCCACACACTGCCGTGCCCCCAGCGCTCACCCAGCAGCCCTCCAAAGGTGATGGCTGGTGACAGCGCGGCGAAGTAGATGAAGATGACGGCCGCGATGCACTGGGGGTTCAGCGCATCCCTGAAGTCGCTCAGGTACTTGGGGTACCGCCGCCGCACGTCCCGGATCAGCCCCCCAAAGGGCCGGCCCGTGCGCCGCAGGGGGTCATCATCCTCCTCTTCGCCCTCGCCCTCCACCACCTTCAGCTTTAGCAGCGCTGCGCCCCGGGGACAGACAGACGGATAGACAGTGAGCCCCGGCCAGACGGGTGCCCCCACCCAGACCCTGCCCCAATCCCGCCCCGCTCCCAGCCCCGCCAGCACCTTTCTCCTCAGGGGACTTGGGCTCCAGCAGCAGCCGCCGCTCCTGCTCCTCCCTCTTCTTCAGCATCTCGCGCTGGAAGTGGGCGACGCTGCGCAGCAGCTCCTCGCCCTGCACCTCGGAGGGCGGCAGCACCACGCTGCAGTCCAGGAACTCGTTGATGGCGTTGAGGAGGTCGTGGCGGTCGTCGGCCAGGTACGCGGCCTCGTGGAATTGCTGGCGGGGAGGCGGCGGGGTCAGAGCACCCCTCTGCGGGCACCGCGGGACCCCCGAGCCCGGCCCCAGGGGCACGGCGCCGGCAGGGATGCGGTGCTCACCTTGTCGGACATGAGGGTGGAGATGGAGCGCCCGATCTCGTGGTAGTCCATGTGGGTGCTGCTGGGCCCCAGCAGCACGAAGAGGAACCGCACGGGGACGGGCACCTCCAGCACCGCGTCCAGCTCCACCGCCTCCTGCAGCCGCACGAAGGCCATGGTGGGCTGGTCCAGGAACTCCACGCAGCCTGGGGGGCACAGGGGGTCGCTGCAGGGCTCGCTGGGTCACCGTGGGGCACAGGGGGTCACCGTGGGGCGCACGGGGTCACTGCGGGAGCCTGGCATGCGGTCCCCAATCCCCCCGCCCTGCCCACCCCCCCGCCACCCCTCCGTACCCACAAGCACCACCGTGGCCTCGGCRTTGTCCGGGATCTTCTCCAGCAACTTCAGCTCGTGCTTGGACTTGGAGCGGGTGATGCCGGCCGGGGGCGTAGGGGCGAGGACCTCCCTCTGCGGGGACAGAGCGCGCAGCAGGGCTGGGGTCAGGGCCCCTCCCGAGGATGAGGAGCGGCAGCAGGCTGGGAGGAAGGCACGGGCAGAGGGCTGGGGCAGTGTGGCGCGGCCGCGGGAGCCGGGCTCACCTCCCGCTCCACGTCGACCCGCGTGTCGTGCTCCACGGCGTGGCCGGCGATGAGGGGCTCGGTGACGGCCGGCTCACTGCCCTCGGCCACGTGGTTGGTGCTGTGGTGGTGCACGAGCAGGGAGCCCAGGCTGCCGGCCGAGATGTTTCGGGGGAAGGAGAAGTCCTTCTCGTCACTSGGGTGGCTGTGGGACAAAGGCGGGGCCGTCTGTGGTGGCCCGATGGCAGCCCAGCAGGCTGGCACGCTGCACGCCGGTGGCCCTGGGGACAGCACTGTCCCCACGGCTGCGGGGAGCAGAGCCCGGCRGAGGGGGTGCTGTGGGTCGCTGCCCCCCGCGCTCACCTGTGCTTGAGCAGCAGCGCCCGCAGCACGTTGGCGCGGTCCTCGGCCCGGATCTGGTCGGTGATGACCATCTGCTCCACCACCTGGTGAGCCACCCCTGGCAGCGTCTTCTGGTCCAGGTCGAGGAGCACAGCCCCTGGGCGAGGAAGGGGGGGGCTGAGGTGAGCGAGGTCGGGGACCCCCCCCAGCCTGGGCCCTGTGGGTCCGTCCCTGCCTCCCTACCGTGGGACAAGGTCTTGCGCAGCTCCAGGAGGCTGCGGAAGGACAGGGAGGCCACGTGGGGCTTGCCCCAGCGGTCCGTCTCCTCCTCCACGTCCTCCTCAAACTTGATCCATCGCGCTGTCTCCTTCCACTGCAGCTCCTGGTTCTTGTCCACCACCAGCTCGTTCAGTTCCACAAACACCTGCCGGCACGGCCGGGTCAGCGCCGGGACACCGGGGACACCCCCACGGTGACAGGGCCGTGCGCAGGTGGGCCCCCTCCACAGCGCCCCGGGCGAGACGCGCCCACACAGCCACCCCCCGGGTCCTGCACCGTGCTCTGGCTCCTCCGAGACCCCCAGCCCTGCCCCCCCCCCCGAGCGCTGGGACCCCGCACCTCGTGGGGCTGCCGGTCCTGCTTGCGGTGCCGCGTGCTGGGCTCCTTGTGGTCCTTGCTGACGTGGACCACCTGCGCCTTGGCGCTCTTCCGGACGAGGTGCCGGCGCACCCCCGGCACGTCCTCGAAGCGGTGACCTGCCGGAGGCGGGGAGGACAGCGATGTCTGCGGCTGGGCGACCTGCGGAGCTCACGGCCCTGTGCCCTGACCCCCGGCCCCCCCGGGGGGGGCTGCCGAGCCCCGGCACCGGGCGGCCCAGGGGAGCCGTGGGCTGGCAGCCAGCCCGGGCAGCTCGGAGCAGAGGGAGCCCCAGCCCACCCCAGCACACAGCTTGGCTCCGACTGYGCCAATGGCGCGCTGCCAGCGCAGCCCCCGGGGCACAGGGTGCCCCCCACTCACTTTTCATGTAGTCCAGGTCGGCCGAGGCCAGCGTCTGGGCCTCCGACTCGTCTGTCGGCATCTTCTGGTACCGAGCCTGCTCCACGCCCGTCATGCTGCCGATCCGCCGCCGCTCATGCAGGTTGTAGCTGCGGTGCCCCGGCTGCGACTTGGGAACGGGGCGACCGGGAGAGCCAGCCTCGGCAGCGGCCGCTCCCTCTGCTGAACTTCCCTCCTCCGCATCGGGGCTGCGAGGCAGGCGCCCACCTCAGAGCCGAGCCCCCCCTCTGCCCCCAGCCCTGCCCCCCTGCCCCCGAGAGCCCCGGCCCCGTCCAAGCCCCGGCTGAGCCCCRGCGCTGCCCGGCCCCGGCCCCTGCTCACCTGCCTGCCCGGGCTTCCCTGGGGGACGCGGACCCACGGGGCTCCGGGGGGGAGCTGGGCAGCGCCGCGGGGGCCGCCGGCTCCTCTGCCCGGCGGTCGGACACCTCATCCTCCTGCAGGAAGAACTGAGACGGGGCATGGGAGGAACCGGCTGCCATGGAGCTCTGTCCCCCGGCCGCAGGTGCCACCGGCTCCAGTTCCGGCTCCCGGCACCCCAGCGTGCCCAGCCGCCCGCCCCGAGAGCCCCCAGAGCAGGGGGGGCACAGCATTGCCCCCGCACCCAGCCCTGCCCTCACCTGCACCGCCTCGGGCGGGCCAGGCTGCAGGAGCTCCTCCGCCGACCGCTCCGTCTCCGTCTCGCACGCCTCGTCCTCATCCTCTTCGGCCTCCTCGATGGTGGGGGTCTCGCCAGGGACCGAGGCGCAGCGGTGCTTCTTCTTGCCCTTTTTTGCCACCCCCTTCTTGCGGCGAGTGTCGGGGGGCAGGTGCGTGGAGAGCGGGTGGTGGATGTGGTGGGACGACTGGCGGTGGTCTGCGGAGGACAGGGCGGGCTTGACGCCTGCCTGCTCCTGCCCGCTGCTGCCCGCTGCCTGCCTGCTCCTGCCCACCCGCTCCTGCCCGCTGCCCCACTCACACTCAAAGTCCTCCTCGCCGTAGCTGCGCCCGGCCTCCTCCGCGTTGCGGGGGTGCGTGTCGCACAGGATCTCCTCGAAGCGCTCGACGCCCAGCGCCTTGTTCAGGTCCTTCTCCTCCTCCTCCTCCCCGAACACGGGCGAGCCGGCGCCCGGTGCCTCCTGCTCGGGCTGCGGGCCGGCAGCAGGGCTGAGCGGGTGCTGGGCACTGCCGGCACCGCTGCCGGCCCCGAGCGCGCCCCGGTCACGCAGCCCTGTCCGGTGGGCGCCCCGGACGGCGGCTCTCCGGGGTCCCCGAAGGCCCTGCACCCAAGGGACGTGCCCACTGGCGCACCGTGAGCGGTGCCCCCCCAGCTGCGCCCCTGCACTGGGCGCCCGCCGTGCCATTTGCACCCAGGGCACCCCAGCTCCAGTGCCACGCTCCCCCCATGCGTACCCCAGCACCCCGGTGCCCGGCTCCCCAGCGCAGCCCCGACCCGGCATCCCCAGTGCCGTGCCCCAGTCCCACGCTTTCCCCATGTACCCCCGGTATCCCCAGTGCCCTGCTCCCCAGCGCCGCCCCGACCCGGCATCCCTGCTGCCACGCTCCCCCCACGTGTACCCCAGCACCCCAGTGCCGTGCCCCCGCCACGTACCCCAGACCCTGCACCCGCGGTGCCCCCGGTGCTGTGCCCCCCGTCCCGGTGCTGCCGGTGCAGCCGGGGGTGGACTCCTGGGCTGGGGGGGACGAGGGGGCTGCGGGTGCAGGGGGCG
>JASVER010000225.1:34659-51695 GCA_030449065.1 Oceanodroma leucorhoa | reverse complement strand
GGGTCGCGCAGTCGGGACAATTCCCCGGGGAAAGGCGGGTGCGTGGGTGGTGGGCGATGCCGGCGCGTCCCGGTGCCTGGCTGCAGGGAGGGCGGCGATTCTCCCGGCAAAGCTTGGGGGGTCCCGCACGTCCGGCGTCGGAGGGGGGTCCCGGCAGGGTCCCGGCGGCCGGGTGAGGGTGGGGATCAGCCGAAGACCAYCCGGGGCGCCGGCGGTGCAGGGCAGAGGCCGGGGCTGGAAGGTGGGTGACTCCCGGCGTTACGGGGGTGGCGAGCCTGGCTCTGCCCAGGGACGGTGCAGGAAAGATGGGGGTCGCAGGGATGGGGGGCGGCTGGGGGGCTGGGGAGCAGGGGCCGGGCTGGAGGCGGGGGGGGACTCATCCAAGTCCCTCCCGGGGTGCATCGGCAGAGGAGGGACGGGGCGGGGGGGTCTCCGCACCCGGGGGCCGCTGGTTCCTTGTCGCCTGCCGGCACCCACCACGCGAGCACCCGCCGCACGGCCCCGGCACCCGCACGTGGCGTTTGCCGATCCCTCCCGGACGGGGGCTGCCGGGGGGCTCAGCCRCACGCCCCCGGGGACAAGGGGTGCGACAGGGGGTTTGTCTCACCCCTGCCTTGGGGCAGGGGCAGAAACGCCGCGACCGGCCCCTGCCTCCCGCAGGGAGACCGGCGGGGGAAGGGATTTTGAGTGAGAACCGTGGGGAAAAACCGGAGGCGGGATGAAGCCTCGTGCCTCCCGCTCCGCAGGCTCTGCCCGCCGGACACCGCAGCCCCCCGGCCGCCCAGGAGATGCCAGGGCCCGGGTGCATCCCGCTCCCGTGCCGGGAGCATGGTGGGTGCCCCTTGGGTGCTGGGGCAGGAGGTGCCGGCAGACAGACGGGCTCTGCCAAGCCAGACGTGGCCGGGCAGCCGCCGGAGGAGATGCCCAGCGYGGGTCYGGCCACCCCGGCCAGCGCTCTCCCYGCGGGCAGGGCTCGCCGCGGCCGCCCGGCCACCGCTCCCTGCCCTGGTACGACGGGGAGGCGAGGGAGCGGGGTCCAGCCCCGGAGCTGGGATTGGGCGCTGCGGGAGACCTTGGGACCCATCCCCGCAGCGTCCCCCCTGCTCCCCGGGGCCGTCCCCAGCCCGAAGCCCGGCGGGGCTGTGCGGTGGGAGCGAGCCGGAGGCTGCGGCACGCCGGGGATGAGCTCTGCCCCGAGGAGCCTCCATGCCTGCGATCGCCCTGGGCCTGCAGCCGCTGCAGGGAATGCTGCTGCTGCTGCTGCTGCTGCTGCTGCTGCTGCTGCTGCTGCTGCTGCGGCGGCGGCTGTTGCTGACCCTGTGCCCCGTGTCAGCCTTGCAAAATTAAATGTTTGGCTGTTCAAGGCGTTTCCTGTTCCACGGCTACAAAACCCAGGATGCAAAACATCCTTTCCCGGCCCATATTTAGGCTCGCTCGGGGCAGCGTCACCTCGGCGCTCGCTGGAAGCTGCCTGGAGGGGGCAAAACCGTTCCCCCAGCGTCTGCTCCCACGGGGCGATGCTGGCGCTGACGCCCGTGACCTCCCAGGGGTGTTACGGCTGGCCGAAGTGACGGGGACGCTGCCTGCCACCGACTGCCCGTCCCTTCCCTGCCACGTTCCCCACGGAAATCCCCCCCCCCCCCCAGCGCGTCCGGGGATGCTCCGTGGGGCCGGATTCCGCCGGGACATGCTTTGCCGAGCGGCTGCACCTGCGGGCACGGAGCCAGCGTGGGACACGCTCGGTGACGCCTCACGCCTRCTGTCCCCAGGGAGGGGGCTCCGGGTCACCGGGCCTTGGCGAGCCGGCGCTCTCCTCTTGGCGCACGGCAGAATTACGGGGAAAAGCTGGGAAACCGCCTGCGCTTGCGGGAGCGGAGCCCACGGGCGTGCGTGAGAGCCGCGGAGCCGAACCCCGCGGCGGAGCCGCGTCTCCAGGTGAGGTCTTGCGGAGCGCAGGAGCAGGAGGGCGATGCTGGGAGCCGGGCAGCCCTTGCCTCGGAGGAGCGATGGGGCTCGGCGGAGCTCGTGTCGGCACGGCCGCGTGTCGCACCTCGCCGCTGGGAAATGAGGGGGGTCTGCAGAATCAACCAGGGTCAGGCTCGGAGGGGACCCCCCCTCACCGAGGGGTGCTGAGGGAAGCAGCTCCTCCTTTTTCGCTCCCCTCCATCCAGGGAACGTAAACCTCGGCCGTGCCAGATGCGGTTAAACACTGTCTCCCCCCCGAGCTCATCCCCGCGCTGTCCTGGGCTAGCAGCCGGAGCCCACGGGGCTCCTGGTGGCCACGTCCCTCCGGGGTCCCGCTGGCCCCTGCAGCTCCGCTGTCGGAGGGGTCCATCCCGGAGCAGCCCCTGAGCTGGGCAGAGCCGCGGGGGGTTCGGCCGGACGCCTGCAGCCCCCCTGCGGAGCGGGCGTCAGGAGCGTCGGAGGACGCGGCGGTTCGGCGCAGGAGCTGCCGTGGGGCTTTACGCCGCGTGGCTGCGCCGGGATTACCGCCCGAAAGGCTCAGCGGGGAAAGCCACCACGTCGAGATAATCCCTCCCGGAGAAAGGCCGGTCAGCCGGCGCGGCGGGGGCCGCCGGCCTCGCCACGCAGCCGGTGCCGCACCGTGCTGCGCCCGTCCTGCCCGCCCCGAGCCCGGGCGCTTCTCCGGGGGCGATGGGCGCCGCGGGCAGGAGAAGGGCCAGCTCCGAGCCCCAGGCGTTCCCAGAGCCGCGTCTGTGCCGCGACGGGGGAGCGATGGCGCGGGGTGGGGGCGGGGAACAGGGGCCACGGGCTGTGGGGTGTTGGTGGGTGGGGGGTGCTGTCCCGGGAGGGGGCTCGCTCCCACTCCCCCCCTCCCCAGAGCCCTGCAGGCCCCCCCCCAGCAGGGCCAGGGCTCATTTTGGGTGTATTTGCCCCATTTGCCCCTGCTGGGGCCAAACGCAGCAGGGCGGGAGCTGGCACAGCCCGGGGGGGGGGAACCCCTCCCCGCTGAGTTCCCCCCACCCGTGACGGACCCCCGGGTGCTGGACGGGGACGTCTCCCCGTGGGGCCACCCCGAGCAGCGGGGCAGGCACCGTGGGTGCACCGTCAGTCCCTCCCGTGGGGCCGTCCCACCCTGCCCCGCTCCCCCCCAGGGATGGGGGGTCCGGGGGTCTCCTCAGGGCCTGGGGGGGCACAACCCCATGGCAATGCCTCTGCCTGTCCCCCCTACACCCCGTCCCCATGGCAACGTGTCCCTGACCCCCCCATCCCCACGGTTACACCCCATCCCCATGGCAACGTGTCCCTGACCCCCCCATCCCCATGGCAACGCCTCCCGCACCACCGCCCCTTCCACCCGTCTCCTTCCCGCACTGTTCCCATGGCAACGCCTCCCTTAGCCCCGCCCTCCCACGCCCCCACGGCAACGCCCCCTCGCGCCTCCGTCGCCATAGCAACCCCCACCGCACCCCGGGGGGGCGGGGCGCTCTGGGGCGCGCGCATGCGCGGGCGGCCCGGCAGGRGTCGCGAGGCCGCCGCTCTATGGTCGGCTAGAGCGGCTGCTGTCGCTATGGCAACGCGGCCTGGCCGGGAGGACCGGCCTGCGGGCGCCGGGCGCTGCGTGACCCCCCGGCCCGGCCGCCGCTCTCCCGTCCCCGGGCCTCCTCCGGCCGGCCCCTCCCGGGGCGCTCCCCGCCGGCTGGAGCCCGGCCAGTACCGGCACCGCCAGCCCGGGCCCCTGCGGTGGGCTGCAGGGCCCTGCGGTGCGGGCGAGGCCCAGCAGGGGCCTGGCGGGGCCGGCCTGCTGCACCCCCCCCAGCCTGCGGGAGGKCTCCTGAGGGCCCGGCGGGTACGGCCTGGCGGCCTCGGGAGCGCTGGCAGGGTCCGGAGCCCCCGCTGAGGGCAGAGAGGGGTGGGGAGGGCTGTACACAGCGGTGAGGGGCGTAAGGGCAGCCGGAGGAACCGGCCGCAGGTCGGGCCTCGGTCGGAGCGGGGAACCCCTCGCGCCTGGGTGAAGCCTTGGAAGGAGCCGTTTCAGATCTGCCGTGCGCGCGCCCGGTGCTTGTGCGAGAAGAGTCCCGGAGGACGTGCGCTGTCCTCCGCGTCAACGCGGTTATCGCATTATACGGGGGAGTTTTATGGGGCTCTCTGTAGGATTGCCGTAGCACGGCCTCGAGGAAGGTCAGGGGCGTCTGTCAAGAAAACAGAGTGCAAGTCCAGCGAAGCCCATGGTTTTGGGCGAGTGAGAGCTCTTCAAAAGCCAGAGCCCCAGAAGACACAAAGGRACGKGGCGGGCRGGCCAGGTGCCATCGCAGGTGACASAGAAGGGCACAAGGACCTTCTAGAAGCAGAACGGTCTCACCGGGCGTGGATGCGGAGCGGCAGGCTGACTAGGTGCATACGTGACAGTTCCCCAGTGGGAGTTCGGAGCGCATCTCGGCAGCGACAGAAGCTGTCCCTAAACCTGCTTGGCTGTTAAAAGCATCATATTTGCCGTTTTATTGGTCATACCGAGCGAAAGCTCGGTTGCAGAGTAGTTGTAGAGTGCTTCAGCAGCATTTTAAAATCGGAGCTGCCGAGACGGTGATCCCTTGTGTGACCCTGATGTGCTCCCGGAGCACGGGAGCGTTTACCATCGCAGCTCCTGCAGAGCCGTACGCACCAGCTGCGGGGTTATAAACTCGGCCTCGCTGGGGATTTGGAAAACTTCTAGTTTTAAAAGGAAAATTCCTCTGTTTCTATAAAAGGAAACCACACGAGGATGTCTGGAATCAAAGGAGCCTTTGAAACAAAACTTCTGAGCRAGTGTTTATGTTTCATAGCGGATTTATCAGCCACATGCAGAGTGCGGCGCAGGTGATAAATGGCCGTGGGAGAGCGGAGGCCAGCGCTTCCTCTTGCTCTGAAGAGCGACAAAAAGGGGCAGCAACCGGGGCAGAGCTCGCGGCGTTGAAGGACCCGCTTCTGCCAAAGGAGAGGCGAGAGGAAAGCGCGTACTAAGGAAATGGCTGGATAAACCCGATAGCTCGGCGGAGCTGCTCAAGCCTGCGGAGGTTGGAGACTCTGCTGCGGCGGGGGGCGTCTGGGCCTGCAGAAACGGGCTGGGGGGGGGTTGCCCAGAGCAGCAAATMGTATTTCACAGTGCAGCTGGGTAACTGTTCGGAGCCTCCACGCACAAACAGCCTGAGCAGGCACGYGATGGGGTAGTCTGTGACTTCAGCATCTCCTGGATCAGCGGGGGGGTAGGAAGAGTATCTGGAGACCCCCGGTCGTGCTCCTACGCCGTCCCTCAGCACCTCGCTCTCACCTTGGGGCGCGGTGGGCATAGGTGTCCTTTCCAGACGGATCCCAGGACGCTCGCCTGCAGGAGCTTTTCCGTGCCCTGTTTCGGCACGTCCCACTGGGGAGAGGATGAGAGAATTCGGCACTGTTGGGCGTGCCAAGCTGCGTTATTTCYGTTAGTGAAGAGCACGGCGGTGCCGTTATCACGACAGTGTGAGTGAACCAGACGAACGGCTCTCATTCTGGTTTTAAGGTGCCAGTCTCAAGCTTCATGTCCATAGGGGATGTGTGGTCTGGTGGTGGCCAGAATTGGAGAGATCCTCCCTGTGCTGGAGCCTGAGACAGACCCGGCCTTTGGGATAACCCGCTCCRCTGGAGGAGGCAGCGGCAGCTCCGCAGCCTCTGAAAGGCCATCCCTTTCAAAGGAGGAGGCTGGAGATACCAAAAAGCTCTGCAAAAGCAGCTGCTCGCAATATTGCCGGAGGTGCACTGGACACATCTCTGGTTTTCCGTCAGGTGAGACTTACAGATACTCCCTTCTGCRTCGTCGTTAGCCTGCAGTGGGGTGCTCGCCTCTGAGCACATCACTCTCCTCTTGACCCTGAGCTCTGAAATTGGGTCCTGCCTGCCTCACCTGGTGGCCCCCGTTCCTCTGCTGGAACAGGCAGGCGACCTTCCTCYGCCCTCTCCAGCTGCTTGTGACTTCGCAGAGCTCCTTCACTTCCTGACGGCTTCTCCCCCCAAGCTGAAGCCTCCCAGCCTGCTGTTCCGCACGTGGAAGCTGTTCCAGCCCACCCCTTTTGGGAGAAGGGGCCCAGAAGTGCTTGTCCTGCTGCAGGACTGGGGGAGCACGGAGCGAAACGGTGGTGCAGGGACGTTCCCTCTTGTTCTCCTCTGCCTCAGGTGACTCCTGACACCTGTGGTGGTTTTTGACCTCATCTTCTGTGCCTTTGGCCTGTCCCCGAGGCGTGCCCTGACCGCTGCTCACCGGTTCAGGTGGGGCAGGGAGCGGTCGTACGGTTCCGAAGGGTTTTGCCAGCTGGGTTAAGCGTGGCCGTGCACCGGGGCTCTGGCAACGTGACAAACCGGAGAAGAGACGTGCTGCGTGGCTTCCCGTGAATACGCGTGCCGCCCTCTCCCCTCGTGGGAGATCTCCCTGCCGGGAAAGCGCTCGGGGATGTCTCCGGAGCCCGGCGGCATGTCAGCTGCCCCGGGGCCTCTCACCGCCGAGTCGGAGGCGGGTGCCGTCGGCTGGTGAGCGCCGGCTGGCAGCGTGCCTGCGCCCGGCACCGGGCAGGTCCCATCCGAACGGCCACCTCCCGGAGCAGAGGGGTTTATCAGATGTGGCATTTCAAAATAAACCTCTGCAAGACTTCTGTGGCCTTGAGCCGTCGTCCCRCGTTCGCTATCGCGGCCACGACTGCCGTCGGGGCAGGCCGGAGGGGAGAAATGTGGTTTGAAGATTTTCSTTACAAAGGGGCTGGATTGTGGTGCAACTTGTGAAAAGCAAACACAAGGATTGGACACGTCTGGAAAGTTTCAAACATGTTTCCACAACTCTGCTGTGTTTCTTGTGGGACCTTTTGCTGTCATATTTCTTAGCAGAAGACCTGTTTCTTGTTTATGAGAAAAGATTGTTTGCTGTCATCCCCCTCCAAAAGTACAGCAGCCTCCTGGAAACCTTGTTCCCACCAAGCAACAGAAACGGGGTTATTTGTCCTGTCTCACCGAACACCTCTTCTTCCTAAACCACCCCTTTATACCGACCCTCTTTAGACCCGAGTGGCTGCACTTCACTCCCGCTCGGCATGAAACAGGGTTTATTTTCCTTTGCCTTCATCACCTTGCCGCGTACATCAGGTACTTCCAAAGCACGGAGGCGTGAAGCTGAGCTTTAGCGTCTCCTTTAACGCCGTCCTTTGGAGCCGATCCCTCTGCTCACGGCGCAGCGCGGTTGCTSCGGTTCTCAGCTCTCCCCCTTCGGAGGAGGGTTTGAATTCCTCCAGCTGGTGCTTTCACACCAGATGCCGGTTTTTTCCGCCTGTTCCATAACTGCAGTCAAAACCTTGTAATCAAAAGAATAACAAAACACACAATGGCCCCATAAACTCCCTCATCTCTTCCGCCAGCTGTTTCTTTCTTTTAAGAGAAAATCTTCCATTACTCAGGCCTTTTATGAGTTTATGCTTCTTTTGGGGGGCCAGATTCAGTGTTTCACCACAGGGATGTTTCCTTTTAAGGCAGAGAGGGCTGCTTTGGGCAGCGCAGCTACTAAATCACSCGAGCTGAGCAGCGCCCTTGCTGCTGGAGAAGACGGGACAGGCGGCTTTAAAAGCCCAACCTTCCTCTCCCGCAAGCGCAGCTTTCCCCTTCGGCTGCCCCAGGCTCGAGGGCCTCAGTTTGCCCCCGCAGCTCCTCCGCTTCACAGCACAGACCGTTGTCCCCGCTGGASGATAACCCTCGGGCGCGGACACTGCTAAACCTGCCCCTTCTTCCTCTCCCCTCCGGACACAAAAAGGACCTGCAGAGCCTCCTGGTTGCATCTCGGTAGCTTCTGGAGAGAGCCTGCGTGCTCCAGGCTGCCTCCGGCCCACCGCAGACCCCGTCTGCAGCTTCCCCGCGTGTCTTCACCTCGGTCCCGTACGCTGGATCCGTGCCGCAGCTCSTCCCCGCTGACAGAGCGTCCCGCGGGCCGTACTGGCCGTGTGCGAGCTTGCCCCGGGCTGTCTCAGTTTTGTCATTTGTCACTAGCAGAGCCCTTCGTGCCACCTGTGATGACCAGCTTGTTTTACCGATTGAGCAGGTGGTTACCTCTGAGAGCAGAAGGGTGCTTTGCAGTTCCCAGGGGATGCTGCCCGGCACCGCGGCCGCAGGGGCTGCCCCCGCGCTGCCTTCGAGTTCCACAGAGCCTTCCCTTAGCRTTAGCCACGCTGGTTCGGTAACGTAACGCTTACACCGGGGAAACTCCTTCCCGAATTTCAGAGGGAAGTTTCTTTGTATGCACATGAGGTGGAGCTTGAACCTTAATAACCCCCTGCGAGTTTATCTGTGTCACCGAGGGGTTTTGTCACTGTGTCTCTGTCTTTTTAGGGTCTTCTCTGAGTGTGACTGAATAGTCAAGAGCTACTCCTTTCCAGTGGTCCAAGTGTGGGGTTTTTTTTCCTCCGGACTTTGCAGCCTCCAGAGTGAGCCCYTCGGCTTCGTGCAGGCCCTTCCATCTGAGGAGGTGTCCTCGCGACGCCAGCGCTTGGCCGATGCGTCAGGATCTCGCCGGCCAGGCGCCCTTTGCCAGCCCCGCGGAGGCTCCCAGCTCTGCCTCGCCGCGTGCACCGTCACCGGGCAGGCSCCGCGGCGCAGCGGCGAGCCCGCAACTTCTCCAGCGCGCTCCCGAGCAGGAGGAGGCGGCGCATCCGCGTCAGCACGTGGATGTGATGCTCTGCGGCGTCCCTCCAAGATGTGCCCTTTATTCCCTTGTTGGCATTCACGTAGTGAAATCTCATCTTCTGGGGAAAGCTAATTACACAGAGGTTAATTCAGATCTCGCCGGTGTGGGCGGCAGGGAAGTGTGATCTTCGGCCAAAAATACCCGACACAGAGTTTTGAAACAACTGAGCAGTTTTTCATTCAGTTGATCTATTTTTGTCACTGATTGTGACACTGTCCTCCTCCGGTACCCCCGGTGAAGTGGGCACAAGGCTCCTACCCCTGTGTGAGGCGTGATTTCCTCTATCCCGAGGAGAGGGACCGGGTACCGCAGGCTTTGCCATCCCCCGCGTCTTCCGTCCTGCTGCGGCCAGTCCCCCGGAGCGTTGTCCCCGTCACGGTGGCGGGAGCACAGGGAGGAGGAGACCTCGCAGGGGCTCTGGTCCAGAGGAGGCCACGAAGATGCTCAGAGGGCTGGAGCACCTCCACGATGAGGACAGGCTGAGTTGGGGTTGTGCGGCCTGGAGAAGGCTCCGGGGAGGCCTTACTGTGGCCTTTCAGTGCTTGAAGGGGCTACAGGAAAGCCGGAGAGGGACTTTGTACAAGGGCCTGCAGTGATAGGCCAAGGGGCAATGGCTTTAAACCGAAGGAGGGTGGATGTAGGTTAGATATAAGGAAGAAATTCTTCACTCTGAGGGCGGTGAGGCACTGGGGCAGGTTSCCCAGAGAAGCTGCGGATGCCCCATCCCTGGAYGTGTTCAGGGCCGGGTTGGACGGGGCTCTGAGCAACCTGGTCTGGTGGAAGGTGTCCCTGCCCAYGGCAGGGGGTTGGACTTTAAGGTCCCTTCCAACCCAACTGTTCTATGATTAACCCTGGCAATGCCAAAAGAATACGAATGGGGGGCAATTTGTCATGAAAAATTTTTGAGTGATCATGAAGACTTTTGGTGTTTGCGTTTTTTTTTCCCACAGATCAGGAGATTTCTGTACTGGGAAGTCCGCGGGGATGTTGTTGCTGGGATGAGGTGTGTTCTACAGAGAAACGGTGTCGGTGCTTCCAGCTGGGCACCAGCTGCTTTGGTAACTGGAATTTCTTAGGGAAAGCTGGAAGCTGGCTGCGGGAAGGCGGCTGCCCCCCTCTCGGGGTCTGGCCCAGGGGGCTGCGCAGCRGCCCCGCTAATCGGGAGGGGTGCTGCAGGGAACGCAGGGACCGTCCACCAACTGCAACGTCACCGTCCATCTTTGATCCCCTCTGGGAATATTTGACCGATCTTGGCAGTTTTTGTGTAACGGCGGTTGCTGCTGTAGGGACGGGGCTGCGCGCCTCTGCCTGTCGCAGGTGTGGGATCCGCGAGGGTGCGAAGCGGCGTGCGGGCACGCTGGAGAGGGTCTGCGCGTCATCTGCTGCCTCAAGGTGAACACGGGCGTCTTCCTTCCCAGGCAGGCCTCCGCCGCCGTCGCCCGGTCCGTCCCGCGCAGGGTGCGTCCCTGCCTCAGCGTCCGACAGCCCGGAGCGGCTCCAGCTCCTCCCTGCGCTCCGCAGCCTCGCCTGCCCYGTCCCACCGACCTCCCGGAGACGGACTGCTCCCGGCCGGCGCCGCTGCAGGCACCCGCCTGGTGATGGGMTGGTTCTTCAGCGTCTTAGAAAATGAGAGGAAATGTCCTTTCCTGACCTCAGCCCCTTCACCTGGAAGAGCCTGTGGGTGACAAACGCTCTGCGAAACGGCTGTGCAGAGACCTCGCTCCAGGCACAGCAGGTTATGCCTTCGGGTGAGCCACGTCCAGCCTCTCCTTTTCCTTCGGTGCTCGGTTCACAGTGAAGTAATGGCCGTAATTTTTAGCGCTGAGGAAGTGTAGACCCAGAAATCTGGGTCCTTAAGGGTGTTGAGAAGATGATGGACGCTCTTCAGTGTCTTAAACTCCCCCGGCCCTTCCAGCTCTGGTCTCATTCCAGAAATATAATTGGGAAAATGTCTCCCAGCCTCACGTATTCATTCCAAACGGCAAAGAAAGAAGAAAGTGAGTTTTGGACTTTTCATGATTTTTTGAGTCATAAAGCACAAACGAGCGTTCACGTCCGAGCAAGCCCCCCTTCGCGGTCCCGTACTCGCCGGCCCCTCCGCGTGCGACCGGCTCTTGGCCTGGTTACCAGCGGCCGAACCACGTGTRCGCCCGGCACGTTGCGGGACGGCGGCACAACTAGGGCATCCCAAAAAAAGCCACCTGGGGCCACGGCGTGTGTCGCGCTCGGAGGTGGCACAGAAACCGGCAAGAGGGGAAGTGTCTGTGTAGTAACCGGCATAAATCACCAGCGGCCCCTCCCGAGCGCTGGCCTGGAAATGCTCCTGCCGCGCCGCCGCGGTGCCGAGTGCCGGCTTCTCCTGCTCCGACTGCCCCAGTTCCTCCTGAAGCTTTCTCGCCCTGCCCAACAGCTCTGGAGCAGGGGGTCACGAGCAGATGGGGAGACATGAGGCTGCCTGCAAAACCGGGGGGGGTTTGCTCCTTCTCGATGATATCACGCGGGTGTGAATGCTTGCAATATGTCTCTTTASGCTCGATGCAATCCTGCTGGCTACTGGGTCTGAAATTCCTCGTACCCCAGGTGCGCTGAGGCAGCCTGGCCCGCTTGCTAGAAACCGAGAAAAATGAAAGTCCCCGATTCGAGCCTTCGGGATGCCGGTGTGGAGAAGCGCGGAGGTCGACACGGGCGGTGCGGGTCACGGCTGGAGGAACGGAGTTTCCACCGCAGGAATGGAGTTTCCAGCCGCAGCACATCTGCCAGCCCTCGGGAAGCTCCCGGTCCCCCGGGAGCGGAGCGCGGGGCAGCCGCTGTGAAGTAGGGCAGCGTACGGAGCTCGGAGCCCCGGCGCGGTCCTGTACGTGGCGGTGGTGCGGCGTGCGCCGTCCCACGCCGGCACGGCTGTTGTAACCAGCGCCCCACCGTTCGATGATCCATCTGGACCCCCACGGGGCTACCGATGGCGGGGGTCGCACTCCGGGTGTCCCTGGAGGGGGCTGCCCACCTTTCCCGGGGTCTCCCTAAGCACCCGGCTGCAGGCGGGGAGGTTCCAGGGGGGCTCCGGGGGTCAGTGCCCGGTGGGGTGCAGCCCGGCCCYGCTCCACCCGCTGCTGCCCACCCAGTGCCCTCCTCAGGCTGCCTGTGCCCGGCGGGACCACCCCGCTCCGTGTCCCGGGGGTCCCTTCGTCCGAYGCTGGCTTGCGTTTGCGGTGGCCTCGGGAGGTGCTCCTCAGCTCCAGCAGCGCAGGACGGGGGTTCCCCTGCGGTGGCCCCRGGCCGAGGGCCCCCCGCCTGTCTGTCTGTCCGTGCCCCGGTCAGTGTGTCCAGCCAGGCCACGCGGCTCTGCCGACCCGGGAGTCCGGGGGGTCCCGGGCACCATGGGGTGGGGGCCGTGCCCAGGAGCCCCGCGGCAGAGGCAGGGCCATACTGGGKATGGCTGTGGGGCTGCTCCATACGGACTGGGCCATACTGGGGATGGCTGTGGGGCTGCTCCATAYGGACTGGGCCATACTGGRGATGGCTGTGGGGCTGCTCCATACRGACTGGGCCATACTGGGKATGGCTGTGGGGCTGCTCTGTATGKACYRGGCCATACTGGGKRTGGCTGTGGGGCTGCTCCATATGGACTGGGCCATACTGGGGATGGCTGTGGGGCTGCTCYGTAYGGACYRGGCCATACTGGGGRTGGCTGTGGGGCTGYTCCRTAYGGACTGGGCCATACTGGGRRTGGCTGTGGGGCTGCTCCGTAYGGACTGGGCCATACTGGGCTGGGGCTGGTGTGCGCAGCGCTGGGCATCACCCTCTCCTTCAGCCCTGGCCTCTCGGGGACCCTGCCGGCGTTCCCCGTCCGGGCCGGGGTGCCGGTGAGCGCCCCGGCTGCAGCCGGCCGGTGGGGCTGCCCCCGCCCTGCCGGGGGGTCGCGTTTGTCCCCCGCCGAGGCTGGGCAGCCGCGCCGGGGCACGGGCCGGGCGCTACCCCCCGCCCTCGCCTCCTGCGTCTTGGAGGAGGTGGAGGCTCTTCTCCGCACCCTCCCGTGTCTCCCCTGGCACCGCAGCCCTGGCCGGGCTGGCTTTGTCCCCAGGCTGGCTTTGTCCCGGGGCTGGCTTTGTCCCCAGGCTGGCTTTGTCCCCAGGCTGGCTTTGTCCCCGGGCTGACTTTCCTCCCACGGTTTGTCGCCTCCGGAGCCCTCTGCGTCCTGCGGTCGGAGCACGGCTGTGGCTGCTGGGTGAGCGCGAGTGGCACCGAGGGCTTTCCCGGGGGACCGGTGCCACCCCCGGCCCGGCCGCCCCCGCCGAGCAGCGGCTGTGCCGGGAGGAGATGCGGGCGCTGGAGGTGAGCGGGGCGGCCGGGGCCCGCCGCGTTCGCACCCCTGCACCCTCCTGCCCGCTGCACCCTTCGCCTGCGCTCTCTGGGCTCCTGCTCTGCCCCGGGGACCGGCTCTCCCGGTGGGGACGGGGTCGGGTCCCCCTCCTCCCTGCCGCCGACCTCCCAGGGCGTGCGGCTGGTGCTGCTGGCGACGGCAGCCCTCGCTCTCTGCCGCGCGGTCYGCGCCGCGGTCGCCGGTCCGGGGACGGTAACCGGGAGCGGGGCTGTGCCGGGCTCTGCTCCGCCGCAGCGCAGCTCTGCGGGTGCCGGGGTGGGCGCGGAGCCGCTGCTGACCTGCCAGCCCGAGCCCCCTCCCCGGGCGAGGGACCCCGGCCCTGCTGCGGCCAGCTCCCGCGTGGCCACGTGCGGGGACAGAAGCCACCCCACAGGGACCTGCGTGTCCCGGTGCCACGGTCGTGACCCGGCGCTGCGATGCCGTGGCCTCAGCCCCCCCCTGCGGGGTGGGGGTCCTGCCTGCCCGCCGCCTGCCTGCCCAGAGCATCTCCCGGCAGCAGAGCCCAAAGCCGCCCTTCCCGTGGCTGCCGGAGCCGGTGCCGCGGCGGGGACCGCRGGGCTGGGGGGCTGGGGTCAGGGAGAGCGGTGGGGGGCTGCGGTGACACTGGGGGGGGAGCTGGTGACCGTCMCCTGCGGAGACAGGCAGAGCAGGTCCTGCCGGGGCATCGCCCCTCGGGGACCCCGGGCACCGGGACGGGAGGGGGGGTTTCTCCCCAGGCCTGACGGGAACCAAGCAGGATGTCCCCGGGAAGCTGGGGAGGGGCCTCGCCGGGAAGAAAATACTGGGAAAAGCGGCTCCCGCGCCCGGTGTGAGCCTTCCTCGCCCGHGCTCCTCCTCGCCCGCTCCTTCCTTCTGCATTTTAACGCCTGCGGACGTGGCTCTTGACCTTCCCCCGGGCCCGGAGCCAGCGCCGCTCCGATCAAAGCTCACCGTTTCTGCCCCGGTGCGGCAGCGGGTGCCCGTGCTCCCTGGCACGGCCTGGCACGGCCTGGCACGGCATGGCACAGCATGGCACAGCATGGCACAGCATGGCACGGCCTGGCACAGCATGGCACGGCCTGGCACAGCATGGCACGACCGCCTCGCCAGCCACCCACGGCTGCCGGGTGGGCACAGCGGGGTGGGGATTTCTCTCGCGTAACGACAGCAGAAGTTTGGCATCTTGCAGGGTGCTTCCGCTGTCTGTGAGATTTCCATTCTCTTTTGCAGAAAAAGGAAAAGGCCTTTTCTGAGTTTTCAGCGTTTCTGGCAGTGTCACAGCCCCGTCTCTCCCTGTGCGTGCCCCCCGCCCACGGCAACCCCCCACGGCCGCGGGCAGGGGAGGGCAGAGGGACAGCAAGATGTGACACTGGGGGACACATCCCTGCTCCTGCCCGGGGAAGGTGGCCTGGGCTGCCGGGAGCATCAGCAGGAGGTGAGCGCCGGCCTCCCGCGGGATGGGGGAGAGCGGGGGACGCGGGGTGCACCGGGGCGGCGGTTCCCAGCCCACGGCTGCGGGATGCACCGGGGCGGCGGTTCCCAGCCCGGGACGTGTCCCTGTGCCCTGTGCCAGCAGGTCCGGGGGCCGCAGTGTGCGGAGAGCAGCTCTTGGCTCCCGGTGCCAGGAGAATCCTTCACTTGGCACCTCCCGCGCGGTGCCGGGGGAGGTGATGTCCTCGGCGCCGGGGCTGTTCGTGGCTTCCCCATCTGCTGGGCTCCTCCCTGGCTTCTCTCCGCCCTGGGGATTTTGCGGCGGTCCTGGCGCCCGGAGGAGCGCTGCCAGCTCCCTGCCAGTCTGCCGGCGGCTCGGCAGCACCCTGCCCTGCCCGGCTGGGCCCTGGGCACCGGGACCCTCCACCTGCAGCTCCCCTGGAAAACCCCCTTCAGCCCGGGCTGCCAGCGCGGGTCTCRCAGCCACGAGCTCTGCAGCAGCCCCGGGCCCCCGCGGCCGGGGCTCCCCTCGCTCSGGGCACGCAAGGCTGAGGCTGGTGCAGGCGTTTTCGGGGCTGTTCCGCCTGGGGGTGAGGAGCGCGGAGCGCAGCAGGGGAAGGGGTACCTGGCCATGTAACCTGCCGGGGGGGACAGCCCAAAGGGCTTGAACGAGGGCRGTGCAAGTGCCGGCACGGGCTGGCGGTCCCGGCACCGCGAGCCCTTCGCCCAGCCGGGAGAAGCAGGAGCGGCAGCAGCCGAGAGCCGCCCGCGGCGCCGGGTGAAGAGGGACGGGTTTGTAGCGGGGGCAGAGGCTGGGCCCGGCCGGTGGTCCCTCCTGGGGACAGGGGCCGGCGGCCCCCCTTGCTCCCGGGGCACCGGTGCCTGTGGGGGCCCCGAGGCCGGCACAGGGAAGGGCTCCCGCTGTCCCCGTGCCGCAGGGGACCCGGCAGGTTCAATTATGTTTCCACCAACCTTAGATCTACGATTTCAGGGATTAGTTTAAYTTAGCGCCCGGAACGGGGTGAGCAGTCGGGAGGACGGTGCCTCTGCGGGCAGCGCACTCCTCAGCGGTCCCTGCGCGCCGTCACCTCGGCCGCGCGCCGGGCACCCAACGCGCGGGCGCCCGACGGGAGGGAGCACGGCCCGCCCCGTCCTGGTCAAACCCGCCGCCCTCAAACCCAGGGCTTTGCAGGGTTTCTCGGCGGTTTTCCTCCCGGAGTTATTTATATTTGTCCACGTTTCCCCCCGCGCAGCAGCAAGACCTCTGCGAAGGTTGTTCCTTCCCTGCCTGCGGCAGGAGGAAGCCTTCGGGTTTGCCCTGCCCGTGCCGGTTACTGCCGCGGTTTGCCCTTGGCCGGCCGGAGCCGGGTGCGCGCCGGGGCAAGGCTGAGCTGGCTCCCGCGAGGTGGCCGGAGGCTCCCCGGGCTCTGCCCGGCGTCCCTGCAGCCGGCGGGTCCGTCACCCCGCGGGACGCGTGGCGGAGGCTCGGGCCCCCTCTCCCCGYGCCCGGGGTGTCCCACAGCACCTGCCCTCCCCGGGGCTCCCACCTCCCCAGCCCCTTTGCTCAGGGACCCCCGCGGCAGCCGGGGCGTTTGCACGGTTCTGCTCCTTTGTGCAAGCGTTGCCGGTTTTTGGTCTCAGCTCTCCTCGTTCCCCCAGGGCCGCCGGGCTCATTAATTTCCTTCTCGTTAYGGCTCCGAGTACCTCCCAGGCAACAGCTTTAGATGTTTGACCTATATGCAGAAGATGATGTATTTTCTTACTGGATGCCAGCCGGAACRGCAGCGTCCCTCCTCGGGGAGCCATGCGGATCCCGGGGCTGTTCCCCGGGTCGTTGGCTCCGGGAAGGGCACGTCCCTCCCTGCCCWGCCGGGCCCCAGCTCTGCACCCTGGTCCCGGGGTGCTGGGGCTGCCAGGGGCCGGTCTCCCGGGAGGGGACAGGGGACRCCGGGCCCCATCTCTGCCTGCGCCGAGGCGCCGGGCGGGTGCTGCGCTCCCCTCGCTGCCTGCTTCTGCCCATTGCAGAACTGCTGGTAAAAACGGAACGGGAACCAGCAACGCGGGGGCGCAGGGGGAACGTGCACGGCCCCTCCTGGGGCTCTGTCCGGACAGACCTGCCCCCTGCCCTGGCCGGGGGGTTTGTAGGGGACGGTCCTCCACTGAGGAGGGGGGGTCTCAGCTGGGCCTCGGTCCCTCTCCCGGGTCTCGGTTCACACTCGAGGCGCAGCCCCCCGGGGTGGGTACGGTGCTGCCGGCCCCAGGCTTGCCCCATCCCAGCCAGAGCGGGCTCGGGGACAGCGTGGCCGTGCCTGGGGGCTGCCCCTCTGCAAGGGGAGAGCGGTGACGGGGGGGCTCTGCCCAGCGCAGGGGGACGCTCCCCGCAGAGGGGCCCTGTGCCGGGGCAGGGGGTCTGCGGGACTGGGTGGGGAGGGGGTCGGGGCACTGGGGTACCAGGGCTGTGCCGCGCGCGGCACCGCTGGGCACCAGAGCTGGCAGGGGCTGGTGGAGCGGGACCCCCGATCTGCCGAAGGTCCCCCCGCATTGTGGGACAAATATTGC
>JASVER010000225.1:19089-33368 GCA_030449065.1 Oceanodroma leucorhoa | reverse complement strand
CCCCATCCCATCCCCATCCCCATCCCATCCCATCCCAGGGACCCATCCCAGATCTGGGGGGATGTTGTGTGCCCCACATCCAGCCACCCTCTGCCCTCCCCCCCCCCACTTCTGGGCCCTTTTTGGGGGGCTGCTGTTCAACAGCCCCTTCCGGAGCCGGGGCTGTGGGAAGGAGCCAGGGGCCGGTGGGGCCGGAGCCGGGGTGGTGGCAGTGGCCGGGGGGACGAGGGGTGGCCGGGACGTGGCAGAGGGGTGGCTCAGGGGAGCGAGGAGGGGGGCTGGGTGCCGCAGGGGCTGCCCCACGGCTCTCCCCTGCCCTGGGCCGCTCCCCGTGTGCCGAGCACGAGGCACCCCGGGGTCTCCCCAAAGTGCCCGAGCGGGACRGTGCCGGGGGAGAGGCTGGCGCAAGCGGTGCGGCCGGGCTGCGGGGGCATCTGGCTGCTGCGCCGGGGGGATCCCCCCGCCCCCACGGGGGACGTCGGAGCGGTTCGGCTGCGGCGGCAGGGTCCCCGCAGCGCCTGCCTGCGCCGAGCTGCCCTTCCCTCCCCGCAGCAGGCTCGGCCGGCCCCAAGCCGGAGGTGGTCCTGAGGCTGGAGCGAGGGGAAGAGCCGCACCTGGGGGACCCCCCGGCTGCGCCCGCGGGAGGGAGCCCGCAAGCCCCCGGCACAGGTGAGCGGCACGCCGGCCCCYGCTGCCCCCCTGCCCCTGCCCCTGCCCCGGTCGGGGCTGGCGGCGGCCGGCCGCCGTCTCTCCCCGTGCCGCCTTCGCCGCGCGGCAGGGCCGAGCTGCCCCTTCCCATCTCCCGGTCCGGTCTCTCCCAGCTCAGGGCGGCGCGGCTGGGGCGGCGGCGGGGGCCGGCTGCTCCGCGAGCCGAGCCGGGAGCCGAGCCGAGACCTCGCCAGCGAGGAGCCGGGGTGCCGAGCGGCAGGCGCGGGGCAGGATCCGGCCAGAGGCAGTGGTCAGGGACGGGCGCACCCCGTGATCACCCGGCGAGGCCGTAGTGCCGAGGCAGGTCCGCGGCCAGGGCAGGAGGGCGGCAAGCTGGCGGGTCCGGGTCGGGGCGGTGCGAAGCCGGCGCAGGGACCCATCCGCGGCGCCTCGGCTCCGAGCAGCTCCCGAGGGAGCGGAGGGGCAGGTCCTGCTCACTGGCACCGGAGCTGACCTTGGCCTTGGCCAGCGAGGGGGATGCGTGCCGGGCCCCGGGCTGCCGCCCCGGCGGCTCCGGCGTGGGAGGGAGGTCGCCCCGCGGCGCTGGGGGTCTCTCGCAGAGCCGTGCCCGGCTAGGCAGAGGCSCGAGCAGCTCCCCGGCCGTGCCCGAGGGCAAACCCCGCAGCTCGTGGGGGRAACGGTCTGTTCTGGGGAGACCCTCGGCTGCCCCGAGCCCTGGCTGCTTTCCTGAGCCTCCGCCTCTCCGTCCGGAGCCCCCGGCTCGCCTCCTCCGCCCCTTCCCCGCCTTCCCACGCACGGGAGCAGCGCCGCTGCCGGGGTGCCGTGCCGGGCAGGGCCGGCTGCCTGCYGGAGGGATGGCGCGGGGGTCCGGCAGGGCGGGGGGCCGGTGCCGCGGCTCTCCACACTGTGCCGGCGGGGCTGGGGGCTCCTGCCTGCAGCACAGGGAGCGGCCTCTGCCTTCCTCCAGCTGCCTGCGTGCCTCAGTTTCCCCGTTTGCAAAGGGGGACAGTGTTTGTCACCCCCCTGCCAGGGGGCTGAGGGCAGAAGGGTCCTTGCAGGGGTCTTTGCAGGGGACCCGGCACTGGGGGTCGAGGAGGGGCTCTCGGGATTGGGGGCGAGGGCAGCGAGGCTCTGCGCCTGCCCCGGGCCCCACCAGGGACGTCTCTTGCAGTGGAGCCCCCCCGGTGCCGGCTCTCCGGCTGCCCCGCCGCCGCCTCCAAGAGGAAGGAGCTCTCCCTGGCCGACCGGGTGAAGCTGCTGCAGGCGCTGGAGTCGTCCTCCGCCTCCCTCGCCAGCGTGGCCAAGCTCTTCGGCATCTCCAAGAGCCAGGCGGGCAGGATCGGCCGGCGCCGGGAGCAGATCCTGGCCGACTGGCGCACCAACGCCAACCCGCTGCGCAAGCGCAAGCGGGAGGGCAAAGGCGGGGAGGTGGAGGACGCGCTCTTCGCCTGGTTCCGGCAGGCGCTGGCCCGCGGCGAGCGTCTCTCGGGGCCCATCCTGAAGGCCAAGGCGCAGGAGCTGGCCCTGCGCTCGGGACGGCACTTCCAGGCCACCGACGGCTGGCTGTGCCGGTGGAAGACCCGCCACAACGTCGCCTTCAAGCGGCACCGGGGCGAGAAGGCGGACGCGGACGTCGGCAGCGCCCGGAGCTGGGTGAGCGAGGTGCTGCCCGCCCWCCTGGCCGGCTACCGCGCCCAGGACGTCTTCTGCGCGGAGGAGACGGGGCTGCTGTACCGCRGCTACCCGCAGCGGGCGCAGGCCGCCGGGGACCCGCCGGCGCCGGGCGGCGAGAGGGCCGGGGACCGCGTCTCCATCCTCTGCTGCACCAACCACACCGGCACGGAGAAGCGGCGCTTGCTGGTGGTGGGCAGGAGCCGGCAGCTCCGCCGCCTGCCCGCGGACCCGCGCGCGCTGCCCGTCGCCTGCGCCGGCTCGGCCAACGCCTGGGTGACGGCGCGCGTCTTCCGGGAGTGGATCCTGCGGTGGGACCGGGAGCTCGGCCGGCACAGCCGCAGCGTGCTGCTCTTCGTGGGCCGCGGCAGCGCCCACCCTCCGGCGCTGAGGGCCGCGCTGCGCAACAGCCGGCTGGTTTTCTTCCCCTCTGGCGGCGTCACCCGGCCCATGGACGCGGGCGTCATCCCCAACCTGAAGGGCCACTACCGGGCGCTGGTGCTGGCCCGGGCCGGGCGGGTGGCCGAGATCGCCGGCCGGCTGACGCTGCTGGACGCCGTCTACCTCCTGCACAAGGCCTGGAGGTCGGTGCAGCCGGCCGCGGTGCAGAGCTGGTTCTGGAAAGCCGGCTTCGGCCTGGTGCCGCTGCAGCGGCGGGCGGCTGACCTGCCGCCGCTGGCCGACGTGCYGCGGCCGCCCTTCGTCAGCGAGCGGGACTTCCTGGCCTTCGTCGGCATGGACGCGGCGGAGCCGGCGGTGGGCGAGGATCGCTCGCTGGTGCAGCGAGGCCGGTGGGACGCAGGGGCTGTGGGCGGGGAGGAGGAGGAGGAGGAGGAGGAAGGTGAGCCGGGGGCCGGGAACGCCGTCACAGCCGCCGAGGCGCTGGCCGGGCTGTCCGCAGCCATGAAGTGGTGCCAGCTCCGCGGGCTGGTCTGCCACTGGGAGCGGCTGCTGGAGACGGAGAGCACCCTGCGGATGGCCGTGGGGGCCGAGGCCGCCCAGGGCGCGCTGCCGGCACGCACCGGCTACGCGCCCGGCACGGTGCCGTAGGCGGGAGGTTGGCGCGTGCCGGGGCCTCGGTGGCCTCGCGTAGAGGAGGGACGGAGGGCGCGGGACGGATCCTGCGGCACCTCCCCGGAGCAGCACCTTGCTGCGTCCCCCTTGCCTGGCCCGGCGGCAGGGGCTGCCGGGGGCAGGGGGTCCCGGGGGGGCTGGCGGTGTCGGTGTGCCGTGGGGCTGTGGGGTGGGCGGCGAGCGACTGCAGCGAAGGGGTGGGCAGCGGGGGGGCTGCAGGGAGCGGGGATGCTCGGGGGGGCCGTGCCATGCCCCCACCTGGGGCCTTGCCCTGGGACACCCCGAGCGAAGGACGCTCTCCCGGGCAGTGTCCCCGGGAAGCCGCCATTCCCGGACCGGTCCTGTCCGTCCCGAGGGAGTCGCCGCTCTCCAGACTGGGTTTGCGGCTGAACTCGGCTTGTTCACCCGGAGCAGCTCAGGCGAGGCCGTTGCGGGCGACCCRTGGGGCAAAGCAGAGCCCGGCGCCCTTCCCGGGGTCCCAGCAGGGAGGGGGCCGGCGGCCGCYCCAGCCCCCCCGCAGCCGAGGTGGCCCCCGGCACCTCCAGGCTCTGGGGCTGGGGTGGGACAGGGTGGCCCCATGGGTGCCCGTCCCGGCGTGGCAGCGCCTGGTCCCCGGGGCTCCGGTTCCCCTCCGAGGTGCCGCATCTCCCACYGGAGCGTTGGGCGGCTGCGTGCCCCCCGTGCTGCTGCCGAAATCCRGGCCGTGCCGAGCACCCGGGGCATCCGCGGGGCCCGGGGGGGCTTTCGGGCTTTGCTGTAACACGGGGTCTGTGATGTTCGTCCTGCTGGTGTGGGGTTTGCTGTGTTCACCCTCCCCCTGTCCCGACCCCCCGGCAGTAAAGGAGGTGCCCCTCCGACGCCCGGTGGTCCCGTGCCGTGACCCCGCGGGACCGGGGTGTCCCCCGGGGCCCCACCGGCTGGGTGCGTGGTGTGGGGACACGGACACGGACACGCCGCCCGGGGACAGCACAGCCCCGTCCCCGGCTGCAGGGGTGGCGGCAGCTCCTGGAACACCCCAAATTTCCCAGGGGATGTGGGTGCACCGGCGGCATGGGGAAGCCCGTGGGGGGCTTGGCTTCCCTCGGGGGGCGGCTGGCAAAGCCCGGGGGGGGTGGTAGCAGATCCCCCCTCCCAGGTCTGCTGGGTGCGGGGCTGAGCTGTGGGGTGCTGGCTGCCTCCCGTGGCACCGGGGCCATTCCCTCTCACCAGCGTCTGTCCCTGCACCACGGTGACGGTGCCCGGGGCGGCCCGGGGGTGTCCTGCGGCGCTGGCACGGCGCTGGCACGGCGCTGGCAGGGCTCGGCTGGCTCGGGCTGTGCTTGGGGCTGGAGAAGAGACCCGTGGTGGCACCAGCACGGTGCCAAGCCCGCGGTGGCACGTCCCTGCCCTCAGCCTGGAGATGCCCTAATGCAGCCTCTGCCCCGCGGGGGACGCGCCGAAGCGGGCAGAGCTCTGCCGCGGTGCCGGGCGCGGGCGGCACGACGAGCTCGTTGCGAAGCAGGGGCCAAAGCGGGGGCTGCCCGCGCCCTGCCCCCCCCGAGCGGGGCCCGGACCTGGTCCTGCAGGAACGGGCAGAGCTGGCAGAACGGCGAAGGAGCTTCTCCAGGACGTAGCGATGGAGAACGACTGCCTCGTTAGCAGCAACCGTGTAATGAGTGGGGCGTTCTCGGGGAGTTACCGCAGTCCCTCGAGCCCTCCCCGGTGCTGCGTGTTCAGCTGCGGTGACGCCGGTGCCGCGGGAGATGTTCCCGCTGGTGCCTGAGCCACTCCGCCGCCGCGTGACGAAGGAGCCGGGAAATCAGCCGAAAATCCGCCCCGGCATCCTGGTGGAGTGGGCAGGAGGGATGCGTCCGGGCTGCCCGTGGCCTGAGGACCACCGCGCCTTTCCACCCGACCCGGGGGGCCCGGGGCTCTGCCGCGGGGAGCGGTGCCTTGTGCCGTGCCGGCAAGGGGCTGTGCCAGCGGGGAGGGGAGCGCGGCACTGCCCGGGGTCTCGTCCCTTGGACTGGGCACGGGTTGCAGGGGACACTGGTGGGGTGGGACTGGCCCACGGGAGGGGGGTGGCAGCCCCGTGTGGGGCTGCTCTCGCTCCCTCGAGCTGCAGAGGGGAGCGGGAGGCGGTGGCGGGGCTCACCCAGCCGAACGCAGGCGCCKGCGCCGAAGGTCTCCGGGGCTCTGATGGGGTCCGGAGAGAAGGACAAGGTGAGAGAAAGCACCCGCAACTGGGAGAGACTGGAGGAGCCAGAGATGTCTCCTGGCTGGAGCGGGAGGAGAGCTGTGGGCCACGGACCCCCAGGAACAGGGAGAGCTTGTGCCACGGACCCCCAGGAACACGGGGAGACCTCTGCCAGGTCCCCCCATCCCGGCTGCGAAGCCCTCCTGCCCCAGCAGCACCAGCTCCTCAGCCGACATGTGGGGCTGCCCCACGCCGCGGGGGACGGGCTGTGGCACCCCAGCACAGGGGTCAGGGATTCGGGGGTTCCCATCCTGTCCTTGCCCAGCACCTCCCAGCTCCTCAGCAGGGCTTTCCCCACTGGAGGACCGTCCTTTTCCCACYCCTCAGCCGCCGGACCCCCCAGGCAGCACCGTCCCTTGCCTCGGGCTGGCACAGGCAGGGGGTTCCCCCGGGATGTGCCGGTGGATGCTCATTCCCTGTGGATGCTCGTTCCCGGCACAACCTGCCTGGCACAGATCCTGGCTGCCAGCGGTGCGGCTGGGCAGGGTTTTCCCCCCAGAGCGCTGGGTCAGGGGTCCCCCCCTCGGGCAGGGGCACCCACCGAGGGGGCAGAGGAGCAGGGGCCAAACCTCGCTCTGCCCGGAGAAGTTCCCACCTGCATTTCCCCCAGATTTGGGGTGTGCCCCCCTCAGAGCCTGGCACATGAAGTCACCCCCCAGCTCCACTCCCCAGGGGACCCCCGCGCCGGGACTGACAGCGAAGCAGCCACGGGGCCGGAGCCCGGTCGGACGCCAGCGGCACGAGACCCCGCGGGAGCCGGCGTGGTTCGGTGCGCGGGGCCCGTGGGGTTCGGTGCGCGGGGCCCGTGGGGTGCGGGGCCCGGGGAGCTGGGGACCCCGTGGGGGAAGGAGACAAGGGCTTTCCCTGGGGAGCGGCCTCGAGGGCCACCCCACCACGGCGCAGCAGCCATCGCGCACCAGGAGCGACGGCAGAGCCAGCCCCGCCRCGGGGACCCGCTGCGACCCCGGCGTCGGCAGGCAGCTCCCCCCTTCTCGGGGGGCACGGCACGGGGGACACCGGCATCCGCACCCAGGGTGTGCCGATCCCCYCCCGCGCCCGCAGGCCTGGGAGGGCAAAATGCCGGTTAGAGCGTTGTGGAGGGCAGGAGAGGGCGGCCGGTCCCGGCAGAGCGGTGCCCGGGRGCGCAGACCCCCGCCCCGAGCTGTGCCACGGGGGGGTCCGGCCGGAGAGCCCCCGGGCCCTGCTCGGCCCCCTCTGTCCTCCCGGCAGTCGGGAGCTGCCGGTCAGCCCGGGGCTCGCCCAGCGCAGCCGGGGCCGGCTCCCCGCTCCTGCCGGTGCCCGGGGCTGGTGCTCCCCGGAATGGGGCTGATGCTCCCCGTAATTCCCGGTGCCCGGGTGCTCCCCCCGCGGGGACCCCGGGTCTCTCCATGACCGGGGCTGATGCTCCCCGTGCCCGGGGCTGCCGGTGCCCGGGGCTGATGCTCCCGGTGCCCGGTGCTCCCCATAGCTGGGCCTGGATGCTCCCCGCAATTCCCGTGCCCGGCGCTGCCGGTGCCCGGGGCTGATGCTCCCCGTACCCGGTGCTCCCCATGACCGGGGCTGATGGTCCCGGTGCCCGCGGCCGCCGGTGCCCGGTGCTGGCAGTGCCGGGTCAGCGATTGGACTCSATGATCTTAAAGGGCTTTTCCAACCTCAGTGATTCCGYGATGCTCCCCGCGATGCCCGGGGCCGGCCGCCCGCGCGGTCCCGCCCCCGCCACCGCCTTCCGGGCCCGCCCCGGCCGCGGCTCCACCGGCGCCATCGCGCCGCTCCGTGCCGGGGCCCTGCCCGCCCGCCGCCGGCCCCGGGCAGAGATGCAGCCGGTAAGGCCGAGCGGGGCCCCCCGGGCCCCCCGGAGGCGGGGCCGGAAGCGGCGGGGGGCGGCCCCGGTGTCGGTTTCAGTTTCGGTTTCGTTTCGGCGGCAGCTCGCGCCTGGGACCCCCCCCCTGCCTGGCTCCTGTTCCGGGGTCCGGGCAGCCCCCGGGGCCGGCACGGAGGGAGGGAGTGCGTGTGCCCCCCCTCGACCCCCCCAGTGCCCGGTGGTCTCCGCCCGGCGCGGCGGTGCCGAGCGGGGGGTCGGGGCGCGGCTGGAGGCGGCCCCAACCCCCCGCCGTGCTCGGCCGGGGGTCCCGCGGGCCGGGCATCCCCCCCCGGGGGCGGGGGCAGGGCAGGGGCAGGGGCAGGGGCAGGGGCAGGCAGACCCTCGGAGCGGGGGCCGGGCGGCTCCTCCCGGGCCGGCCCCGGGGGCACGGCAGCCCCGGCCGGCCCGGCGCTGGTGGCCGCGGGGCCGAGCAGCCCCGGCCGGGGACGCTTTGGGAACCGTGACACGCTGCGGCTCCGCGACCCCCCCGGGAGAAGGGGGTGACCGTGGCTGCAGACACCCCCCACCCGGGGGTCCGGCGAGGGGACGGTGCCGCTGCCCCCCCGCGTCCCCCCAGCCCCGACTCTGTTTTCCAGGGCGCGGTGACCTTCGAGGACGTGGCCATCTATTTCTCCCCCGAGGAGTGGGTCGAGCTGGTGGCGTGGCAGCGGGAGCTCTACCAGGAGGTGATGATGGACAACTACGACCTGGTTGCCAGCCTGGGTAAGGATGCACCCCTGGGGAGCCCGGGCACGGAGCCGGCAGCGCTGCCGGGCTGGGAGCACGTCCGGGGGTCCGGAGGCAGCCCCAGCCGGGGGTCCGCAGCCCGAGCCCCTCCGGCCGGCCGCGGGCGGGCAGAGCCCGACGTGCCGTCTCTCCCCGCAGAGCGGGGCCGCAGCGCGCCCGCTGCCCTCCCCGGGCTCGCCGAGTCCGTCCCCGGTGTGTGAGGAATAACGGTTCCAGGTACCCCGGCCCCGCTGCTCCCCACCCCGGTGTCCCCCGGTTTGCTGCCGCGAGCGGGGCTGGTGCCGGTGGCTCCCGAGGGCCCTGGACGCCGCAGCCCCGTGGCCCCGCTGCTCCCGCAGCCGGCATCCCCCAGGCACGTCCCCACGGCCCCCGGTGACGCTCCTCGGGCGGCTCCGGGGGTGCTGAGGTTTCTCTCTCCCGCACAGGCCCCGAGTCCAAGCTCATCCACAAAACGGAGCGCGGGGAGAGGTCGCGCGGGGGGGCTCCCTACGGCGAGGGGGTCCCCTACGGCGAGGGGGACGGCGGAGCTCCTGACGCCCCTGGCACCTGTGAGTGACCGCGGGGACCCCCCGCGTGGCTGGGGGCACCGGGCTGGGAAACTGGTGCCAGTTTAGTAACAGACAGCAGCCCCTCGCACGGCACGAGGYGGCTGGCCCCAGCCAGACCCCACCCCAGACGGGGTCCTGTCCGACATCCTCACTGGGGGGGTTCGGGTGTCCCGCCTCAGCCCCCCAGGCCCGGTTGTCCCGTGGGCGTTGCAGGGGCGAGGGGAGGCTGCGGCGGGCGAGGGGCCGGTGCCGCGGGCACAGGGACCATCATGGGTTTGTGGTGGCGGTGCCCCCGCGCYGGGACACCCCCCGCCGTGACCGCGCTCCTGTTCCCGACAGCTGCCTGGGACGGGCCGGCCGGCGAGGACCTGTCTGAGGACGACAACCGGGAACGCTGGGTCCGGTGCGCGTCGCCAGCCGGGGCGGCCGAGGAGTTGGGGTACCCCGCGCTCTGCTCCGGCTGGTGCGATGCGGAGCCGGGGGCCTGGGCCGGGGACCCCCCCCGGGAGCTGCCGGGCTGGGAGCCGGGGGAGCAGCCACCGGAGTTGCCCGGGGCGGGGGGCGGGGGGCTGCTCATCTGCGGCACCTGCGGGCAGAGCTTCGAGGACAGGGCCGGGCTGAGCGCGCACCAGGGCGATCACCTGCGCCCGGCCCCCCCCCACCAGTGCGGCGCCTGCGGCAAGGCTTTCCGCCACCACCGCAACCTCCTGACGCACAAGAAGCACCGGGGCCGGCGCCGGCACGCCTGCACGGAGTGCGGCAGGACCTTCTGCTTGAAAGGGGACCTGCTGCGGCACCGGGCGAGCCACGGCGGCGAGGGCGGCTACGCCTGCCCGCTCTGCGGGGACGGCTTCCGCCACAAGCGCGACCTGCAGGCGCACCGCAAGGAGCACGCCGGCGACGCGTGCCGCAAGTGCCCCGAGTGCCAGAAGCGCTTCGAGGACGAGGCCAGCCTGAGCCGGCACCGGGCCGCCCACTGCGAGGAGCGGCCCTTCCTCTGCGGGCGCTGCGACCGCAGCTTCAGCTGGAAGGAGAGCCTGATCATCCACCAGCGCAGCCACGCGCAGGAGCGCTCCCACAAGTGCCCCGACTGCGGCCGCGGCTTCAGCCGCAGCGGGAACCTGCTGGTGCACCAGCGGGTGCACACGGGCGAGCGGCCCTTCGCCTGCCCCCAGTGCGACAAGTCCTTCTGCAACAAGGCCAACCTCATCACCCACAAGAAGCTCCACCGGCGCTACAAGACCTTCGCCTGCTCCCAGTGCCGGCTGGGCTTCGGCTCCAAGAGCAAGCTGCTGCTGCACCAGCGGGCGCACAGGGAGGGGGACGGGGGGACCCTCGGGGCCGGGGACAACCCGGCGGGCTGCCCGCAGTAGCAGGAGGGGGCTTCTCCCCGCGCGGAGGGGCCCGGAGGGCTGCAGCGGGGTGGRGGTGGGGGGGCTCATCCTGCCCCCCCAGGGCGGGACTTTGCTGGCACCCGCTGCCTCCGGCCGGGGCTTGGCGCGGTGCATGTCCGGCATCTCCGCGACGTCTGGAGGTGAAGGGCGAGGACGTCTGCATGGAGCTGAAATATCCCATCCCGTCCCCGTCCCATCCCATCCCGTCCCATCCCATCCCATCCCAATCTATTTTAATTACGGCCTCCACGGCGAGGTGCGTCGGAGAGAGGCTGCAGCCACCAGCACTTTTACTGGGGCAACCCCCTGCCGGGGGGGGCCAGCGCTGGCCCTGTGAGCCCCTGCACTTGCCCGCTCCCCCCGCTCTGGGAGCCATCGGGGTCACGGCGCCCAGCCCCGCGCCCGTCCTCGTCCCCCTGCGGTCGGGGGCCGGCGGCAGAGGCCGGGCAGCCAGAGCCGGGGGGGTGGAAATAAACGAGTCCGTGCTGCGATTTGCAACCGCCCGCCGGGTCTGGTACCAGCTCTGTCACTGTGAGGTGCTGGGAGCGGCCGAGCCCCAAGTTTTGCGTTGAATCCGAATCAGTCTGGAGGGGCCGTCGGGGGGGTCCGTCCTACCCGGGCCTCYGGTGCCGGCGCGGGACGCTCAACGTCCCTCCAGCTGGACGCTGCTTAGAAAACACAAGTATTTTAGGGGTACGGAGCGGAGGGGAGGGCGGTGGGCCGGAGCGGTGGCAGGGCTCCGGCGGCGCGTCCGAAGGCGGTTGTCACCGACGCAGGCGGTGACGGCGGTGGCGGGGGCCTGGGCAGCCCTGCGCGGCGGGAGGGGGGTCAAGGGTTGATGCGAGCGGCGGTGCCGAGCTCGGCAAAACAGGAGCAGCCCTGGAAGGAGGGAAGCGGAGGCTGGAACAGCGGCAGAGCCGCCGCGTCGGCRCCGGCAGAAGGACCGGCACGTCGGGAGAGGCTGGCGAAATGCCGCCGGGGCAGCGCCCGCGCCGGGGCCCGCAGGGAGGAGGTGTGTGGGGTGCTGGGGGGCAAGGCCGGGTCCTGTGGCTCCTGCCCCCGGGGGGGGTAACCGTGGGTGCCACCGTGCCCTCGCACCGTTCCCGGGGACGCTTTTGGGGCTGAGGTCTGGAGCCGGCTGTGTCCCCGCCGCCCTGTGGCACCCACACCCGGGGGGTGGGTTGCACCCATACCCGGGGGATGGCACCCGCACCCGTGCCCCACCGGACGCTGCTCCCGGTGCCGGGGGGCTTCACGTGGCACGGCGGGAGGGACGGGGTGCCTGCGCCAGCCCAAATGCTGGGGGGTGGTTCGTGCTGCGGGGCCGCTCCTGGCACCCGCGGTCCCAGCCGGACCCTCCTCCCCCAGGCAGCGGTGCCGGGGGGGAAGGGCCGGGCCGCGAGGGAGCACCGGTGGGGCTGGAGCCGGCAGGACGGAGAGGAGGCGAGACCCGACGGGCATCTCGGGGTGTCACCGGCAGCAGGAGCCGGCGTGAGCCAGGGCTGGCGTGGGCGGCAGCAGGATCCCGGCAGCGACGCCTCTGGGATAAGCCGGGYGTCAGCGGGCGCTCCGGCGGCGGGGAGGGAGCCCTGCGGCGGTCGTGGCACCGCGGGAGGGGTATTCGCTCCCATACGGGGAGCCCAAATGCTCCCCCCACCTCTCCGTGGGGATGCCGGCCCTCGGCACCCCATGCAGCAGCGCTTCAACGCGCGGGGGTGCGCGGGTGCTGCTCCCCGTCTCCGCTTGCAGAGCCTTCGGGGGACCCAAGCCGGAGCCGCAGCCGTGCACGGAGGGGCGGCGGCCGAGCCATCTGCTCCCCTGCGCGGGGCTCTGCCGCTCTCRCCGAGAGGCTTCGAGTCACGTCAAACGGCGGCCGAAGGCTTTATAAATGGCCGCGTTAAGTGAAGGGCCGCGGCAGAGCCTCGGGAGCGGCGGTGCTGCCGGCAGCACCGGGCGGGCGGGCGCCYGCTCCCCGCAGTGCGGCCTCGCGCGGCGTCTGTCTCGGCGGAGGTCGCTGGCTCCCTCTCCGCCAGCCGCCGCTCCGCTCCCGGTGCCCGGGCGGCTGCGCTCCAGCTCCCCGCGGGCATCGCCATTTTCTCTTTTACTGGTGACGGAATAATGGACAATCACGGAAACGGCGAAACCCCACGCGTCCCATTTCCAGCCCCGCTGCCCCCGAAGCCGCTCGCCCTCGGTGCCCGACACCGCTCCGCGGCGCAGGTCCCGGCTGCCTCTCGCCGCCCCCGTGCCRGGGAGGTGTCCCCCTCCCCACAGCCCGTCCCCGAGCGGCAGAAGCAGAGGAGCCAAGGGGAGCGGCGGGAGCCATSGCTCCCCGGGAGCAGGCAGGGAGGGGGGATGAGGAGGGGGCTGGGCTGCGACCCGGGAGCAGAAGGGACGGTGAGCCAGGGCTGCGCCGGGCGGCAGGCGTGGTGCAGCGCGGTGATGCGCGGCAGCGTGGAGCCGCGCCAGAGCTGGCAGGGAGCCGGCGCGCCCCGTGCCGTGCCAGGCRTGGCCCCGGCCCCGCTTTTGTGAGCGCTGAGGCTCGCGAAGCCCAGCTCGCCGGCGCGGCGCCTGGTTCGGTGCGTGGATTTAAGTGCCCGGAGCTGGTGGGAGGCGAAGGCTCCGCCACGGTCGGCATTGCGGCATCGGCAGGACGGGCGTCCTCTGCCTCGGGCCCTGCTCCTCCTGCTCCCGTCCCTGCRGCCGTGGTGGCCGTTCCCCCCTCCGCGATCCCTTCCCAGACACCCCGCCTGCTCCGGAGCCCGCCCGGCTCCAGCGCCCAGCCGAGGGGTGCAGAGGGTGGCAGAGCAGCGGGAGGGGGTTAAGGGGCTCGGGGTGTCGGACACGGGGCSCTTTGCTCCGGGCCAGTCCCCCCTTCTCCGAGCGCCACATCCCGCACCCCTGCCCTCCGGCTCACCCGCCCCGGCCGAAGCCCCCCTGCCCTCCAGCCCCCTGCCCCTGCCGAGGCTGTCCCCAGCCCCGCTGGCGGGGGGGTGACAGGCAGGGGACACGTCCCCCTCCTCCCATTGCACTGCGGATCCCTCCCTCTGCCCTCCCTGGTACCCAGACCCAGCCCCCCGGCCCCCCGCGCCCTGCACCCCTTCCCGCCGGCTCTGACACCGAGCAGCGCGGCTTCCCCGCCGGCCCCCCCGGCCCCCCCAGCCGCTCTGTCACACCCACGTCCCCACGATGTCCCCATGTCCCCCCGTCCTGCTGCAGTGCATCCCCCGCCGGCTGCCCCGCCAGCCGATGTACGTTATCCTTACGACTCTTTATCGCGCACGACTGCGTCATGGTCCCGGTAACACACCGGCTGCACGCCCCCGGCCCCGGCCAGTGCCGTCCTTGGGGGGGACAGGGGGGGCACCCCGGGCTGCGGCTGGGGCTGGGCTGGGCTGCCAGTGCCCGCTCTGGCCTGGGGGATATTGGAGCATCTTGGGGGACACCAGAGCATCCCGGGGGACATTGGAGCATCCCTGGGGGCACTGGAGCATCTTGGGGGACACCGGAGCATCCCACGGGGCACCGGAGCACCCCGGGTAACACCGGAGCACCCTGAGGAAAACCAGAGCACCCTGGGGGGCACTGGAGCATCCTGGGGGGCACCGGAGCATCCTCGGGGACACCAGAGCATCCCATGGGGCACCGGAGCACCCCGGGTAACACCGGAGCATCCTGGGGGACACCGGAGCACCCTGAGAGGCACTGGAGCACCCCGGGGGACACCGCAGCACCCTGGTGGGACATTGGGGGACACCGGAGCACCCCGGGTAACACCGGAGCATCCTGGGGGACACCGGAGCACCCTGAGAGGCACTGCAGCACCCCGGGGGACACCGCAGCACCCTGGTGGGACATTGGGGGACACCGGAGCACCCCGGGGAACATCGGAGCATCCTGGGGGACACCGGAGCAGCTTGGGGGGCACCGGAGCATCTTGGGGGACACCGGAGCATCCCATGGGGCACCAGAGCACCCCGGGGAACACCGGAGCATCCTGGGGGACACCGGAGCACCCCGGTGGGACATTGGAGCATCCCGGCGCGGGGGATACCAGGGCACCCGGGGGTCATTGGAGC
>JASVER010000224.1:456392-586567 GCA_030449065.1 Oceanodroma leucorhoa | reverse complement strand
CCTGGGCGGCCCCGGCGAGCTCAGAAGAGAAGGGCCAGCAGCCCTGAGGAGCCCTCCCAGCCCCGCAAGAAGCCACCCCACCGTCAGTGACACTGGGAGGGTGCCTCAGGGGCTGGCCAAACCACGGCCAGGCCAGCAGGTGGGGCTTGGGCCGGTCCCCAAGAGATCCCGGACCCCTAAATCTATTTGTTATGTAACAAAAGAAAATAAAGGCATGAAAACTGCAGAAAAAGTCTCAGTATTACTAGCAATGCAGGTGGTGTTGACATCCCCACCCGTGCTGCTTTCTCCCCCTTTTCCTGGTGCTGTGCCCACCGTTTCCTCACGTGTCCGTTGGGCCCTACTACCTCCTCCGCCCAGAAGCCTTGCAAACTCGATACAGAGCCTGTGGTCTGGCACCAGCAACGGCAGTGCCGTGTTCCTGGGCAACGGGACTCCAGGGACGGTGCGCGCCCACTGTGGGTCCTGTTACTCCACGGGGCAGAGGAACAGGAGCAGGAGATGGGACAAAGCTCAGGTCCACGGAGGAGCAGAGGCACGGGCCTCTCTTCTTCGGTTCCCCTGGCGAAAGGTAGGAATGCCTTGCACCAGCCATTTCCCCAGAGGTGCTCTGGTTTATGCGGAGCTGTTGTTCTGTGGAAACACCCCCACCCTGGTGTGATCCGGGGGTGTCACAAGTGCTTCAGGGCGGTCTGTGTGGAGCCCCGGCGTCAGTGCCCTTTGCAGCGCCCAGAGAGCAAGCACTGTGGGTCAGAGACATACCAAGGGTTTCCTAATGCATGTCAGCCCATAGACATTGCAATGCCATCAGGCCGCTTTGTCTTCTCATCTCCACAGAGTCTTTCCAAATGTGCGGGTGGGCTTTTCTGGGAAGAAATCCACAGTTTATTCTTGTCTTTGGTTTTCAAAACCAAGGCCTGCAGCCATAAGCGACATGCTGGGGAGCTTGTTGTGACCTGGCAGTGGAAAAGCTGTACAGTTCACAGCCAGCAAGGAGACCAGTAGGCTCTCAGTAGCAGTCCAGGTTTAATCATTAGACAGTACCAGAAACTAAAGGATTGAAGACGACAGAAAAAAGTCCTCGGCTTTACTAACAATATTAAAGGGGGGGATGTTAATGTTGATGGTTTCTACTTGCTCGCATTAGGATCTCCTCAGCATCATTGGTATGATTTGCTAACATGCACTCAGTTCTTGCCCTTTTCTCTTCAACCTGTTACTCCACGTTACCTCTGAATACACTGCATGTTTCTTCTGGAGACGCCAGGTACTATTTCCGTGTTCCCTTTCCTCCCCCTGAAAGCATGTTTTGCCCAGCTCCAGGCCTGTATCTCTGCTGCTGTGTCTAGCACTGGGGTTGAGGACACTGCAAAAATCATAAAATCATAGAATGGTTTGGGTTGGAAGGGACCTTTCAAGGTCATCTAGTCCAACCCCCCTCCAATCAGCAGGGATATCTTCAAGTACATCAGGTTGCTCAGAGCCCCGTCCAACCTGACCTTGAGTGTTTCCAGGGATGAGGCATCTACCACCTCTCTGGGCAACCTGTTCCAGTGTTTCACCGCCCTCATTGTAAAAAATGTCTTCCTTATATCTAGCCTGAACCTACCCTCTTTTAGTTTAAAACCATTTCCCTTTGTCCTATCGCTACAGGCCCTACTAAAAAGTCTGTACCCATCTTTCTTGTAAGCCCCCTTTAAGTATTGAAAGGCCGCAATGAGGTGTCCCCGGAGCCTTCTCTTCTCCAGGCTGAACAACCCCAACTCTCTCAGCCTTTCTTCCTAGGAGAGGCATTCCATCCCCCTGATCATTTTTGTGGCCCTCCTCTGGACCCGCTCCAACAGGTCTGTGTCTTTCCTGTGCTGCGGGCTCCAGAGCTGGACGCAGTACTCCAGGTGGGGTCTCACCAGAGTGGAGTAGAGGGCCAGAATCACCTCCCTCGACCTGCTGGCCACGCTTCTTTTGATGCAGCCCAGCATACGGTTGGCTTTCTGGGCTACAAGCGCACATTGCTGGCTCATGTCCAGCTTTTCATCCACCAGTACCCCCAAGTCCTTCTCTGCTGGGCTGCTCTCTATCCCTTCATCCCCCAGCCTGTATTGATACCAGGGGTTGCCCCGACCCATGTGCGGGACCCTGCACTTGGCCTTGTTGAACCTCATGAGGTTCACACGGGCCCACTTCTCGAGCTTGTCCACATGACTCTGGATGGCATGCCGTCCCTCAGGCGTGTCAACCGCACCACTCAGCTTGGTGTTATCTGCAAATTTGCTGAGGGTGTATTCGATCTCGCTGTCTATGCCATTGATGAAGATATTAAGCAGTGCTGGTCCCAATACGGACCCCTGAGGGACACCACTCATCACCGATCTCCATCCGGACAGTGAGCCATTGACCACTACTCTCTGGATGTGACCATCCAGCCAATTCCTTATCCACCAAACAGTCCATCCGTCAAATCCATCTCTCTCCAATTTAGAGAGAAAGATGTTGCCGGGGACCGTGTCAAAGGCCTTACAGAGGTCCAGATAGACGACATCTGTAGCTCTTTCCCTGTCCACTGATGTAGTCACTCCATCATAGAAGGCCACTAGGTTGGTCAGGCAGGACTTGCCCTTGGTGAAGCCGTGCTGGCTGTCTCCAATCACCTCCCTGTCCTCCATGTGCCTTAGCATAGCTTCTAGGAGGATCTGCTCCATGATCTTCCCAGGCACAGAGGGGAGGCTGACAGGTCAGTAGTTCCCAGGGTCCTCCTTTCTACCCTCTGTAACAGTGAGTGCAATGTTTCCCTTTTTCCAGTCTCTGGGGACTTCACGTGACTGCCGTGACTTTGCAAACGTCATGGAGAGTGGCTTGGCAATTACATCAGCCAATTCCCTCAGGACTCTGGGATGCCTCTCGTCAGGTCCCATAGACTTATGTAGGTTCAGGTTCCTCATGTGGCCCTATTGACTAACTCCTTGAAGAGCTGGAAGCTTGCTTTCCTAAAATTCAGGGTCCTGACTTTATTCTTCACCTGTCCCGTATCCCTCAGGACTGTGAACTCCACCCGTGCATGATCACTGCAGCCCAGGCTGCCTCCAGTCTTGACGTCGCCGATTAGCTCACTTGCGTTGGTGACCAATAGATCCAGTATCACATCCCCTCTGGTAGGGCTGACTATGACTTGGCTTAAGAAGTTATCCTTTATGCACTCCAGAAGCCTCCAGCTTTTGACAGTCTCTCCCACAGTCCGAGAGAAGCTGGCGGCTCATGGCTTGGATTTACTCTTCACTGGGTAAAATCTGGCTAGATGGCCAAGTCCAGAGAGTTGTGGTGAACGGAGTTAAATCCAGTTATGGCCATCACAAGTGGTGTTCCCCAGGGCTCAGTATTGGGGTCAGTCTTATTTAACCTCTTTATCAATGATCTGGATGAGGGAATCGAGTGCATCCTCAGTACCTTTGCAGACGACACCAGACTGGGGGGGAGTGTTGATCTGCTTGAGGGTAGGAAGGCTCTGCAGAGGGATCTGGACAGGCTGGATCGATGGGCCGAAGTTCAGCAAGGCCAAGTGCCGGGTCCTGCACTTGGGTCACAACAACCCCAGGCAATGCTACAGGCTTGGACAAGAGTGGCTGGAAAGCTGCCTGGCAGAAAAGGACCTGGGGGTGCTGGTTGACAGCCGGCTGAACATGAGCCGGCAGTGTGCCCAGGTGGCCAAGAAGGCCAACAGCATCCTGGCCTGTATCAGGAATAGTGTGGCCAGCAGGAGCAGGGAGGTGATTGTGCCCCTGTACTCGGCACTGGTGAGGCCGCACCTCGAATACTGTGTTCAGTTTTGGGCCCCTCACTACAAGAAGAACATTGAGGTGCTGGAGCATGTCCAGAGAAGGGCGACGAGGCTGGTGAAGGGTCTGGGGAACAAACCTTATAAGGAGCGTCTGAGGAAACTGCGATTGTTTAGCCTGGAGAAGAGGAGGCTGAGGGGAGACCTTATCGCTCTCCACAACTTCCTGAAGGGAGGCTGTAGTGAGGTGGGTGTTAGTCTCTTCTCCCAAGTAACTAGCGATAGGACGAGAGGAAATAGCCTCAAGTTGTGCCAAGGGAGGTTTAGACTGGATATTAGGAAAAATTTTTTTACTGAAAGACTGGTCAAGCATTGGAACAGGCTGCCCAGGGAAGTGGTGGAGTCATCATCACTGGAGGTGTTCAAAAAACATGTAGACGTGGCACTTTGGGCCATGTTTTATTCGGCATGGTGGTGCTGGGTTGACGGTTGGACTTCATGATCTTAGGGGTCTTTTCCAACCTTAATGATTCTATGATTCTGTGGATTGCTATAGCTCACCATGCTACTTTTCCAGCAGGTGTCGGGGTGGTTGAAGTCCCCCAGCAGGACGAGAGCCTGCGAGCACGATGCCTCCTGTAAGTAAGAAGGCTTCATCAATAGGCTCCCCTTGATCAGGCAGCCTGCAGTAAACAGCAACCACAAGGTTCCCTTTGTTGCATCAGTCTCTAATTCTTACCCGTAAACTTTCAACCTGTGTGTGGCTATTCTTCAGAGACAGCTCTTCACATTCTACCCATTTCATGCCATTATAGATCCTTTGAAATGACTTTGTAGCCAGGTACTAGTGACATGCTTTAGGGATCAATACAAGAACCATAGCTATTTAGCATCTTTACCCACCGGAGTGATGGGACAGCATGCACTCTGAGCAAGTTTGAGGATCCATACACACCTGTGTGGAGATTTCCAGCAAGCATTTGCTATTAGCTGCAAGGACTCCCAAAGCAGGGACGAAAAAAACAAAACAGTTTGTGTGAGGGGAGGAGCATTGTTTGAACTACAAGAGCTGAGGCACCAGCCTCACACTTGTCCAAACAAAGAACCCAAATTCAGTAACCCAGACATTTTTTCAGTGCTCCTAAAATCAAAGTGTGAGGCTTGTTAGAATGTGTTTTGAGCAGGACAATAACCTTAGTGCCATCCAGTGGCAGCTGGATGTTAGAAAATACAAAAACTGCATAAAGTCCAAAGAGCTAATCAAGAATGAGTTGAGATTTCTGGCCAGTCTTACTCAAATACTGACCTTCAGTGCTCAGGGGTATTTCGATCTGGTGAGCCACTGAAATGCAGCCACCACAGAGCTTTACCTGCCATTATGGCTGTTCTCAGAATAAAACTACGAGGAAGGCAGGAGAAATAATTTCTCCAGTTGCAAATTAAGAATTTAGTAAAATACAATTACTCAAAGTAATCAGACAAAAGAAATTGTTCAGGAATTTTGTTTGCCTGACAATTGTGAGATTAGCGAAGGGTTCACCTTGAGACTGCCTGTTCACAGGAGAGCCACAGCATGACAAGCCCTCTCATCTCAACGCAAGGGAGCAATGCTGGTAACTTCCCTGCCTCCTGTACCTTGGCATGGTACAAGGAGGTTCCCCCAAAACCACACTGTGACAGCTGTACCAACAGGGGCTCGGTGGCGCTCTTCATTTAGCATTCCCTATGAGGATGTCCACCTCAGCACTTCAAAAAACCAAGAGAGAAACAGAAGAATGCTGGTAACATCTTGCAACATGCACCTCTGAAAAGACTGTATTAAAGCTGCAGGTACACTGTGTAGTAGCATATGTGGGTATTACATATCTGTATATGGCTTACTGACTTTTCTGGTCTAGAAGGCTGCATTAATAATGCTTCTTTTTAAAGAGTGTGCTTTAGCTGTGGTTTCAGTTATGACATTTCAAGTTATTTAGCATGACCTTTTGGGTCAAAAGAGAGTGAACTGTGGCCAAAATTGCATTTACACTTGCTTTGCTATGATTTCATTAACAGGTAGTGTCAAAACTAGTGTCAAAACGTCTTACATTGCATGCACGTAATGCACCATTCCAGACCAAATCCTCTATGGCCTCTTTTCCTGTGGGCTCTAGGACTAGTTGTCTTAGGAAGCAGTCATTTATTGCACCCAAAGATGTTCTCTCTGCATTTCATTCTTCAGAAGTCATTGACCCAGTAGTAGGAATCCCCCTATTACTACCTGTCCAAAATTCACAGCTTCACTAATCCTACTCACTACTTCTTGATCACTCTCTTCTTCCTGATCAAGGAAGTCAGTGCTATAACCTGAAAAATAAATTCTTTTTGTTGGTCTGTGATTTCTACCCACATGTGTTGTGATGGTTTTCTTTTCTGTAATGCTTTTATGCTGTTGCTGCTTTCAGAATCTTTCACACAGAGTGCCTTTCTGCACCCTGAACACTTTATTGCATCATTCCTATGAAACTGGTAGTAAGGTAACTTTGAATCCCATTGATCCTGCATATCCCAGCTCTCTGAGATGCCCATTATATCAGAGCTGTCCTTGAAGGCTACCACTTCAGCCCCCCTAATTTATTTTTCAGGCTTCATGCATGGATGTGCCAGCACCTGTAAGTTTTACCCTTACACCATCACTTCATTTTGCATGTGCCAGTCAACCGACATTAGCAATCTAATGTGCTTTCTTTATTTATTGCAATTGTTCTTTTCATTTCCCTTCTGGTATTCCCTGAAGTGTATTGAACCCTAGCTGTATCCACTTTTTAGATCACATCAATCTGAACTGGGTGCTGTTCTGCACCTCTGCTTCATGTATCTAAGTCCTTCCTCTCTACATCTCATTTGGGCACTAAGACTCTGGATTTCTGTGTATCCCCAGCTTCACATGTGGAATTGACAGTGTTTCAAGGAATGAAAGGTCTTGATCCCCAGCCACCTGCCTGACAGCCAAAACTTGGCCTCTTACATTTACCTGTATCAATGGTATGAAGATGGACCAAAGTAACAAGCTCTGACCCTGTAGCCTGACATCTGGGTGTTGCATGATGCCTACTGCCTTTGTGCCCAGCAGCAGGTTGTAATTTAATTTCACAGATTGTTTCCCAGGTCTAATAACAGAATCTCCTGCCAGCAGGCAGCTGTCCTTTACACTCTCTGCTGCCTCCAAGGTGCACTGTGATCCCAGCTGTAGGATGGGTCTCATCAAGGAAATTCAAACAGTCCAAGGAGGGTGTAATTTGCAGAGGACTACCACAAGAAAAAGACGCTTCACTTACAAGGCACCGAGGAATCTGGCCTTGCCTTTTTGGAAGGGATCAGATCGAAATCATTCTCTTTCCCTGGAAAAAAGGTGAGCTAGCAGCATGCTACAAGTTCTCAGCCTTGTAAAAAGGAACGCTGAGGAGCAATATAGCCACACCATCTGGCAAACACAGGTTGTAACAGATTGAGCAAGAAAAGAGATGGATGTCTCTGTAATTAAGTCTGAATGCATTGTGCTAAACACACTCTGTACTATGCATCCTGAAGAAGAAGATGCTGCCATACAAGACATCTGGGGGGAAGGAAGTCTAGGTTCAGTCTCTGTTCAGCCACTGTTTCCCTCCGTGCACTTGGCCTTACGATAACTGCAAGACTTCAAAGGAAGATGATGCTGACTTTCGTTAATGAAAATGAAGCCCCTGAATAATTGTGGGGGTTCAGTTCTTAAATGTTGCATTTCTGTTCCTATTTGCACAGTGTTTACAAGTGTGCCTTCTCCAAGTCCTTTATTTTATCCCAGTTAGACTGCAGGTTCTTTAAGGCTGGGATTCTTTTCTTTCTCTATGTGTATATATATAGAAGTGCAAAGCAATAATCTCTCAACAGAAGTCTTACAGCCCGGGCTGTAAGGCAGGAGGACAGGCAAAAGTGAGGGCACTGTAGTTTTGAAACACCCAAAACAACTTCAACATATACACCAGTTCTGAGGGGGAAGGGTAAGGGAGCACAAGTGAAGCCTGAAGTCAGAGGTACATATAAACTATGGGATCCTGTCTTTGCTCAGAGTGCCTGGTAGAGCACAGTAAGCATTATTTATTGGTCTAAAAAGTATAAAGATGTCCCCAAAGTACAGGCTACTCAGCCTCAGGACTTTGCTATTACGCTGTGTTATTTAAAAAATCTAGGTGCATAAGTCATTTAGTAACAATTTTTGTTCTGGCAAGTCTATTGATATTGGTAGAAAAAATTGGTACATCACTCCTTGCATCCACTTGCTGTACTGTATTAGTAATGTCAGAGACCAAAGATTTGGGGTTTCTTTCATACCTAAAAAGAAGTTTCCTGAAAAATTAAGGAAAATCCTGACAGCCTTTTACCAGCCAAATCAGGACATAAAAAAACCCACCAAAAATAAAGCTTCCAAATCAGTTTCCCAACATGTCCCAGTCTCTCCCACTTCCCATGGTTTTTGCAGAGCTCGAATTAATCAGCAGCCACCTGCTCTGTCCTAGGGCATCCCTGGAGTGTGGCACTGTCCTCAGGCAGGTATTTCACTTCCATCTGCTGTCATTTAGATGGTGTTTTACCTTCTACGACTATGGCTCAAGGCTTGCACTAGATGCTGTGAAAGAGTTTCGAACCATCATCAGTCACCACCGCCTCTGAGTTGCCCGATGTTCCACATGCCGTGGGCACCAGGTGAAAAGCTGGGAAGGGATCTGATGCATCTCCCCTCTTCCTCTCCCCTGGCCTCTTTGAGGCTTCACTCTCACACTTCCAAGTGATTTAATCCATGATACCAGCCTGTGTGGGCTGAAAGCACAAACAAGAAGAAGTTTGAGGGTTATTAGGTTTCACAAGTTGGGTAGGAGGGTTGCAATGCTGTCGTGGCATCTGGAAGTTAAGGTAGAGTTGAGACAGGCTTGCTCTGTGGCCTGACTCAGGTACTGCCTTGGAATCCCTTCCACAAGCTCACTGAGGGACTTGAGACAGAAGGATTTGCCTTCCTCTGGTTCACAGCCTTGTCTGTAAAATGGGCAAAATAAACTTTCTCGCTTCAAAACCATGTAAAAGGAGCTAATGTTTGCCATGTTTGCTAATGTTACCTGTTCAAATGCACCTGTTTCCTTTTCCCATCTGATACCACCATCTGGGTGTCAGTCTGAGTGTTTAGTATCATTGCGTCAATCTGCATACTTGCTACATCATGTGAAAACGATTCTTCGTATCGTAAACTGCCTGTAAGATCTTTTTCGTGCATCTTGAGATCTAGGGCTTGTCTCTGCATTGCCCCTACTACTGGGGGAGTTTGAGACAAGGAACAACACCTGCTATAGTGTTTCCTTGGTTTCACTACAAAACAATTGTAAGGACAGCCCTGAATCTCCCCTCAAAGCAAGAATAGAGGAGCAAATCTGTGTGCAGAGCTGTGCAGGGTCTGTTATTTCCAGTACAGTGCCAAACAGTTACCCGAGTGCATGAGTTTTGTAGGTGTGATGGCTCTGAGTCTTTCAGAATTCCCTTGTTTCCACTTTATGTTCTGTCACTGACCTTTGTTTCAGATCTACTAAGTTTTTTTTCTGTTGGCCGCTGCCTGGGAGTTGTTAATTGAGTCTTGGGAGCTTGTGTTTTATTCATTTGCTATTGAGTGCTGAAGGCACGCTATGTAGTGGCTAGAGGATGTTCTCTGAGCCCTTCTGAAATAAATGCTCATTTCACGGTTGGTGCATCTGCAGGAGATGAGATTTAGTGATCCAAATAATCTCTGTTTTTGTCTTGCTATGTTCCTAGGAGTTCAGTGGAAATGGATGGCTCTGTGTGACATGAAAAGCGTAGATGCCCTTGAAGGATCAGGGCCCGAAGAGAAGGCACATGCAGATAGCCCAAGACAGCCTCAATCTCCTGGGGTTTTCGTTTTGAATTCAGAACTACTTTTAGTCTAAGCTTATTGGGAATTTGGGCTACATCAGTATGCACCATAGGTATCACAAGGATGGAGGGTTTTATGATTATCACTATCGCTACTTTAATATGCTGTATTGGGTTTGCGTGGCAAGGTTTTGCTAATTGGGGGGCTACATGGCTGGCTTTTGTGAGAAGCTGCTAGAAGCTTCCCCCGTGTCCGATAGAGCCAACGCCAGCTGGCTCCAAGATGGACCCACCGCTGGCCAAGGCTGAGCCCATCAGCGACGGTGGTAGAGCCTCTGTGATAACATATTTAAGAAGGGGAAAAAAACCTGCTGCACAGCAACAGCCAGAGAGAGGAGTGAGAATATGTGAAAGAAACAACTCTGCAGACACCAAGGTCAGTGAAGAAGGAGGGGGAGGAGGTGTTCCAGCCGCCAGAGCAGAGATTCCCCTGCAGCCCATGCAGGTCCACGGTGGAGCAGATATCCACCTGCAGCCTGTGGAAGACCCCACGCCGGAGGAGGAGGATGCACCCAAAGGAGGCTGCGACCACATGGGAATGCCGTGCTGGAGCAGGCTCCTGGCAAGACCTGTGGACCCATGAAGAGAGGAGCCCATGCTGGAGCAGGTTTGCTGGCAGGACTTGTGATGCCGTGGAGGACCCATGCTGGAGCAGTCTGTTCCTGAAGGACTGCACCCTGTGGAAAGTACTCATGCTGGAGCAGTTCGTGAAGAACTGCAGCCCATGGGAAGGATCCACACTGGAGAAGTTCAGGGAGGACTGTCTCTCATGGGAGGGACCCCACGCTGCAGCAGGGGAAGAGTGTGAGTAGGAAGGAGCAGCAGAGACAACGTGTGATGAATTGACCACAACTGCCATTCCCCCTCCCTCTGCACCGCTCGGCGGGAGGAGTTAGAGAAATCAGGAGTGAAGTTGAGCCTGGGAAGAAGGGAGGGATGGGGGAAAGGTGTTTTCAGATTTGGTTTTATTTCTCATTATCCTACTCCGATTTGATTGGCAATAAATTAAATTAATTTCCCAGAGTTGAGTCTGTGTTCTCTCCTGACGGTAACTGGTGAGCGATCTCCCTTGTCCTTACCTTGACCCACGAGCCTTTCGTTATCATTTCTCTCCCTTGTCCAGCTGAGGAAGGGGAGTGATAGAGCGGCTTGGTGGGCACTTGGCGTGCAGCCAGGGTCAACCCACCATATATGGCAAAAGCTTTTCTGGGCTTTCTCTGTATAAACATCCCAAGGCAGTGAGAGTGTCAAGTGACAGTATTCACCAAGCAAGAATCTCCTTACTACGAGTCAGTGTTTGTTTTGTCAGTATATGGAAATTACAGGAAGAAATACAGTTCCTGCTGTGATTTCAGGCTATTGAAATTCTCACATTATAGAAAGAATCCTGATTTCAGTATTTCTGAATACCTTCTAAGGCAGAATCCGGCTCCTGCCACATGTGGGCATTGGTCTCATTATGCAGTAGTAAACAAGGTGCGTTACCAATGCGTTTATTAACACTCACTGCTCTGAATCAGTCTTCCTTACCTATATGAAACACTGCCTGTATGACTTTCAAAACTTCAATATTTCTATTTAATTTTTTAAATTAATTTGATTATTTTATCATGCATTAGTGTTGGGATTTATAGCAAGAAAGTTCAGTCCTACAAAGATGAACTGAAGGTAGGCAGCAGTGTCTCTGTCTTGGCATTTGTGAATTGTATTGATTTACCTTGCAGACATGTGTCATTCATCCCATTTCTTTAGCTCTGTGCATTCAATATACTTCTTCGTTCATACTCTTGTCCAAGCAACTGCATCAGTAAAATCAACGCTTACAGCCAAGTGCTCAGAAGCAACCCTATTTTATAGGAGTCCTGTATGCACATAAGGTCATGAGAAAGTGTTATGGAAAAGAAACAGATATCCCAGGCCCAACCCTACAGAGTGCTATAGACTCCCAGGACACCAAAAAGTGTTTTTCTTTTCTGTTGACTGCAATGGATGTAGGACTTTTGGCTGCATACAGACTCAACTTTCAGCTATTGGGGTTTTACAGTATAACTAAGGGGAGGTTTCTTTTTTTGATTATTCTTATTTGCAAGTATAGTATTCTATAGGAAGATGTTTTAACAAAGGAAATTCTGGCAAAATAAAACTTCAATATATTGTTTCAGACATCCTGTCACACATTTACAGTGTATTGTAAATAGTAACAGTTTATAACAGAAACTAAATTCCAATATTTTGCCTGACACATACATAATTTTACTAAAAACATTATTTTTCAGTTCTTTTCAAATATCATGATTGTATTTTGAAATACAAGCGGATTTCTTTTTAAGGTGAAATTTGCAAGAGAGTGGAAGTTCCCCTTGTGTACAACTCCACTTGAGGTATAACCCACTAAGGGCTTGGCCCAGGATTTGTAAAAGTGAGGAAATACATCCTCATTTTCTGCCCTGTGAATTTTCAGCTTTTTGGGCTTTTGTTCTAGAGAACAGCAAGAGTGGTGTAGTACTAAGTGTAGTACCTTTAATGTCTCACGCACCTTTGGCTGTAAGTGAAAGGGACATGCAGAATAGGTGGGCAGCTGAACATCTTATGCCAGGGCGCGGCGCGGCAGTTTGTGCGGCAGGGCGCGCAGGAAGGTGCTGTAGCTCTGCCGGCTCTGTCAGGGAGCAATGGTATCCGCCGGCAGAAGGCCGTGTCCTCCCTAAACGCTGCACCCGCCGCGACTGACACAGCTGCCCGATGACAGAGCTCTGGTGGGAACATGCTGCTACCCAGGTGCCAGGCTGCAGGCTGTGCCCGTACCGGCCGGCAGCAGTGAGCGCACCTGTGGGAGGTGGCCCAGGGAAAGGAACTCCTCTGCTTAGTGGCAGAGCTCTGGGGGGAGGTGAGTAGGTTGAGGAGTATCAGGGAGCCTGAGAGAAAGATAGACTGCTGGAACTGCACCCTACCTTCCCTGGGACAGGCCTGTCAGGCAGACAGGCCTGTCAGACAGACAGGACACATGATATGGAGGATTCCCTATCCCCTCTCCCTCCAGAAGAACACGGTGACTTAAGGGATGGGGGGCAATGGCGACAAGTTCCTACTCGGCGCACGGGCACATCTCCTCTGTGACTACCCCACCTTCCCGGGTGCCCTGGTACAACAGGTACAAGGCTCTGCAAGTGGAACCAAATAGTGACGAGGATGATGGCCCATCTAGGTTGCAGGTGTCACCAAGGTTAAGTTGTCCTACACCCCACGTCAAAACCACTTCCGTTAAGAAAAAAAGACAGGTCATTCTCATAGGAAACTCTCTTCTGAGGGGAACAGAAGGCCCAATATGCCAGCTGGACCCAATTCTTAGGGAAGTCTGCTGCCTCCCTGGGGCCCGGGTTAAAGATGTGATGAGAAAACTTCCTACCCTGGTACAGCCCTCAGATTATTATCCATTATTGCTTTTTCATATAGGCAGCAATGAAGTTGCAATAAAAAGTCCTAGGGCAATCAAGAGAGACTTCAGGGCATTGGGATGACTGGTTAATGGATCAGGAGCGCAAGTGGTTTTTAACTCTGACCTTCCAGTTGCAGGGAATGCTCCTGGAATAAAGAGGAAGAGCCAGCTGATCAATACCTGGCTCCGAGACTGGTGTCACTGGCAGAATTTTGGGGTTTTTGATCACGGGTCAGTCTACACGACACCAGGCCTGCTGGCAACAGATGGGGTACACCTTTCTCAAAGAGGGAAAAGGATCTTTGCACAGGAGTTAGCAGGGCTCATTGAAAGAGCTCCAAACTAAATTTGAAGGGGGGGTGTCACGTCCTGCCTGTGCGGAGGGACAGGTAACTCAGATCCGTAAATTCCCTCTGTGTGGATTAAGGTGAAACGACACCAAGGTCTGTACAGAACAAAACTTTTATTCCAAAACTAGGCTCATTAGTAAATAGCTGAGTGGCAGAAAGCTTATTACTCTCCACTGCTGTGGGGGTTTATGCCTTGCGTTACTTATTAGGAAAAGGTAAAAGAAATAAAAGAAAGAGAAAAGAGGGAAAAGAGAGAGAGAGAGAAAGAGATCACCGGTCCTGGTTCCAGCGTTGGTCCAGCCAACGGGGGGTCACTGGCTTGTAGGAGCGCTCGTCCAGAAGTTCCCCCCCTGTAGTATTTGCTTTCCCCTTTTATGTCCGCCGGTCACTCCAAGCTGCCCCTCTGCTACGGTGGCAGTTTCGTAGTTTGTCTCTATTGGTCGTATATTCRGTGGGGAAGGGGCTTTGTTGAGTAGGGGGCTTCTCCTGCTGGTGGGCAGTTTTCTTACTATGCTAATTGGGATAGTTAGCCCATAGATCAAGTAGTTGTTTCTTTTTCTGTTCTTATCCTGGTACTCCCTTCTTTGGCTGCTTTATGGTGCCATCCCCCAAGGCCATGTCCAGTTAACTCCCTACAGAGGTTGAATAATGTCTTTTGTTGCATTCCTTTATCTCACCAGAGCCTTCCTGGAACCCATCATCCCCCAGTCTTGCAAGTGGTTGAGACATACCTCAGACAGGCACAGGGAATCTCCATCCCCTGCTCCCTTATCGAGTTTTGTCTTTTGCAGTTGTCTGCATCAAGCAGTCCTTTGTTCCAGGGGATTGCGAGTTAGCCTTGGTGTTAGATTGTTTGTCCTTCCATTTGGTCTCCTACAGGGGGAAGTGACAAAACTGAGCTCACTAGGGGCAGCACGCCAGGGACGTGTGCTAGTGAGGTCTTTCAGTCTGCTCCACGATGTGCTGGATACACTGGTGCACATCTGAAATGTCTCTGTACTAACGTGCGCAGCACATTAGCCATCTGTCCTGGTTCCGGCTGGGACAGAGTTAACTCCCTTCCCTGTAGCTGGAGGGGGTGCTGTGTTTTGGGTCTGTCGATGAAAGGAATGTTGATGGCCCATTGATGCTTTGGTTGTTGCTGGGTGGTGCTTGCACCGACAGCCTCCCCTGCCCTTTGAGGTGCAGGGGGAGCTGGGGGGGAGCATAGCCGGGGCGGTTGACCCAGCTRGCCAATGGGGTATTCTATACCATGTGACATCGTGCCCAGCTTAAAAACGGGAGGCGGTTCCTTTGGGGGGGAGCGCACGGTTCGGGTGGTTGGTCCGGAACACGTGGGGGTGAGCAGTTGCATTGTGTATCGCCTGTTTTGTATATTCTGTTATTGTTGTTATCGTTGTTATTATCACTGTTCTACTTTGTTTTATTTCCATTATTAAACTGTTTTTATCTCAACCCGCAGGTTTTCCTCTGTGTGCCCTCCCGATCTTCTCCCCCATCCTACCGGAGTGGGGGGGTGAGCGAGCGGCTGCGTGGTGTTTAGTTGCTGGCTGGGGCTAAACCACGACACCATCTCAGTGTGGGTAGGGAATAGACATCCATGCGTCAGCAAAGACGCAAGGGTTGTCAATGCGTTAGAAACCACGGAAGTACCTGAGAGCAGTCACATAGGAATTAGGGCTTCTCCCCCCAAAAAGGTGGCAGGATTGATAGCCCAACTGAAGTACATCTACACCAATGCATGCAGCATGGGCAACAAACAGGACAGTTGGAAGCCACTGTGCAGCTGGAAAACTATGACATAGTTGCAATCACAGAAACATGGTGGGATTATTCACACAACTGGAGTGCTGCAATGGATGGCTATAAATTCTTCAGAAGGAATAGGCAAGGAAGGAGTGGCGGTGGGGTACTCCTGCATGTTAGGGAGTGTTTTGACTGTCTAGAGTTTGATGGTGGTGATGGAAGTGTCGAATGTTTATGGGTAAGACTCAGGGGAACAGGCCAACAAGACAGCTATCATGGTGGGAGTCTGTTATAGACCACCCAGCCAGGATAAAGAGGCAGACGAAACATTCCCTAAGCATCTGGAAGAAGTCTCACAATCGCTAGCCCTTGTTCCCATGGGGGACTTCAACTGGGACTTCAACCAATGTCTGCTGGAAATACAATGCAGCAGAAAGAGTCTTGGATGTTCCTGAAGTCTGTGGAAGATAACTTCCTGACACAGCTGGTGAGTGAGCCAACAAGGGAAGGCATCCCACTGGACCCGTTTGCGAACAGAGAAGGACTTGTGGGTGATATGATGGTTGGAGGCCGTCTTGGGCATAGCCATCATGAAATGATAGAGTTTTCAATTCTCGGAGAATTAAGGAGGAGAGTTGGCAGAACTGCTACCTTGTACTTCTGGAGGGCAGACTTTGGCCTGTTTAGGGGTCTGGTTTACAGAGTCCCTAGGGAGGCAGTCCTGAAGGGCAAAGGAGTCCAGGAAGGCTGGACATTCTTCAAGAAGGAAATCTTAAAGATGCAGGAGCAGGCTGTCCCCACGTGTCGAAAGATGAGCCAGCGGGGAAGAAGACCAGCCTGGCTGAACAGAGAACTTCAGCTGGAACTCAGGGAAAAAAAAAAGAGAATTTATGACCTTTGGAAGAAGGGGCAGGCAACTCAGAGGGACTATAAGGATGTCATGAGGTTATGCAGGGAGAAAACTGGAAAGGCCAAATCCCAACTAAACTTAATCTGGCTACTGCCATAAAAGACAATAAAAAGTGTTTCTTTAAATACATTAGCACAAAAGGAGGGCTAAGGAGAATCTCCATCCTTTATTGGATGTGGGGGGAAGCATAGAGACAAAGGATGAGGAAAAGACTGACGTACTTAATGCCGCCTTTGCCTCAGTCTTTAATAGTAAGACCAGTTGTTCTCAGGGCACCCAGCCCCCTGAGCTGGAAGACAGGGATGGGGAGCAGAATGAAGCCCCCATAATCCAAGGGGAAATGGTTAGCAACCTGCTACACCACTTAGACACACACAATTCTATGGGGCCAGATGGGATCCACCCAAGGGTACTGAGGGAGCTGGTGGAAGTGCTCACCAAGCCACTTTCCATCATTTATCAGCAGTCCTGGCTAACCGGGGAGGTCCCTGTTGACCAGAGGTTAGCAAATGTGACACCCATCCACAAAAAGGGCCAGAAGGAGGACCCGCGGAACTACAGGCCTGCCAGTCTGACCTCGGTGCCGGGGAAGGTTGTGGAGCAGATCATCTTGAGTGCCATCACACCGCATGTACAGGACAACCAGGTCATCAGGCCCAGTCAGCACGGGTTTATGAAAGGCAGGTCCTGCCTGACTAACCTCATCTCCTTCTGTGGTAACATGACCCACTTAGTGGATGAGGGAAAGGCTGTGGATGTGGTCTACCTGGACTTCAGTAAAGCCTTTGACATCATGTCCCACAGAATTCTCCTGGAGAAGCTGGCTGTTCATGGCTTGGACAGGTGTACTCCTCACTGGGTAAAAAACTGGCTGGATGGCCAGACTCAAAGAGTGGTGGTGAATGGACTTAACTCCAGTTGGCAGCCAGTCACAAGCTGTGTTCCCCAGGGCTCAGTTTTGGGGCCGGTCTTGTTTAATATCTTTATCAATGATCTGGATGAGGGGATTGAGTGCTTCCTCAGTAAGTTTGCAGATTATACCAAACTGGGCTAGAGTGTTGATCTGCCTGAGGGTAGGAAGGCTCTGCAGAGGGATCTGGACAGGCTGGATCGATGGGCCGAGGCCAACTGTATGAGGTTCAACAAGGCCAAGTGCCGGGTCCTGCACTTGGGTCACAACAACCCCAGGCAACGCTACAGGCTTGGGGAAGAGTGGCTGGAAAGCTGCCCGGTGGAAAAGGATCTGGGGATGTTGGTTGACAGCTGGCTGAACATGAGCCAGCACTGTGCCCAGGTGGCCAACAAGGCCAACGGCATCCTGGCCTGTATCAGAAATAGCACAGCCAGCGGGAGTAGGGAGGTGATTGTGTCCCTATACTTGACACTGGTGAGGCCACACCTCAGTTTTGGGCCCCTCACTACAATAAAGAAATTGAGGTGCTGGAGTGTGTCCAAAGAAGAGCAACAAAGCTGGTGAAGGGTCTAGTGAACAAGACCTATGAGGAGCAGCTGAGGGAACTGGGGTCGTTTAGCCTCGAGAAAAGGAGGCTGAGGGGAGACCTTATCGCTCTCTACAGCTACCTGAACACAGGTTGTAGCGAGGTGGGTGTCAGTCTCTTTTCTCAAGTAAGAAATGATAGGACAAAAGGAAACAGCCTCAAGTTGTGCCAGGGGAGGTTTAGATGGAATATCAGGAAAAATTTCTTCCCTGAAATGGTTGTCAAGCAGTGGAACAGGCTGCCCAGGGAAGTGGTGGAGTCACCATCCCTGGAGGTATTTAAAAGACGTGTAGATGTGGCACAATTTTTGATTCATTTTTCTATTGCAAAGCGTATGAGCTTTCATGTGCTAATGCATTCTTGTTCTGTTCCTTTTATGGTCTGTGAAATGTGTTTATCTGACTCGTGCCAGTGTGAAGCAGTACTGGGGCCGCATGATGGGGTGTGACCTTCCATGCCCTTGTATGGCCACACGTTTGGGAAGGGCAGGGGGTTGGTGTGGATGGTTCTTGTGTTTGGCAGGGGTTGCCTGATACCAGCTTGGACCGGTTTTGTTGCTAACTGCACAAGGGTTAAGCCAAGAAGCCTATAGGCTGCATGTGCTGAAGAAGACACGCCTATTTCTGGAATCTTCTTGTAAAGACCAACCCTCCCTATGAATATGTATTGGCAGGAGAAATATAAACCAGAAACGAGACCTGTACGGGTGTGCGTCTTGGTAGAGCAGAAGCTCCCGGYGCACCCAGCGCTGTTTGCTTGCCTTTATTCTTTTAATAAATTTTAATTGCAATCCCATTTGGGACTCAGTCATTTATCACAACTGGGGGCTCGTCCGGGATGGCTTTGGTTCCTGAATTCTGACTTGATCTAGGAGGGGCGCCCCACCATTTGGTGGCTCCTGTTCGAGTCGAATCACCATCCTGAACCTGAATAAAGGCAAGCAAAGAATTTGATTTTTTTTTGAGCTCCCTTTGCCGGTTGCAGCACTATATTTTGCCCATAATTCTGTGCGTGAAGATCCGAAGGAGGACGACGGAGTCGTAAGTATTTAAGGTGTATACCGTTCGGTTGGGATTCGGTTGCCGGTGTGCGTAAGAGTGTGACTGAGACGGAACGTAGTTCCGAAGCGATTGTGGAGGTCTTCTAGCCGCGGTTCCAATCTCCCGCGAGGGACTTGGCCAGTGAAGGACCGAAGCGATTCCTATAGGATTCGTGGGTGGGTGATAGGTCCTAAACCCCCTGCAAGACACTCTTACTGGTAACCAAGGGCTGTAGCAATTGCCGCAGTAAAATTCCTAGATGGGTCAGATAAAATCGAAGACCCAGGACCAAAAGAAAGGGAGCAAATTACCAGACATACCATCAGAAAGCCCACTACAAATAATGATTAGGAATTGGAATGAAAGGGGCCCCAGAAAAGGAAAAAGTAAATTAAAATTGGTTCAATATTGTATGATTGAATGGCCGAAGAAACTTTTAAAACCACATGTCTTTTGGCCTGTTTTTGGATCTTTTGAAGACTGGATTTGCCAGGCCTTAAATATAAATGTTAATTCAAAGGAACGTTTTAGTCAGGAGGAAAGTGATTATGCAGGATTATGGATCAGGACTTCACATCCTTTTCCAGCCTCAATACTTACGTTAAAAACAAATGAAAAGTTTGAGGAAGAAGAAGAAGGAGATAAAAACGAAAAAGGAATGGAAAAAGATGATAAATGGGAGCCACTGGATAACCTACCGCCTCCATATCTTAACAATCCACCTCCGGCGGCGGCTCCCCCCCCAGTGGCCGTAGCACCTCCACCAGTGCCACCGTTGCCCCTGCCTCCACCACCAACAGCACCGGAATTAGATCGATCTCCGGCTGCATGTACGAGAAGTAGGACTGCCGTATCTGAGGGGGCTTCTCTATATCCCTTACGAGAGGTACCCCTCGGAGGCAATCAGGGAGGCATCGGGTTTGTGGCAGTCCCATTAAATACCACAGATGTAAGAAATTTCAAGAAAGAAATGGGGACCCTATTAGATGATCCCCTTGGAGTAGCTGAAAAATTGGATCAATTCCTAGGCCCCAATACTTATACCTGGGAAGAAGTACAGTCCATTTTAGGGATCTTATTTACTGCTGAGGAAAAGGGAATGATCAGGCAAGCTGGAATGAGAATTTGGGAAAGACAGAATCAGGCAGGACGCCCGGGAGACCAAAAATGGACAAATGTGGATCCCCACTGGGATCATCAACAACCCCAAGGAAGACAGAATATGAGGGATTTGAGAACATTGATCATACAGGGAATAAGGGAAGCGGTTACCCGAGGGCAAAACATTAATAAAGCATTTAATGAACAACAAGGGAGAGATGAATCTCCAACAGAATGGTTGGAGAGATTAAGGAAGAGCCTACAAATGTATTCTGGAATTAACTCGAATACAGTGGCCGGAACCGCACTCCTTAGAACACAATTTGTAGCTAAATCCTGGGGGGACATAAGAAGGAAGTTAGAAAAGCTGGAAGACTGGCAAGAGAGAGGATTAGAGGAGTTACTTAGGGAAGCACCTGTATTGAGCCTCCCAGACCTGGAAAAACCTTTCTATCTCTTTGTGAATACATCAAGCCAGACAGCATATGGAGTCCTTGCTCAAGGCTGGGCAGGAATTAAGAAACCCGTGGGGTATTGTTCTAAGTTACTTGATCCAGTAAGTAGAGGATGGCCTGCTTGTCTCCAAGCTTTGGTCGCTACAGCATTATTAATAGAGGAAGTTAGGAAAATTACCTTTAGTGCTCTTTTAAAGGTGTATACTCCACACAATGTCAGAACTGTTTTACAACAGAAAGTGGAAAAATGGTTAACAGATAGCCGGATCCTAAAGTATGAAGCAATACTAATTGACTCCCCTGACTTAGACCTGAGGGTAACTTCTACTCAGAGTCCAGCACAATTTTTGTTTGGAGAACCATCGGAAAAATTACAACATAACTGTTTAGAGGTAATTGAGACCCAGACTAAGGTGAGACCAGATACAAGGGATACTGAGTTGGAGAAAGGAGAAGCACTGTTTGTCGATGGCTCCTCCCAAGTGGTAGAAGGAAAAAGAAAATCAGGATATGCAATAATTAATAAGAACCTAGAACCTGTGGAATGAGGACCCTTGAGTCCATCATGGTCAGCTCAGGCTTGTGAGCTGTATGCCCTGTGTAGGGCCCTGGAACTATTAAAGGGAAAAAGTGGGACTATATTTATGGATTCTAAATATGCATATGGGGTGGTCCACACTTTTGGAAAAATTTGGGAAGAAAGAGGCTTAATTAATACTCAAGGAAGGGATCTTATACATCAAGAATTAATAGTAAGAATTCTAAAAGCATTAAGAGAACCAAGAGAGATAGCAGTGGTACATGTGAGAGGACACCAAGAGGGATTAGATTACCGAACCAGAGGAAATAATTTAGCAGATAAAGAAGCCCAGGAAGCCGTCTTGAGGACTGAGGTCGCTAAAATTAATGTAATACAGGAGAAAGAAAGACGAGAGGAATGGGGGGAAAAAGTTTACCCCTGAGGAACAAACAAAATTGGAGAAAATAGGGGCTAAGTTAGAACAAGGAAAATGGACGCTGCCTGATGGGCGAGAGATGTTGCCAAAAGCCTATGCTAGGCAAATATTGGAACATTTGCATGCACAAACACGTTGGGGTACAAAGGCGTTAAGTAATCATTTCCTTAAACAATTTGGCTGCATTGGGATTTTTGAAATATCAGAGCAAATTACACAAAGATGCTTAACTTGTCAGAAGATAAATAAGAAAGTGTTTCGACAAATAGCCACGGGAGGGAGAAAAACAGCTTAAAGACCTTTTGAGAAAATACAAGTTGATTTCACTGAATTGCCCAAGGTAGGAAGGGTAAAATACCTATTGGTAATAGTAGATCATTTAACACAATGGGTAGAAGCTTATCCTGTAGCACGAGCTACGGCACAAATGGTGGTAAAAATCTTATTAGAACACTTGATACCTAGATATGGGATAATCCAGTACATCGATTCTGATCAGGGCACACACTTTACTTGTAAAATAATAAAATTATTATGTCAATCATTAGGTATTCAGTGGGAATATCACACTCCGTGGCACCCACAAAGTTCGGGGAAAGTAGAAAGAATGAATCAAACAATAAAACAACAATTGGCTMAGTTAATGGTCGAGACACAAATGCCTTGGACGAAATGTTTACCATTGGCACTTTTAAACATAAAAACTAAACCACACAGTGAGACTGGATTATCGCCATATGAAATGTTACATGGCATGCCTTATTCCCAAGGGATRCCTCTAGGGAACAATGTAGTTGAGGATCGTAGTATCCAAAAATATATAATTRCCATTGGARRGAGATTAAAAGAGCTARGAGAAATRGGGATGRTAGCTCRRACACCACYTTTRGRATTTGCAATTCATGRGTTAAAACSGGGARATRAGGTTTTGATAAAAACATGGARAGAAGAAAACTTATCTCCCCTCTGRGAAGGACCTTTTCTTGTTTTATTAACTACAGAAACAGCTGTGAGAACTGCTGAGAAAGGATGGACACATGCGTCGCGAGTAAAAGGTCCAGTGAAGGAGTGGAAAGTAACATCTGAACCAGGAGAAACTAAACTAACCATCAGACGAACTTGRAGAGGCCTTCATCAAAGAATATAAGCTAAGTTGCTGTGGGAAYTTTATTGYGATTACTCCTGTAAAATTGGTAAACAAAGAAACTCCTGCATAGATACCTATTAGGGGAAACGATTTAATAATAACAAGGATCAGTTAAGTATTATCCCCTAAAGATAACAATAGGCTATCCGCAGTATACAGCAGACTTTTGGGATATAGTCTACAAATTGGAAAAAGAGCAAACTTTAAATTTATTTGGGTGCTCAGAAAGGGACACCCCTTAAAATTAAAGAAGAGGGCAAGACCGGATAGGGAGCCGGTGCTGCGGCTTGGAAAGTCTGCCAAGGGCTGCAACCCCTTTGGGCTGTGACCGCCRAGCACTATGGCCCTTACCGGACCTCTTCTATCCTACTTGGGGTGAGTTCCTTAACCCAGGCTACGGCAAACAACTGCAGTCAATGCATAGTAACTACTAGAAGGGGACGAATGAGCTCCCAAACCTTGGTATATCATGCGATCTATGACTGTAAAAACCAGAAAATAGGAAGCTGCATCCATAACCTGACCCAGTATGCTCTATGCAAAGAGGGTAACCAAATCGTATGCTATGATCCAAAAGAACTCCCTTATCAATATTGGGTAGAAATAAAGACAAATTCGGAAGCAGGTAGATTAATTGGAACAAGTGAGGTTATAGCTAATTTGAGTACCTCAGTATCGGTGACTTTTGACGCCTGTGACGCTATTGATGATGACCCGTATACTAACTGTGGGAACATGGGCTGGAGAAAATTGTACAGCCAGAGCGAAAAATATATATGTCCAAAACTTAAGTCGACACAACCTTCCAATTGCTGTATCAGTGATGTAGACGAGATTGCCAGAAGCTATCACTATTGTGGAGGCACAGGATGGAATTGTGCCTGTTGGAGTACAGCTCCCACATGGGGATGGCCCCAACAATGTAAGGGGACTCAGTTAAAAGCAGAAATTAAAAGAGGAACGGCTTTCCCCAATTGTACAGCCCATTCTTGTAACCCTGTTAACCTAACTGTTGGGAATCCAGAACAATGGAAGCACCAAGATGTAAAAATTGGACTTAAAATATATGGACCTGGAGAAGACCCTGATGTAATTAGTAATATTGAAATTAAGGAAAAGGCAAGGGAATCAATACAACACCAGTTATTATTTAACTCATTTTACCATGAAATAGAAACAGGAGTGAGATATGAAATTCCCACAGTTGCTAAAAATTTATTTGTGAATCTTGCTGAAAACATTRCTAAGTCATTAAATATAACTAATTGCTATGTTTGTGGTGGAACAAATCAAGGTGAACGATGGCCATGGGAGGCTATGGAGAGCAACATAAGCAATCCCCAAGTATGGAAAACAATGGGAAAGGATAATAGGAAACAACAATGGGTACTCCAAACGAGTATAATTGGAAGGAGTTGTTGGCAAAATCTAAAAAATGAAGGAAGACAAGTAGGTAACCTGGAGTGTGAGGGAGGTTACCTATGGAATGAAACTCGGAATAGCTGGGATAAATGGGGAAGCCCACTGGAAATGAATAATCAATTTAAGAATTGGACTAATGGAACAAACATACCAAATGGTTGGCCAACTCCTGAAGGACATTACTGGATTTGTGGCAAATTAGCCTATGCATATTTGCCAAAGAATTGGACAGGATCCTGTGTATTAGGAACTATAAGACCCAGTTTCTTCCTGTTACCTATAAATCGGGGGAACGATTGGGAGTCCCAGTGTATGCTGAAGCTGATGAGCTAAGAAAAAGGCACAATAAACGGGGCTTACAAATCGGAAGTTGGAAAAATAACTAATGGCCTCCTGAAAGAATCATTGCCTATTATGATCCAGCTACATCAGAAGACGGATCCTGGGGCTATAGGACCCCAATATGTATGCTTAATAGAATAATTAGGTTACAAGCTGTAGTAGAAATAGTTGTAAATAAAACCGGAGATGCACTTGGATTAATTGCAAAGCAAAACACCAAAATGAGAACCGCTTTGTATCAAAATCGCTTAGCTCTGGATTATTTGCTAGCACAAGAAGGAGGAGTCTGTGGAAAATTTAACCTTAGTAATTGTTGTTTAGAGATTGATGATGAAGAGAGAGCTGTAAATGAATTTATAAAAGAAATGAAGAAAATTGCACATGTCCCAGTTCAAACTTGGAATGGAATCAATCTAGGAGGATTATGGGGGGACTTTATGAGCGGTGATTGGCTTACTAAAATTRGAATAGTTGTATTGGGGATATGTGGAGGATTGTTAATAATTCCATGTTTAATACCTTGTTTTACCAGACTAATACACTCGGTTATACAAGGGATGCAAATATCTGCGGTACCTGTTGACCCAGAACCAGGGAAGGAGAAAACCCATTCCCTGATGATAATAAAAACAAAGGAAGATCCAAAATTGGTACCAATTCGGCAAGCGTTGACTCGATTGGAAGCAAAAACACGAGTCAATACTATGAAAAAGAAAATGGGGGATTGTGAAATGTGTTTATCTGACTCGTGCCAGTGTGAAGCAGTACTGGGGCCGCATGATGGGGTGTGACCTTCCATGCCCTTGTATGGYCACACGTTTGGGAAGGGCAGGGGGTTGGTGTGGATGGTTCTTGTGTTTGGCAGGGGTTGCCTGATACCAGCTTGGACCGGTTTTGTTGCTAACTGCACAAGGGTTAAGCCAAGAAGCCTATAGGCTGCATGTGCTGAAGAAGACACGCCTATTTCTGGAATCTTCTTGTAAAGACCAACCCTCCCTATGAATATGTATTGGCAGGAGAAATATAAACCAGAAACGAGACCTGTACGGGTGTGCGTCTTGGTAGAGCAGAAGCTCCCGGCGCACCCAGCGCTGTTTGCTTGCCTCTATTCGTTTAATAAATTGTAAAAAATCCCATTTGGGACTCAGTCATTTATCACATGGTCTTTCCTCATTATAGGTGGAAGAGGGAAAGTGGTAATAGTTAGGGTACTAACCAGGGATTTTAGAAGATGTGCTTTCAAATACCTGTCCTGTTCTTCAAGATGTGGCATCTGAAAAATCTTAGCCTCAATTCCTCTTTTGTAACACCTATCTGGTAATATTTTGCTGCTTCAGAGCAGTATTGCAGAACTGCAACAGCGATCACTTGGAACCGTTTCAGTGGTATCTACTGGTACAGTAGGCAACATACTGTACCTTGCACCATGACGACAGTACATCAGTGCCTTTACATACCACAGTTTAACAGTATCAGTAAAATAGGCAAAGATCTATACTAAGTTCAGCTAATTATTATTTTGCATATACACCATTAGAGGATCCTTAGGTAAGTTTACCATAAGAAAAAAAAAACAGGATTAAATGTATCATTTATCCCAGCTTTACTGCAATTAGAAAGTTCTGTTCTTCGTTCTCTAGCATTTTTCCCTCCACATAAATACTAGATCTCTATTACCTACATGTGACATACTTTATCAGAAAGCATAGTCCCCAGTTTGCTGGCACCCTACAGGTAACAATACTAAGAAAGCAGTGCTCTCTGGAAAGCACTGGAACTTTGATCTCCCCATTAGTYAAGAAATACGACTCTGTTTCCATGAACAAATTGCAGATTTTTGCCAACTTGCCTACAATCTGTATTGAGAATTGCTGCCTTAACATGTCCATTAATCTTCTTACTTCATGAAATACCCCAAAAAATTAAGTTGGAATTACCTTGCTTTATATACATGCTTTTATGGGTATAGCCTATGCCAACAGCCCCATGAGGTGGGGGAGTTTATACACATTCTGAGTAAGACAAATAGCATCACTTAATCAAGTTATTCGATATTTTGTGTAAAGAAGCCTCCACATTTGTAGCGTAAGGTCAAAACCTCAAAGGTTCTCATTTAGGGCTCTGAATCAATTTTTTATAGAGCAGAGAAGTTTAAGCATCTACTGTAGTAGTTAAGGCTGTGTATAGGAAAGTAACTTACTCTTAAGAGAGGTCTTCAAACCATTGTCATCAATGAAACGATGAACCTTTTTCATGTAAATCCATGAGGAGGTGACTAACACCCTTCTTCCCCCAACATTTTCCTCCTGGAGCATCTCATGACATGTTAAGACCATCTCTCCCCTTTCCAGTGGTCACAATAATCTAGTGGGTGTTGTTTGCTTGTGTCATTGGGGAAAAAGTAACTGGACTGGTTTCCCTACTGCCCTCACAATACAGTAACAGAGGAGGTAATCTTACTTTATAGGTAAAGTAAAATTAGCACCACTTTCTGCTAGCACACTGGATGGTAAAAATAGCTGGGGGTCAGACAGTGTGAAACAACTTGTTCAGCTGTTCCTGCTGTGGAGTCAACAATCTCACACTGGCAGAGGTGTCGCTCATTCACCCTATTGGGTTTGCGAGTTCCCCCACACAACCTATCTAAAAAAGATTTATTTTTTAAGATTGTTATTTACATGTCTTTGCAGGATGTACAATGGTTCTAGAAGTCTAAATGACCTTTGAGAGACTGGTTAGTTGCCCGATACCTACGGCTCGCTATGCATTGAACAGCTGTGTTAGGTCTTGTCATCCTTTCAGCATGAACCAACACAGATGAAATACTGCTCCATAGCAATAAACAGAATTCCCGCTTACAAGTTTGAGACTGAAAAAAAGCTGTAACCCTCAAGTCAAGCTGAAAAGGATCCTTTTTTCTTTCTAAACTCTGGCATGCAGTTGCACTTTTAGAGCTAGACATACCAAAGCTGATCAATCTTCCACCACCGCGGTCACCTGAATATCTCTCTGCCTTTGAGAAACCTTCATCTAACACACTTTTCTCTAAAAAGTGAGACTTGCTACAGTGAACAGTATGAAATGTTGTAATTTCTGATGTAATTTAGACTACACCATTTAACTGTGCCGTATGGATCAGTGTGAAGGATGCAAAAATCAAACATATTACAGTGTATAGCTCTATATATAAAGGGGCTGATCTAAACTGCCAGTGAACACCATGCAGAGGTTCAAGTCTAACTGATAACCCTCAAGTTAACCAATTCCCTGCCCCTCACCAAGAATTTTAAAACAGTTGAAAATGCAGTGGCTGCCGAATTTCTTGTCTATAAAATTCATTCTCGCTGCAGGTAAAATTCCCCCTGAAATGCCGTTTGTAAGTTTCCAGCATTCCTGCAAGCCATTTCAAGTTTCAATCACTATTATCTTGATATGTTGTGTATTATACAAATGCTTGTTTTTCAGGAGCATAATATAATTCATGCTGAGGAGCCAATACGTACCAGCAGCAGCAAACAGCTAAGCACTTGCCTTTGCCGTATTATATCACATTTGCAGATCAGCGCAACAGGCTGCTCAGAACAAAAATCCCACACTACACAAAGATCATCTAAGTCTTTGCAAAGCAAAGGCTTTCCTTCTCACCCATAGTCAGAATACCTGCCGTACCACTGTCCAACCGGACCATTGCTCAACAAGCCCTTAGTGCCTTGCTGACCTGTTTTAAGATGCTTTTGAACCGTTATTCTCACTGAGAGCAACAAGACAACACATTTATGATTACTTCCTCCTACATTTAAATGTTTCCCAGTATATTACCAAAAAACACATTTCAGATGCACTCCTGAGCCCTGGGAATACATGGATGCATAGTATCACAAAACATGTTTCAACAGCTTCACCACCACTTGCTTTCAGACTGTCTCAGGACCAGTTGAAAGCAGAGCGAGTACAGTGTATTTGTTACCTGCTAAGAGAACAGCAGGGTAAGATTTCTTTTTGTTTAGAAACATCCCAAGCAGATGCAGTCAAGTACGCAAAAGCATTAGCTATACTTCATCGTTGATACGTTAACCGCTGATATTTCAGCACTGACAAAGCAGTATTCTGCTTGTGGAAATTCACAATGAAACCAAATGAATCACAGTAAGAACAGCCTCAGAAGCTTAAAGCATCAGAAGCATTTGGTTTTTTAGTATTTTCTCTTCAAGGCATCTGAAAATCCTCTAAACTCTTGCAGTGATTTCCCACACTTTCATTTTTAAAGCCAAGTTTGAAAGCCAGCTGAGTAGCCCAGTAACACTCCATGTAGGGTACAGATTCATCACACATCAATTCCTATGTACCCCCAAGTGACTTCTGTCATACTACCATTTATTGTTTACACCCAGCAGTTAACTCAGATCTTTTTGTGCACCAGCTTTCCACACCGACCTCCCCAGACCATTCTGGGCAACTTCGCTCTCAACTACAGCAGATCTCCAATGCTGTTCTGTTTGGCAGTGTGTGTGCTCTGGACTTGGGAGCTTCTTTTTGCCCAAGAAGCAATGACCCACTTAATAAGCAATACTTTTGCATGCCTTTCAGTGCCACAGAGCAGTGAAAAATGGCTAAGACTGGGAACCTCCTTTTAACTATTCCCACCCAGAACAGCACATAGAGCCATTACTCAACTTGCTATCTTTGAGATAAATCCTGACTCTCCATGCTAGGGCACAATGAAACTCAGAGGGAAGTAGGGCAAGTCCATAGTGCCAATATTCCATTTCCCTTGCAGGCGAGTTATTTTGAGTAACACATACAAGCCTATTTTTAAGTTCAGTGCAGAGATAATGGTCCTTTTCAAGGCAGAGGTGCTATCAAACGAAAAGTCAATTAAAGAATTGTTTTTAATGAATCGTTTCAATGCATACCATAACAAACTGTGGGTGTAAATATATGTATTTTCAGGAATGCTGCACCTCACTGAAGTAAAACATGTATAAAAGGTGACAGATTTTTCTGGATAAGACCATTTATTTTAACATATAGATGAGTCTTTACGATGAACTGGAGGCTGCAACAGCTGCTCTCTTGGGCTTTGGTGTGGTTCCCTCACGGAATCCATTCCTGCAAGTAGAAATATGGTTACCACTTTTTGAAAGGATGATTCCTGCTCCACATTATTTTCTGACAAGTAATGTTTTAGATTCGTTCACCAGCTTTTTTCAGCTTATCTCAATAATGCACTGAAATCACTACGTAGTCCATGTGATCAGACATTTTTAATAAGAAACATCTTATTAAAAAGTGTTTGGAATAAGCAGTATGGTTTTTGCTCTCTTTAATGAAGTAAATTTGACTTCTTCAAACAGGAAGATTTCAGTAACTGAGTGAACACTGCAAGACTGCATCAGATACAGCACACCTCGTTTTATGTTCCTACTAAGCAACTCAGCAAAAGATTTCATGTTTGTGACGGGGAAGTCAATTTCTTACAAAAATCCCCTATGCCTCCAACCAGAGATTAAGGCAGAAGAGGAGTCAGCCCCAAGCTCACTTTTGGATATGACATTTCTACTTCAGCAACGCTCAGTGGAAAGCAGGCTACAGCTGCACACTGTACAGTATTTTCTGGCTGTTCTTGCCAAAACAAACAGATGAACAGATCTCTCAGCTACACCCAGGTCTGGGACTTAGAAGACTCTTACTTTTCACTACTAAATCCAATCTACATTTTTACAACAAGACTCTTGGCATTTCTCATCCAGCTTTTTTGTGTATTAGGCCAGAAGCTACACAGCTCCATTTTAGAACATGGGGGTCATACAAAAGAAATTCTTAATGAGTTTGACAGTACAATATCCCCACCATTACCTCTTAAGTACAACTCAAAGCTCTGTAACAAGTTTTAGAAACCCGTAACTCAGAATCTGATGTTACAGGTACTTACTGCTAACTGAACTCCAAACAAGGGAGTGACTACTGAAGTTATTCCAGTCCCGAACTTTTTTTTTTGTGGGCAAAAGGGGATTGGAATGCATTTCAAGATTTGTCTCTTACAAAAAAAACACATTTCAGTGCAACCAGGAATTTAATTGATGCACAGATAGAAGCAATACTACACAAAGCATATCTTTTTAAATGTGGGCATTTTATTACAATAACCTCTGTGTTCTGTGCCATTTACACTTAATAGAAACATCAGAGCTTTCTACACACCCTATGTATTAACAGTGAGTGAGGTTTTTTATCCTCAAAGGAATATGCAGCCAACTATGTAAGGCATCATTTATTTTATGATATATTTTAAGAAAAAATAAACCATACCACATTAAGTGTACTAAATAAATAAAGTGTTAACATTGAATGATGATTTTTATAATTAAGTGGTATCTATGCAGGATTTCGTACCACACTAGTTTGCAATAAAATGTTATACCTGAATCGACGGTAGACCTTTTTCAGGTGCCTCATGCGACCAGTACCAGTGGTGTTGCGTCTTTTAGCCTTTGCACTCCAGTTATCTAAAACATACAAGTTATTGTTACTCATCTGTACCAAATAATTAAGTTGCACATTACACTTGTATAGTACAATTATTCAGTCTGACAGAAGCAAAAATAATACTATAAATTAAGTCAGTTTCTATAGAGTAATACTGCATGTTAGCTAAAATACAGTTAAATCAGCACTAATTTGAAAAAAGGTCCAAACACTGCAGGATGACAGTGTTCTTCCTTGGCTGGAAAGTCAGACTATTGAACACGACAAAGAAATACACGTTTTTAAACTCAAGTCGGCTAGAAGTTTGTAACTTACACTTTCTTTTACGCTTAGCAGGGTAACCACATTTCCCACAGGTAGACTTCTGCAGATGGTATGCCTTGGACCCACATCGACGACACAAGGTGTGTGTCTTATTTCGTCGCTTACCAAATGATGATGTACCCTTCGTCTGAAAAGTATTTCAAGACATGGCATGTTGGAAATAATCATGAGTACTTGCAAGTCACGTAACTAAAAGAATAAGCTCCCCTAAACATGCACAAATCCACAACATCCAATAAACACATCAGAGGCACACTGAACTCTGGCACACCAACTCAGTTTCGCCTACAGGCATACTCCATTTTTAGAAATAATTTCCTTATGCCTCTCGTCGCCATTTCTCACCACCCCCGGTACCGAAATAAAGCGAAGCCACCGCGTGGCTATCTCCAGCTCCCTTCTCATCTCCCCCAAACTCATCACCGATAAATAGTAAACTGCTTTTTCCTGAAGAAAGCTTATTTGCTTCACGCAGATCAGCCACACACTCACAAGAGGCTCTGGAGACCGAACCCCCTCTCGCTACCTTATCCACAAGGCTGCCTCAGACACGGGGAGAGCGCCGGCCCGGCCCGGCCCGCAGCAAGGACGGAGGAGAGCTCGGAGGAGAGCCCGGAGGAGAGCCCGAAGAAGAGCCCAGTGGCGCCCGGGCGGCAGCACGGCCCCGCATCCCACCGCGGCCTCCCCGCTCGGGACGCCCCGCACCCCCACCCGGGCCAGAGACGGCGGCGGCCGCCACCAGGCCCTCAGGGCCAGGCCCGGCGGCGGCCGCCCCACAGCGCCGTCCCGCCGCCGAACCCAGCCGCAGCAGGGCGCAGAGCCGCCCACGCGCCCCAGCCAAGGCCCGCGGCCCCGCAGGGCCCGGTACGGCGGCGGATGGCGGCAGATACTCCACGCCCGCGCCCCAGCGCTCACCATCTTCCCCGGCCGCCAGCACCAAAGAGGCCGAGCCCCGCCCCGCTTCCGCTATGGGCCGGTAAGCGCTTCCGGGGGCGCGGCGGCAGCGTCCGGCCCGGCCCGGCTGCGGCCTAGCTGTGCCCGGGAGCCGCTCCATGGGGCTGCCCCGTCCCGCCGGGCCCGGCCTGCTGGGACAGACCGGCCAGCCGAAGGCCCCGGTGTCCCGGGTGAGACCCTCGGGGGCCCGGGCCCGGAAAGCTCGGTAGTCCCTGGTGACACCGCCCCAGAAGTGGTGGGTGGGGTGTCGCGGTGTGTCCTATGCCGTGGTCCAGCTGCTCCCGGAAATAGCGGGCGAGGGGTATCTGTGTGTAAATGTGCCTCTGCCTGGTAGGGAAAACGTTTAATGCAGCTAAGCTGCCACGCTGGCACATAATTTTTAACTCTAATGCTGCTTCTTTGCAGTAATGCCCATGCTGCTGTTCAGAGGTGCCTACAGCTCCAGGCTGGAGAGTCAAGTCCTGGCCTGACTTACACCTGAAGTGAAAATTATTTTAATGAATGAAATTCAGGGGCAGGATACTCTTGCCTGTAATACATACTTCCAAAGTGAGATGCTTTAAAAAATAGTCAGCCCCTCCTGCACTCTCTGCTTGTCTGTGTGTCCCCACCCTTCGGCCCCCCCACGCCGCGTGGCAGACTGCCTGCAGTTGAAAGCACCACAATGGACATCATTAACGCAAAATCGGTTTGTATTCAGATGCACCATTTAAATTCTCGCATGCCAGCCTACCACGCATCTTCAGTAGACCCACAATCTATATGCAATTTTATCTTAGAAGAGTTAATTTTCAGGAAATAACATGTACAGAGAGAAACTGAAGAAATTTGTGTTTATCTTGTCACGAGTCAACACGTTGCCTTCTCAAACAAAGTCAGAAATTGATGATAAAGCCAGTTTATTTATCCTTGATTGCAGAATTGTATAACCTTCTCTAACAGCTCTTGGTAAAAGTATGTATTTGTCTGGCAGGCTAGATCTCACTTCTGCTGCTGCTGGTTTACTGACTGAAAATGCAGTTATTCCAAAATACAGGTAGTCTGGGCCTGCCACAAACCGGCAAACTGTGAGGAACCCTCCCACGATGAACATGTCGACAGTTGAACGCCTGTAACGTGGAGCTTGTTGTCCAGAAGAAGTCATTATCCCATGGCACAATCCCCAAAGCAGTGAAGCCAAGTCTGACTGCTGGATTTTCACTCCTGGACAAACCAGCCTCTTACGGTTGTCTCAATGTTAATTTATCCTCACTTGTTTCCAGAGTGTGGCCTCTCGCTGAATTCCTTTGCTGCTAATTTATGTGCTGGGAGGCTTTTGACCTCTGCTAAGGTTGAGGGATGGGGCAAAAAAACATTTTGACTTTAGCTGCATCGTTTCCAGACACGCAAAGGTGTGGCCCAGGCTGTTCACTCAGCTTTTTCATTTTGAACGGCAGTTTCTATCATCAAAATAACACCTAAGGCAGAGGTCTTTGCTCATATTCATTTTACCTCACCTGAAAATCCAGGCATTTAGTCCATCCATGGTCCCGTTGTAGTTAAAGAAGAGAGATAAATGGTTCCAAAGGGTAAATCATGCCCATTTTAAATAAGATGTCTGAAGTAGGCTAGAAAAATCATCCTTGCAAGGAACCCTTCTCCTTCCGTTAATTCTAACGGGAGCCTAGACAGCCCCTTTAGGCTAGGCACATAGATGGCTGAAGTTAGGTAAAATGAATTTTGCCCTGACAGACTTAATGAAAATATTTTTATAGCAATTCTGTCTTCCTTGCCAAAAATCAAAACAGAAAACTCAGTGTCCTGTGGATGAAATGCCATACAGAAAAAAAAAATCCCAATTAACTCAAACAGTATGAATACATCCTACAGGCTGGACTGGAGTCATATTTCTCCCAGCAACCTTGCTGTGTGTCTTTTAACTAGTGCCTCCTTTCCTCTTTCTTTCTCATTAGATCTCAGAAATCTGGAAGATGTTGTGAAGACATTGGACAGATGCCATGGCAACAGCCTCCAAAGGAAGTATGTTGGTTTGGCTGACTGTGAGGATATGCTGCCAGAGGAATTATTCTTGTCCTTTGTGGAGTAAAAATAATCTTGCTCATTTACGTGTCTTCAAACCTGTTAGGAAAGAAAGATTTTTGGTATCGTCATGCAGTTGTCTTTAGTATTCAGGAACACTGGATACTTTTAGGGTAGAGAATGGGCAGAGATGTGGCTGACCCAGTACCATCTCAGAAGCTCTTAGCCCCCGTGCAGGTCACAGGTGAGGACAGAGTACACTGCCCATAGTGAACTCCAGCCTGCTCAAAACCCACAGACTCATGTACTGGCAGCTGCTGAATGGCACCAGCCTAAATTCAGCACTGGCTAATTCACCCTTCTCTGATGCATAGGAAGTAGTCCAAAATTTAGAAGGTGATGTGTCTGAATTTCAGCACTGTCTTTTTGATGTAGGAAACAGCAGTCTGTCACTGCAGCCAGCACAGCTGCCACACAGCACTTTTGGTCCAGCCAGGTCTGGTGATGGGAGAAACTGTTTGTCATGCCAGCAAACACTGATCCTGTTAAGCATCTAGATCAGGGTTTACTCAATACTGTGGAGGAGAGTGCCTTTCTGGTTTTGCTAGCACCCTGTTCTGCACCCTATCCAATCTGGTTGGGGTTGAAAAACTGAGGCAAAATGCAACACTGAATACGCCCATCCATTTTTTCTTCTATGCCTCTGGGGTACAAGCCCCCCTGCTTCAAACTGATCCCATCCAAGGCCTGTAGACATTCCTGACCTCTTTGCTCTGCCCTGGCACTTTGCTGGGGAAGAGGAGAATCACCCACCTCCAGTCCCTCCCACAACTAAAGTAGAGCAGCCTTACAGATAAGTCCAGCTCAGGGACAGGGAGACCAAAACCAAGGCAGGCTAGGCAGTAGAGAGGAAGGTGGGTATGAACGCCAAATAACCTCAGTGGTGTTTGTTTTGCACAGGTTTGGTGTCATGCTACTACATCACACTGTCACCAGGGTGCAGTACAGCCATTCAGTCCCTGATGTGACCTGGGCGGGATTTGCTCCAAAAAATAGAGCAGTTGTACTGGTTCTACGAAACTTGAACACTGCTGAAAGGACTTGTGTGTGGCAAATACAAGACTGATATGCAAGCAATTTCTGTCTGATGTCATAATATGGCATCACTTATTTGTGCACATGTGTAGGGCCCTTTGCACAAGTGGGGATGACTTCAAGGGATAGGAATAGTGAAGATTCAATCTTCATATATGCTAGAAGCTAGTCAGTGCTTGATACCAATTATCTTCAGAGGTACAGACAAGCTGAAGTCTTTATTTCTAAATGTGATCTCTTAGATCAAAGGGACGCCTTTCAGTATCCTCTTGGATATTGATCACTTTGACCTAGGTAATAACGTCTCAGGAAGACTGCAGGAGAACTGAGGAATTCAAGGGCAACATTTTTATGAGGGTCAGTTTGGATGCCTTTGTTTCTGGATATCATCTTGATTTGCAGAGGTAGACACCTGGGTTGGAATTAGTGGGGAAGAAACTAAACTGGATATCTGTTCCCAAGCAGCCACAAGAAGCATAACTTTATTTGTATAGTATCCAGATTCTTCAGTTTGTAAAGAAAACTTCCACGTGTGGGTTTGAACCAGAAACATTGGTCACCACAAGATGACAGTATAGTTCAACTGAAACTTTTCTCCTAAACAACTTGGTAAAAACTCTTAAACAGTAACAGTAAATTAGGTTAATAAATTGAAAACAGTATTATCTGCACAGTTCTTAAATCTCTATAACAATAACAGAAAATATGACCAAACAGCAATGCTTATGAGAAAGGCTGTTACATCCTGCTAAGAAACTAATGAGTATAATACAAAAGGCTTTCTATTTGAGATGAAAATGGATAGAAGAAAATTAAACAACTGTCACTAACTTACAGAATTGCTTGTTAAAATACATCGGAAATGATAAAAAAAAATAGAAAAGCTCTTTGTATAGCAAAGCTTATACAATGTGTATAAAATACATTTGATACAGCCAGTCCTGAATCAGAAGGGAAGAGCCCCTTTATCACAACTACATACTCTTTCCATGCATTGAGACTCTTCTTTGCTATAAAAAACAGCACAAAATAGGACCTCAAATGTAGCACACAGAAATCAATGCAAGTTTAATAATAAAAATCAATTATTCAGACTCACACTAAAGAAAGTCTCCAAGTGTTTTTCTGAATACTGAATTAGAAATTTTCATCCTTTCTATTTATGATGGCATGAATAGGTTCATACTGATGATCACATAACATCTCTACTACAATGCTCATGAGCAGTGCCCATACAGGTAAGTTACATTAGAAGAACAATATTTTTTTTTATTACCACTCCTTAGCATTGGTCAGAGAGACCAGATAGTAGCCTTCAGACCACTGGCAAATGCTTGGAGGGTGGCACTAATACTTGCTGGATCAAGGCTGAAGCATGACTACCATCACAAACAGCAGGAGCAAGAGCTCCCCACTCATTTCCTCAGCTGCCTTTAACCTTTACTGTAGGATAGCTGGGGGGGATCCTGGGTCCTTTCCCACCAGAAACCCCACTAAAACTTTTCTTTGTTGTGCCATCTAGCTAGGGGAACAGGGGCAGCGTAGCTCTGTACAGCAGAGGTAGCTACAAACCTGGGACACACCTGTTACACAGTGCAACAGCTTAACTCAGAATTCTAAAATTTCCCTAGTGTTTTGGTTTTTTTGTTTGTTTGGGTTTTTTTTTGTTTTTTTTTTTTTTAATGCTTATACTTCAATACATTACAGGGTTGTAGTGCATTGTTGCACCAAAGCAGTTAAGTCTCAGAGGGGATTTCACTGGCTAGCCTCAAGATTGCAGAGGTGGTTGTGGCTACATGGAAAAAAAACCCCTTTCCTACAGAAATGTTGAAGTAAAAGTCTTTGCCAGAACCTCAGGAAAGGAAGCCATCTTAAATTTAAAGTTAGATTCAAACAGTTGGCTATCTTACCCTCTCAATTTTCTCACTTTTTATGTGGAATTACATGCTTGCCTAGGTATATCTCTGCCATCACATTCCCTCCATGTGTTACTCAGCTATGCTTCAAGTGCATATGTGAAAGATTTTATCTTTAGTAAAAGTATGTGAATGATTTTACTTCCCACCAGCCATTCCTTAGAACATGACTTGATGTTGTTCTCCTCCTGGAATACTTGTGGGTAGCTGGAGAAACACACATGCATGCCTTATAGTGCCTTCTGTCTCTACAGATAAGCAGGTGATTCAGTTTTACAACACCTATCCAGGTTTGGCACCTGTTAGTGTTAAAAGCACTGGTACAGCATGTACATGGTACAGCACATTTTCAAATTTTTCATGCATGTTGCAATTAGAAGTATCCAAGTGTGTGAATAAATACAAAACTCTGCACAAAATGTGCATTAGGTAAATATAAGGTGTCTGATTTTCTTTCAGAAATATGTATTTACTTCTCACAAATATTTACTGTTCATACATTTCAAGTTTTACTTTAGATCTAACATTCAGGGGAAAAAAAATACATATGTCTGCAGTAAAGTGGAAGATCAGAGAAGAAAACTTTGGAGAAAACTGGGGCACTCATGTTTAATCTGAAAACCAGTAAAATCAGCGTAATATGTTATTTGTTATTTATTTACTTTATCTCGCATCTGACTTCAGGCATCCTAAAGAGTTTACATTTATCTTGCTCTGGCACTACTGCAAATGTCTGCTTTACGTTCTCTAGAAATAAAAATATAAGCTCACTTTAAAGTAGAAAAACTTGTCACTTGCATAGCACTCTTTACCCTGTATGGAATTGTGGGGTTTGCCTTTAATATTTGGATGTAAGACACAAACTGTAAGAAAAAAAGGTTTTGCAGTGAAATGAAGTGCACAAATGCAAGTTCTATATTTACCGAATATAAAGCCTGTTTCCTCAGGTAAAACAAATTCACATTCCTTCATCAAAATCACTGTTGCATTTTATTATTTTCACCAGCTGAGAACCTTCCATAAGTACAAATGCTTTGCTAACAAAGGTCAGCTCAACTCTGCAGTTACAAATGTTATCTTCTGTTTATTCTGGAAAATGTTTTCTCTGTATCAGGCATTTTCAGCTTTGCATTTACTGGAACTGAGGCATACTGGCTCCATCAGGGAATTCCCCTAACACCCATGCACGATTTCCCTCTTACACTATTTCACTTAAATAAAAATAGGGAACAAAACAGTGTCTTGCCTTGTTAGTGTGTGCAAATAGGACACAAAAAAGAAATGGAGTTTTTTGAACTTTTTTCCTACCTGATCACACTGTGGAGGTTACGATCCTGTGGCCACAAGACCTGGATTGGACTAACACATGCAGCACAGCCAATCTTCTATAGGGGAAGGCTGTGCACCAGTTGGCAGGGCACAGGGAGATGCTGTTACTGGTCTGCCTGCTGAGGCAGCAGGTACGCTGAAAGGTTTTCCAAAATGTCCAGTCAAGTAGCTGCCATTATTACGATTGGAGCTACACCTTAGCACCTTTCCATCTCTGAAAGGCTGTCTTTGGAGGAAGCAGGGCAAACTCAGCTTCGCCAGCACTTACGCAGGTGGTGGATAACATGCCACTACTTACAGTTTTAGATTTGGTTTATCATGTTAGTTAGTACTTGTTAACTAATTGCTGTAAATTAGAAATGTTTTTCAGTTGTGCTTGAATATATGTTAGGGAGAGATGTAGCCTAAAAAGTGGCTGCTTGAAAAGGAGAAAATGCCTGAGGGAATGTTGCACTGTAAAAAGTTCACAAAACTGTGACAAGTCTAAGCCTACTTATTTTGTCTTACTGTATTATAACAGCAGAATAAAATGTGGTAACCCTCAAAGCAACAATATTGGTAATTGACTTTTTCTGCTGAGTTTCTCAACCATTTTACAAGTTTGTTACTGACTTCAATCAAAACCAACCAACAACCTTTCTCAAGGTACCTCTCTCATGGCTGATGCATTTTTTTACGTGGCAGTATTTCCCTTGCTTCGTTACTGTCTCAGAAGACACAATATATAGTCACCAATAAATGGGCAGAAGTGCATACCTCTCTTGCCATGAGCCCACACAAAGGAGGAAACAAGAGGCTTCCTCATCTGTTGCTATCACAAGCCTTACATTTTACATTCTCTCCTTGGAATGATCAGTATTTAGCTCTTTTGATCATTTATAAAAATCTCAAAGCCATTTACTAGCTCTGATAAGTCTGGACATTGCTGTTTGCTGAATACTTTTTCCTAACTATTAATTGTTCTACAGAACCTCTGCCCATATTAGAAACGCCATACTTTCAATCACTCTCATGATGGCCTTTCAACCAAATAAGCACAGAATGGAATGTGTTTACAGGCTAATTAAGAACAAATGCCATCTCCAGAAATGCAGATTCTTTCAAAGATATAGTGATACGGTCTCCACTACCAGATAAAATCATTTCCAATTTGGACAACTCTAAATCAACTTTTTCCATACTAATCAAAATTGGTACATACTGGTAATTGCATGGCTTGATAGACAGACATTGTCTAAGAGTTTTATATCTGGAAGTAACAAAGTACATCATTAATACGGACACAGAAGGAGATATGCATTCACCTACACACACAAAAAAATAAATATATATATATATAAAGGGAGTACTTTGACCCTATGCTTCAGTGCTACTTCTTCGAACTGAACTGCAAGTACAGATGGAAGCCAGAATAACTCTCAAAAGGACATCACACCAATTTTAAGGGCTTATAAGCTTGTTGTAAAAGAAGTAACAAACGGCGAGCACACCTAAATTTCTCTGGAGCTCAGGTGAATCTCTGCAACTATATCAGCCCTTTCTTATTACTGGTATGGGTTTTCATTTATTGCAGTCTGATGGTTTTTGTATGCGTAGCCAGCCCAGAATCAGGGAGGGCAAAAGTCAATGCTATGTCATTTCTGTTTCTACACAATGCTCTGCATCTCTGTTGTCTCTATGAAAGTTTGCAAAAGCTTGCTTTATTTATTGAACTTTGGTTCCAGCTGGAAGATACCTACAAAAGCTCATTCCAGAAGGTTTCACAATAGCAGTTAGGGTTAATTACTGACTTCTCGAGTAAGCTGACAAAATTTTAGTGAATTTCAGATGGTCCTAAAAATGTTGTAGTTCTAATAAGATCTGGTTTTTTGAGGTCATACCTTCATTTTCTTCCCTAACTCTCCTTTATAGGAGAGGAATCTTTGTTCTGCTTGTTGAAAAACATTTTTTAGGTTTTAATTTCGAGATACTTGGAGATTTTCAGAGGGAGACTGATGGACTTTGATGAAAGATTTTTGTTCAAAGTTTGCTGCTTGAAGCATTTTAGCTTTCCAACTAGTTACAATAATAATTCTAAAATATATAACACACATACACCACTGATTCAGAAAGAACCAGAAATATAAAAGCATAGGCAAGGTTGCTAATGGCTGATGTTTGACATTCTATTCACTCTACAAAGAACAATCAGAAAGAGATGATATTTTGAAAGGCACCAAGACATCAGGCTAAAAGAGACCTTCTGGATCATCAACTCGAGATACCGCTGTCTCAGGCAGTCATATAAAGCTGCTTATGAATTTATTAAACTATATGAATTAAATTCATAGTTAAACAATGTAGAAGAATACAAGAAAAAATAAACAAAAACTTAAATCATTGGATACTTGTGAAAAAATGACCCTGTCTGGCTCTGAGGATCAACTGCTTGGAACAGGCTCTGCAATTCTCCATGTAATTTAACCTCTGATGCACCCCTTTATACACTGTGTGTGGTTTTGTGTCACTTTTAACACAAATGCAATAATACTTCCACTTTAGCCCATTGCATGTGACTCTGTGTTAGCTTATTTAAAGTGCTAAAATCATGAGACCAGCTCTCTGGTTCATGAAATTCACCAATATTATGTATGTGTAAGCCTCTCCGTTGCTGGGCAGGCATGTGAGAGCATATAGATCTATTGTAGACACAGCACCTCTGCTTCTGCACACAGCTGGCAGGTGAACTCTCTGAAGAGCTTGTGCAGAAGCCCTGACCTCTGTGAGCTCTGTGGGCATGATTTTCAGGTTGAGAAGGACTTAGGATGGACCTAAGCCTGCTCCCAACCCTCAATGATGAAGCCCATTGAACATCTCCCTCATATTTACTATCCACGCTTTGCTTGCAGTCGTCTCCAGACAAATGGTCTGAACCTTGGCAGTTTTTTCAACCTGAAAGTGGGATGTCTCAGGGAGGCAAGTATCAGTAATGGTAGAAATGAAAAATAAATATTCAACTTCAATGAACACCTAAATCAGGCCTATCTGGGCAACTGATCACTAGATAGGATGGTGAATTTGGATGCCACCATCCTGTCCAGGAGAGTCCTGTGAAGTAGTGACCAGTGGGGTGGTCTAGATCTGCTAGTCTAGGATGAGCAGCAACCAGAAGGGTTTGTGCAAGGTGGTTTACTGGCACTTGAGCAGAGGTAGTGGCTGGCTGCATCTGCAAGCAGAAGCCTCTCCTGCTGCCCTCCCTCCTCTCACACTTCCCACCTCTTTTCTGTCCTCTCTCTCCTCTGTGGCTGCACGTTTTTACCTTCTCCCTGGGTCTGTTGCCCACCAGACCTTCCTGGTAGATGATCTAACTCATTAAAACAGCACAAAACCACCCACATTTTTTTGCTGGATTTTTTTTTTCTGTTGTCGTAATAAATTAAACTGGCTCACAGAGAGGACTGAAGTGTGCCAAAGCAAGCACCATATGTGCAGAAGGAACACATGGTGGGGATTGGAAGTGAAAGCAGAGAAAGATGTGGAGAAAACAAAACAGTAATTCACCATTTTGGTCAGTTTGAAGCTGCTGAATTTGTTCACCATGTCTTGTGTCCTAAGATCAGAACCTAACTCTAAAGAACAGTAATTATTTGTCTGCCCACTGGTGACCTTTGTGTACACACAGGCTGAAATGTCTATGCTCTAAACAAATCTGATTTATTACCTATATACTACTAAAGCGCTCTGAATTTTGAATTATAATAAGATGAGCTCTTCTCTTCCAACCCAGTTCATTCAAACCAGAACTCTCACAGCCCTTGTTTGTTTGGCGTAGTTTCTGCAGCATATGGATTCCAGTATATAAGGGAATATCCTTCTGTGAGGTTCCCTGAGAGGGAATCATTTGCATTACACTTAACACAGCATTAATGCTATTTGACATATTTCATTGTACTGGTTTCAAGTGGAGTTAAACCATGACATTCATAGAGACACATCCCAAGGCATTGTCATTAATCCTTGAAACATGACAAATACATTAAAAGCAAAACAAGCAATTAAAACACTTTAAAAAAAAAAAAGTGAGATGGCATTAGCAAACAGAAACAAATCCAAAAACTCTCCAAGTCAATTTCACAATTTAAAACCATGATGACAAGGTGTTCTTTCTCCACTTAGTTGTCAATGGATCCTTGGCATTTGCAGCAGTCACAGAGTACAGACTGTCTTTAGGACCGTAACACATAATGAACTTGGACTTGGACACAAGACTATTTAAAGCTTGGTAAAYTATTGAGTAACCTTAGCATCAATCCTGTAAAAGTCTGGAAGTCTACAGGGAAATATCGTTGATATAATTATATTCTGGCTGACCTTAGTGTGAAGTAGAATACAGACAATACCATTTCATACTGTCTCCAGACGAGGCAGGATATCATTAGCCCACAAGTGAAGCATTGCATTAATCATTCTTGTGCTAGAATTATAATTTGGTGCAAGACAAGAAATGCCTTGCCTTAGGCTAACCTTTTGTGTCTCTCAAACTACTCCTTTTTTACCCCCCTAAAACATCATTTTTAAGCCTAAAGACAGTTTGTTTCTGAATAGACAGTAGAAATGTTTATCAAGAACTTGAAGTTGCTATGATAAAACACATTTTTAACTGCAAAATGGATAGTAGATTGTTGCCATTTTCACTAACAGTAAGGGAAGATCAGCCCCATCTTCTCTGTAAGTTACACTCTGACCCTCACTACCGTGCATTCAGGGGAAGTAACTGGGGAGCTCCCTCAGTCAGGCCTTTTATTATAATTTATGTTATTGTAAAAGTGCCTATCAGTCATACTGGGACTGTGCTAGGTGCTGCATAGTCCCTCGTCACAAGATTGCAGTGTAAGTAGATTATCATGCAACCGCACATAGCCTTGAGTATCAATAACACACAGAAGTAGGAAACTACCTAAATGGTCCAGAGCCTAAATGCTAAGCAGAAAAAAGTTACTATAAGTACCCTATGAAATGAAAGAAGAATCAACCATTCACAGTCCCACTGTTGTAGAGGAGACTGAACATTCATTCACTGCAAACCAGTAAAGTGCCATGGGACCTGTGGACTTGCAGTCCTAGGAGCGTCGCAAGTCCAGCTCTAACCTCCGTTTTGCACCTTGTTTGTTCAGTCTCTTTGCTTTTGTTACTGCTGAAGCCAGGACCAATAAAAAAGCAGGATCCTGTTTCCAAATGAAAGAAGACAAGTCTTTAGGCTGAGGTACCTGAAAATGTGTGCTAAAAGAACTATTATGCAGCATCTGCCAAAGCAAAATTTTTGCCTTGCTGAAATGCTTCTTGCAAGAAGACATACCATCAATATAAACTAATTTGAATATGATGCCCGTTGCTATCAATGATTTTACTACTCATTAATTAAGAGCAGACCCCCCACACACACATGCTTTCTTTGCTGGCTGTATTTGTCCTCTTTTATGTTTATTTGCATGTTTTGTTTGTGAGCAAATTATAGTATATCTTTATCTTGAGGATTATTATACCTAATGATGTACTTAGAGAAAGTGAAATTGCTATCTAAGCCATTAAAACAGCTAACTGCAAGATCAAGACATATGTCTGGGGAGATAAAATATTCTTCAGAGTTCCTGTATTCTGGGCCAGCTATTAAAGGGCTTAACTTGGTTTTAATCATTTCTTACATAGGCAAATGACTACAGGCAATGTTGCACAAATTGGTCATAAAACTTAATAGGAGCATGAGGATTTTGATCAAAAGCAATAAAACATGTACGGAAGTGACGAAAGCATATGAATTACATTATCAAAGAGATTCATAGTTACTAAACCTGTAAAGTCCCAGAGACAGGCTCTGGCTTAGCTAAATTGGCTCTGCGGTTGCTAACTTCTGAGGAGTGGACATAGACATTCCTCCACATGGATGGAGTAACATGACCCAAGATCTAGGCATCTTCTTAAGGAAAGCAGACCATGGCAACAGAGTGCAGGGTTTAAAAATCACCATGTAGTGATGCTGTGACATGAAGCATTTAGTTTTCTGAGAACTGTATTAAACTGTTCAAAACAGAGGTAGTATCTGAGATGTAGTATACGAAGAATTTTCAGATGGGGGTGCTGCTTTTCCATGAGGGCTTCACCCAGGGCTCCACTAGGATAAATTCATGTACATTTCCCCAGCAGTGGCATTTTCTTGCTGTTACTGGAATGGATCAGCTCTGGAAAGTGAAAAAAGTCAAAAGAAAGAATAAGAGGTGAGTGGCAGGGTGAGGAAAGAGAAAGTGAGGTGCTCTTACTTCTGTAAGAGCATCCCCACAAAAAGCCAGCTGTTGATGCGTCATTGAAACTAGGTGCTGTGTACGATATCAGGATGTCTTTCACCAGCAGGACCATGCCAGAACTGGCCAAAACTTGCATTCAGATCTGTAAGCTGATTTTCAGTGTGAGAACTGATACACAAAAATCAGCATGACTGCAGAAGTGGAGGCTGAAGATCCATGATCAAAATTAAACCTTAGCAATGTCAGCTTAATTATAGAGCAGCTCTTCCTACTGGGTACTGAAGTTGAGGACTCAGCTGTGGTGTAGTGTATGTGACACCAGGACTAGCCTGGGATCTCTGAAAAGTCCTGTTCAGAGGAAAGAAACTGTGAGAGAGAAGATAAGGAAAAAAAGATTGTTCTTCCAGTAAGCGCTCTCCACAACTCCCTAGTCAGTACATCCAAGCCTTGATTTATATGTCTTAAAACCACTGAGCAGCTCCCAAAACAGACTGTGTCCCTGGAGAGGACTAGATGGGTTAAAATTAAAATTCCTTGGCAATATTCAGCCTTTTTAGAGAAAGAAAAGCAGAATAGCAAAGCAGAGTGAGAAGAGATACACAGTAGCAGACAGACTGACTGACTCCTTCAGCTGCTGAATTCAGTGGAAGTGCATTTTCCCTGGTAATTGCTGGATATCTGAGTATTTCATCTAACATGAAGGTAAGACAATGGCTTACTTAATTTGTGCTGAAGAAGTGAATATGGGAAGTGCAATGAAATATTAATTTATATGGAGAAATACTTAGCTGAAAATGTAATTGGGCAGTATTGCAAGAAAGAAGAAAACTAAAAAACAACAGCTTGCACAACAAAGCTGAGGAAGTGTGCCACTTCTTAAGCAGACTAGTGTAAAGATTGCAGAAAGTTAGAACAGCTGCGTGAGCTAACGGAAAAAGCAGAAAAGCAAAGTAAGTTTGCTTTTGCTCCTCTTTTTCAGGTGCTGGGGATTTTTCTGTTGCTGGAAGTTTCAGGCTTCTTTTCCATTTTTTCCAGGTGAATATTTCTTTAGTAAACTACCTGCTGAAGACTAAGCATGTATAATTTAACAGACGACTTCTGGTACGTGACATGGGGCAGGGCTTAAAGGGGTCTTCAGATATATCTCCTGGGAGAGGCGACACTGTTCAGTGTCAGCACTGCCACTGCCATCAGTGGTGACAAGAGTGAGGCATTATGGTGTCCCTTAACCTCTGCCCAGAGGAGTCAGCCACCCTTCAGGAAAAGAGCACACAGCGGTGGTGTGAGCCACAGCAACGCACATCTGTGAAACACAGCACAGCTGACCCCAGGCCAGCCCCGATCCCGGGGCAGGTGGCACCCTCAGTGCCTCCCATTGGCGAACTGGCCGTTTGAGAGCTGCGGTGGGAAGGTCTGCTGCACGCCATGGCACACACAGCCCCTGGAAGCTCCCTGCCCACTCCCAGATGTGGTCTGGCCTCTCCCTGCTTTGCAATGTGACGCTGGTCTTTGAAGCTTGTGTTATGGTTGCACAAAGTCCGTGCTGATCTTCAGGCTAGGTGAATGTAGTTTCTTCTTTTCAGTGACCAGAAAGCCCAAGCTGGGACTGATTTCATTCTTACACATGAAAAGCAAATCCATGGTTTTAGAGGGAGCCTGACCATACCCCTAATTCTTATTGAAGGCCTGCTTTGCTGTTTAGGAAAATTTTGCACTAATGCTCATGGATAGAAATCCCTGATTATTTTCCTTTCTTTTTTTTTTTTTTTTTTTTTAATGCAAAAAATACTACTGGATCAGCCCTTCCCCTCCAGTCCATTGCCGCTGGAATTCTTTTGGCTCTTGGTCTGAATGCGACGGCTGTACTCAAAACCAGGTATGGATGGACACGCCTTTTCTGTACTCATGACTTAATAAGCATATGCTTTTTTCCCAGTAATTAAGGAGCCGCTGTATCTTTAAAACCCCAAACCAAGTGTCAGACAAAAGCCCCAGCAGAACGAGAAGGCTGAATAACAAAGAACTCAGAAGGAAATGCTCCAGTGTGTCCCCAGTGTATTCACTTTTAGAGCTATGATATTCATGTTGTGAAACAATTTGTGCACTTTTTGTTTTGGTGATAGTTCCAAAAAGCTCGACTGAACTGTTTGTTAACTGAGACATTCCTCTGCTCATGCTGGTTTGTACCAATTCCGTTGATTTTTCATTGGTGGAGTCACATCTCAAGGAAAGAAAACTTGGCTGCAAACTATTATCCTCAATGAAAACGAGTTGACGATTTTTACAGTGGAACTCTATTGATGTGCAATACACTTGCTTTTGAATTTCCTTCTCATTTACTTTGATGTTGCATCAATTCGGGAGGGATTAGTCAAAATTAAAGATGCACCATGAGACAGTACTTATTCTTTCTAGAAGCAAGAAGTAGCCCACTTGGTGTTAGTTTTTATCATCTTCCTTAATGGCATTGTTTTCTTTGAAGAACTTTAGCAAATTCATATCAGGCATGATTGATCCATTAAAAACTTAAAACAAAACTGAAATTTGTTAGCAGCTTTCTCTTGATTTCAGTTACATATTAGATTTTTGAACAAACCAGCCAAGCTTATGTATCAATCTAAAGACCTTATAGATAAAATAGCTGCCTTTCTATTAACTTGAGAGTTTGTTACCATATTGTGGTAATATCAAGTGTGGTTGTTCTCAGAAGAAATAGTGAATGTCTCATTTCCTTACAGCAGTAGAGTGGTAGCATTGTCTTAACACTAGTGAACTCTTCCTGCTTTGCATTTGGATTTTCTAAGAACTCCCTTGATTTGCATTCAGATTCGGAGACGGACAGTAGCAGTTTATGGCCAGTATGGGGGAAACCCCTGCTCTGGGGATGCCTTTGAAACAAGACCATGCACCCCCACAAGGGGATGCCCAACAGAGGATGGCTGTGGTGATCGGTTCAGGTGTTTCTCAGGTACCATCCAAGATACTTTTCACCATTTTCTGGTCATAAAGTTAAGAAGATAACCTTGTTATCTTTGAACTTAAGTAAATGGGCAATGGCTTTGCAGAACCCTTGACCCACAGATAAATTTGATTTAGGAGGATGTTTCCTTTTTTCCAGCCTTGACTATACATGTTTTTAATTTCATCTGGAGTGTTGCAGAGCTTTGCAGATAACATGTTGTAGCCCTGCTAGCTTCTCTAAGTCATTCTGCCTTACTAATTTGCCCCCAAGCACCGTGTTTTGTCACTATGAGAAGGTAATTAAGGAATGCAACCTTAGATGTGATTGGTCGAAGGTGTTCTAGGCTATATCCAAACATCTTGGAAATCACCTGGGTCATGGAAACTAATGCTCTCTAAAACAGTCCTCGTACCCAAGCAGCTTCCATTACCTTCACAAAAAAGCACATTATTTCAGTAGGTAGATGTTTATCACAGAAGAACATGATAAACATGTTTTGGTGCTACCAGAGAGGTAATCACAGTTAATCAAAAGTGATAGGGGTCAAAGGATGAAAGCTCAGGAAATAAATCTAGAAGTTAACTGTTTTATTAGTATATCTTAAGCCTTGAATGGCTGTGGTCCCCTCAAGTGTACTATACACTATTACTTTACGTCTACATTTACTGTTGTTTCACAAGCCCTCCTGGGCACCGACTGTTCATCGTTGGAGTGAACAAGCTAATTAATGTAGTAGATGTGGGACTTTTGCTTTGATTTTAGGATTTATTTTTAAATGAACAAACACTTCTTTCCCTGTGCATTTTTGTTCTGATTTAGGTCAGTGCATTAGCAGATCTCTTGTGTGCAATGGAGATCAGGATTGTGAGGAAGATGGTGCAGATGAAGATCGATGTGAAGAGAAGACGACTGCATGTGATATTGATAAAACACCTCCAAATTCAGAACTTACAGGAACAGGGTAATGTTCTGTGGTGGGCTCAGTAGTACTGGTGCCAAATGCATTTACATTTTTGTTGTATTTACAAGCTCTGGCTGTACAGATAGGCTTCCTGGGACAATGGTAAAATGTCCCATATGCAAAAGTGTTCAGTACAACGTCCTCCATCATGCCAGTGGCTCAGTGCAGCCAGGATGTACCGGCTCTTTGATGTGTAGCAGAGAATAAAGATTTTTATCTTTCATTCCTGCTATTGAAAAACATCTTTTAAGATATGAAATGAAATGTCAACCAATAACACATGATCATCAGCACGGAAAAAATGAGCCAACAATGCTCATTCTTTCTGTTCATCACTATTGCATTTAGTACTGTGGATCCATATGGATTTCTGTTTATACATCCCATCTGCAACCTAGTAAAATAATTATCTTAAGTTTCTTTAGCATAATTGTATCACTTGGCATGCGATATAATTCAGATATAATGCAGAAAACATTTTGGAATGGATGCCCTGTTGTTTCTGTGTTGCATTAATTGCTCGAACAATAAAACTTAATAAAACCAGTTGTGATAGATACTAATGTTTTAATGTTAAGAGATATTGATATGTGTTCATTTTTATTGACAAATCAAGAGCAACATCTTGCTTTCCATTTTGTAACATGCTATGCACACTGCAGTTCTGCAGGTATAGAAATCTATCAGTCAATATCCCCTTTTCTTGGGTAAATCAGCTTATGATCTTAATCTACAGATACAGCATTCATTTATAATGGCTCTGTAATTTTTGCCTCCTGTAAAATAATGTTTTACCACTCTGTCTTAATGATATTTCATGTTTTTCTTCTCATAGCTTTGATGCCATTACTGGTGAGACTAAGGGAAGAGTCATTCATACAAAAAGCTTTGGAGGACAATGCAGAAAAGTCTTTAGCGGCGATGGAAGAGAATACTACAGGCTGAGTGAAAGCATTCTTGCTTATACTTTCCAGGTATGTTTCCATTATGGACAGCTTTGTATTTAGAGTCATGATTAAAACTGGGAGAATGAAGCTTGTAGGGTCTCTTGGCAGGTAGGTTTCCCCAAAACACAGCTGAATGACACCTGTTCCCTCTCTGCAGTCACTTAGTATTGAAATACAAACTGGTGTATAACTTGCTAAAATGAAAGGAAAAAAACTGTAATTCCTTGGATGTGATTTCTAACTCTCTCACAGTTAGACTGAATGTAAAGCCATCTCCTTCGCATAAGTACTGGCCTGGATCACCCTAATAAATGGTATGTGCACAAGGCTTTGGGGTGCTTTGTGAAGATGTTCCAGAGATATGCTTTGTTTGAAGTCACTGTTTCAGAGACTTGGTTTGTCTCGCATTTATAAACAGCATGCCAAGCAATCCTTAACCTACTTTTTGCATAAGGTAAATACTTAATATATAAATATATAAAAAATATATAGAGAGAATCATAGAATCATAGAATGGTTTGGATTGGAAGGGACCTTTAAAGGTCATCTAGTCCAACCCCCCTGCAATCAGCAGGGACATCTTCAACTAGATCAGGTTGCTCAGAGCCCTGTCCAACCTGACCTTGAATGTTTCCACGGATGGGACATCTACCACCTCTCTGGGCAACCTGTTCCAGTGTTTCACCACCCTCACTGTGAAAAATTGCTTCCTTCTATCTGGTCTGAATCTAGATCCTTTTAGTTTAAAACCATTCCCCCTTGTCCTGTCACAAAAAAAAGCCTTGCTAAAAAGTCTGCCACCACCTTTCTTATAAGCCCCCTTTAAGTACTAATAGGTGGACACCGCAATAAGGTGTCCCCGGAGCTTTCTCTTCTCCAGGCTGAACAACCCCAACTCTCTCAGGCTTTCTTTGTAGGAGAGGTGTTCCATCCCCCTGATCATTTTCATGGCCCTCCTATGGACCCGCTCCAACAGGTCCATGTCTTTCCTGTGCTGTGGGGTCCAGAGCTGGACGCAGTACTCCAGGTGGGGTCTCACCAGAGTGGAGTAGAGGGGCAGAATCACCTCCCTCAACATGCTGGCCACGCTTCTTTTGATGCAGCCCAGCATACAGTTGTCTTTCCGGGCTACGAGCGCACGTTGTCGGCTCATGTCCAGCTTTTCATCCACCAGTACCCCAAAGTCCTTCTCTGCTGGGCTGCTCTCAATCCCTTCATCCCCCAGCCTGTATTGATACCAGGGGCTGCCCCAACCCAGGTGCAGGACCCTGCACCTGGCCTTGTTGATCCTCATGAGGTGCACTTGGGCCCACTTCTTGAGCTTGTCCACGTCCCTCTGGGTGGCATCCTGTCCCTCAGGCGTGTCAACCACACCACTCAGCTTGGTATTATCTGGAAATTTGCTGAGGGTGTATTCGATCTCGCTGTCTATGCCATTGATGAATATATTAAGCAGTGCCAGTCCCAGTACAGAGCCCTGTGGGACATGACTTGTCACCTATCTGAATCTGGACATTGAGCCATTGACCATTACCCTCTGGATGCGTCCATCCAACTAATTCCTCATCCACCGGACAGTCCATCCATCAAATCCATCGCTCTCCAATTTAGAGAGAAGGATGTTGTGGGGGACTGTGTCAAAGACCTTACAGAGGTCCAGATAGACAACATCTGTAGCTCTTCCCACGTCCACTGATGTAGTCACTCCATCATAGAAGGCCACTAGTTTGGTCAGAAAGGACTTACCCTTGGTGAAGCCATGCTGGCTGTCTCCAATCACCTCCCTGTCCTCCATGTGCCTTAGCATAGCTTCTAGGAGGATCTGTTCCATGATCTTCCCAGGCACAGAGGTGAGACTGGCTGGCCTGTAGTTCCCTGGGTCTTTCTTTTTTCCCTTTCTAAAAATGGGGCTTATGTTTCCCCTTTTCCGGTCAGTGGGAACTTCACCAGACTGCTACAACTTCTCAAATACAGCAGTTTCATCCACCAGTTCTCCCCGGACCTGTGGATGCATCTCATCAGATCCCATGGATTTGTGCACCTTCAGGTTCTTTAGGTGGTCTCGAACCTGATCTTCTCCTACAGTGGGTGGTTCTTCATTCTCCCAGTCCCTGCATTTGCCTTCTGCGGCTTGGGCAGTGTGGCTTGAGCACTTGCCAGTGAAGATTGAGGCAAAAAAGTCATTGAGTACCTCAGCCTTCTCCATACCTGGATAACCAGGTGTCCCGTTTCCTTCCGAAAAGGGTCCACCTTTTCCCTAGACTTCCTTTTATCCCTATAGAAGCTTTTCTCGTTGCCCTTGATGTCCCTGGCCAGATTTAATTCTATCAGGACTTTAGCTTTCCTAACTGGCTGGCTTGGACAATCTTTCTGTATTCCTCCCATGCTACCTGTCCTTGCTTCCACCCTCTGTAGGCTTCACTTTTGTGTTTGAGTTTGTCCAGGAGCTCCTTGTTCAACCCTGCAGGCTTCCTGGCATTTTTGCCTGACTTCTCCTTTGTTGGGAAGCATTGCTCCTGAGCTTGGAGGAGGTGATCCTTGCATATTAACCAGGGTTCTTGGGCCCCTCTTCCCTCCAGGGCTTTATTCCATGGCACTCTACCAAGCAGATCCCTGAAGAGGCCCAAGTCTGCTCTCCTGATRTCCAGGGTAGTGAGCTTGCTGTGTGCCCTCCTCAGTGCCTTAAGCATCTTGAACTCCACCATTTCGTGGTCGCTGCAGCCAAGGCTGCCCTTGTACTTCACATTCCCCACCAGCCCTTCCTTCTTGGTGAGAACAAGGTCCAGCATAGCACCTCTCCTTGTTGGCTCCTCTACCACTTGGAGAAGGAAGTTATCATTGATGCATTCCAGGAACCTCTTGGATTGCTTATGCCCTGTCATGTTGTCCCTCCAACAGATATTGGGGTGGTTGAAGTCCCCCATGAGGACCAGGGCTTGTGAACGTGAGGCTCCTCCCATCTGTCTATAGAGGGCCTCATCCACTCGGTCTTCCTGGTTGGGTGGGCTGTAGCAGACCCCCACTGTAATGTCACCTGTCCCTGCCTTCCCTTTAATCCTGACCCATAAGGTCTGGGTGGGCTCCTCATCCATGCCCAGGCAGAGCTCCATGCACTCCAGCTGGTCATTGACATAGAGGGTGACACCCCCTCATCGTCTCCCCTGCCTCTCCTTCCTAAAGAGCCTGTATCCTTCCATCCCAACACTCCAATCATAGGAGCCATCCCACTGCATCTCCGTGATGCCAGTAAGATCATAGCCCTGCAGGCGTGTGCATGTCTCCAACTCCTCTTGTTTACTCCCCGTGCTATGTGCGTTTGCATAGAGGCATTTAAGTTGGGCCCCCGATGAAGCTGGCTTACTGGCTGGGGTCCCAGCACCTTCAGGTGCTCTCCTGCTGACCCGTGATCCTTCATGTAATGCCTATCCTATATGTAATGCCTTTCCAATAGTGGTCAGTACTTCTTATGACATTTGAAATGGATTCAGCCTGAAAAACACATCGGATTTTTTGCATGAGGAAGGAGTTACTCTACTATATAAGTTATCTTTTTTAACATCCTTCATGAATCTCTCTATATAGAATTCTCTCTTTTGTCTCCTAGGTTAAAATTCAGAATGATTTCAGTTATGAGTTTTTCAACAGCAGCTGGTCTTATATGAAACACACAGAGAGATCTGAAAAATCAAACAGTGGACACAGGTATTCACAGAATAAAATTCTGCTACACAGCCAAAAGGTGTGTATAAGTTGTCACTGTGGCTTAGTATTTTGCATAAACATCTTCATCATTTTTTCATGTGCTTTTATAGTGAGATGCAAATATTTATTTTATTCAGATATTTTTGGCACAAAGTGCATGACAGAAAAAATCCCATAAAAGCTTTACAAAGAGATCACTGGTTTGGTTATCAGTTAAGAAGGGTTGGCTGCTGTTTTCACTTTCGCCATTTTACCTCTTTATTTGTAATTTATTTATTTACTAGCTGTTTTCCTCCCTATCTGAGGAAGAAAAACATTGGCTTCTTCTCATAACTGATTAATCTTTTCCATTTTCTTCTAATGATTTACTGCCCTTTTTTTTCTATTACCTCTGTCAGTATCTTGGAGCAAAAAAATGGAAATAATTCTGTGATTAAAGTTAGTTTATTTTATAGTACATTTTCCACTAGTAGAACTCCATTAAGAGAGAGATCTGGTGTCTTAAACAGGCAGGAGGTCACAGTGCTTATGCCTTTGATTTATTTAAAAAGAAGCATTAGATAAATAATTTGAGAGTAACTCTCAGTTATGAAGTATAACCTCTATCTTACAGCAAATAAAATCAGGTAACAAATTTATACATTTTATGTCCCCCAAGCTAACAGAGGACAAGCTCATTTTACACTAACAATGACATATTTTGAGACTTAGCATAACAAAGTTCAAAAGCAACTTTGAGAGGCTGAGGTGAACAGAATTATATAGGCGTATAGGATTTTATAATTCAGCAGCATCCTCAAAATGGCTAGAGCCCCATACAAGCAAAGGCTCCTCTATAAAAAACAGGGTGCAAAGATGATCTCTCTAGTGCCTCTGATTTGCTTTCAGACAAGGCCTGTTAACCTGCTACCGCCAGGCTTCTGGTGTTGGAAACCATAATTATTTCCATTTGAAGAGTGATATTTTCCTTTCTTATTTGTCCTTATGCTAGCTTTCAGGTGCATAGGAGAAAAAGAAAGATGTTGCAGCCACTATAAATAAAGGTCCAAAAGATACTTCCTAACTTCAGAGTATTCTTTTTGCATTCACCGAGTTGCTTACACGTATCTTAACAGCTCTGTAAAGCTGTTGGTTAGTAGCTAATATAATGTGCGTGTCATCTGGCTGGTAGGAACCACCCTGACAGTGACATGGAGCATGACTGACATATTTTCTTCCCCCAGAGTCAGCAGCTGATGGTTGTTGAGAACAGTGTGGAAGTTGCTCAGTTTATCAACAACCACCCAGACTTTCTCACTCTTGCGGAGCCCTTCTGGAAGGAACTGGCCAACCTTCCAGTTGTCTATGAGTACAACATCTACCGAAGACTTATTGAACGTTTTGGGACTCATTTCTTACACTCTGGATCTCTAGGAGGACATTACAAAGTTATTTTTCATTTGGAAACTGAGAAGATGAAAGCAGCAGGTAGAGTACTAGGGTATTTGTTACAGAAACAAAGTGAATAAACAGGAATAAAAAATTATTTGCATGTTCTCCCAGCTAATATCTAAAATCAGATAAGAGAATTGTACTAGTCACCACATGCTCTTCACAGGCAAAAGAAGGAACATTAGAAAAAGTGATGAAACCACAACATTTAATTCTAGATCCACAGCTGTGACCTGCAGTGCTCTGGGTAGAAAAGATTTTATAGTTGTTTCAGGACCTCATCAGGCTAAACTTGAATTCTAGTGCCAATTAAATCTCAAATAATGTTAAAGCTTAAAAGTTACTTGGAGATGAAGGTTGGGTAAAACTGTGTAAAGCAGAATAAATTACAAACAGAGCAAACACCAGAGTGACATGTATGAAGGTACTTAGTGTGGAGCAGTGCTGTAGAATTAGGGACTGCTGAGAAAAGAGATGAAAGAAACAATAAACTTTTTCCCAATACACCGTCCACCTCCCAGCCTCCATCCATAGGCTTTAGCAATGCATGGACCTTCCCACAGGATGTGCAGTTTAGTTACATTCTAATTTAGGCGTAATACTTCATGACATCTCAAGTCAATGGGAAACTCGGAAATTAATCCAACACACTTTCTGTGTACAGTATTGTTAATGGATCGATTATCTGCAGGTATGAGCATAACAGACATGTACGAGTGCACCATGTCAGGCTGGAACGCATTCATTGTGAAAAAGAAGACAGTTAAGTGCTCCAGACTGGATGAATTGCTACAGACTTCCTCAGGTAAATGTTCAACAGTGACCCGTACAGTTGTCATGTCTCCATCTTTCATCTCCTCCTAAATAGCTGCCAAAATGAGGAGCAGGCATTGATAGCTTTGTTGAACTCTATCTTAACAAGCTGAACGCAGACACCAAGTGCCTGGTTTAAAAAGCTCTCCAACATTTGTCAATCATTGCTAATGCTTTCCCAGTAACTAGTGCTTTTCTGGACACCCTAAGTCAGGGCGGCCAAGACACCTGCAAAACCAGATACTTCTTATATATTATCAATGGAGGAGCTCTTGATCCAGGCATAGGTGGTTGATCTGCTAATGAGTCCTTTCACGACTTGCTAGCATAGTTTTTGCATGTATTGTTTCTATGTCCATTTGTAAATGCAGCAATGCTGGTATTTTCTGTATTTCCCATCCTGAATCTACAGGAAGCAGTGGTAATAGGATTAAAGGAGATCCCTACGTAGAAGGAGGAAGCCCAGGTGCTGTTGCTGGCCTTAGCTATCTAGAGCTGAATAATCCTGCTGGGAACAGTCAGAGATACTCCTTTTGGGCCAGATCAGTGACAGACTATCCCAGAGTAATTAAACAAAAGGTAAGGCTATTTTCCTGAAGCAGAGATGAGCAGATGGGATCACCTCAAGGAGAGAAATGATTAGACTAAAGCTGATGATTAGTCAGGCTGTAGTCTGCAATCATTTTGTTTTCAGATCACTTTATAAAAGGGAAAAGATGAGTTCACAAGAAGATAATGCCATGAAGGTACCATGATCAGCTGCATCAGGAATCTAAGTCCTTTGACAGGTCAATATCTACAATCTTACCAGCCTTCAGTGACTTTAGTGGAGTTCTGCTTAAGAATAGAGACGTCATCCTAGCACTGGAGAAAGCCCAGATTCCTGAAATGCATATTGGCAGGTCTGTGTGGATTCCACTCAGCTTGCCAACTGCTGTGTATCCCTTTTATCCCTTCTCCTCTCTGCATCCAGAAGTTTAGCATAACTGGAGATTCTGGAAGCCAGACACTTCAAAGTTGGGCATGGCCGTATTCACTGCTACCTTGTCTAAGTCTCTTTTGGGAACTGCCCACATACTGAAGAATGGTATAAACCCCAAAGATTTCTGTCAGGAAGTTTTCGGTTAAATGTAAAAACACAGAATGTCATAAAATAGGCAACAGAAATGCAAAATGTTTTCACTTACTGTTACTTTCAGTCACTGCTCAATGGAATACCATAATGGGTTGTTTAAATGTCCAGCTTTTTAGGCTGAGAATAGCTAGAGAATTCAGGTTACTGTACATTGGTGGTCTGTGTCACACTTCTGTCTCATAGCTCAAATATGTTTAAACATGACTAATCTACCACTAGCTTTAAAGGATGCTGTTAAGCAGTACTGACTTTTCAGAAAAAGTCTAATATTAAATACTAACATAAGATTTTAGCTAGCTAACTAGCAAATTAGAGCATCTGTCAACTCCCGTGTGCAGGAGCATACATCACAAATTATTCTGCATGATGAAATGTGCTTATAAACTCTTATATCACAATTATAACTATTTAATATAAATGTTTCTCTACTGTGTGTAGCTAACACCATTATATGAGCTGGTAAAGGAAGTGGCCTGCTCCTCAGTCAAAAAGCATTACCTAAAACAAGCCATTGAAGAATATATGGCTGAAAATGATCCCTGCAAATGTCAGCCTTGCCAGAATGGTGGTGAGGTGGCTGTGGAAGGAACTCAGTGTGTGTGTTACTGCAAGCCTTACACCTTTGGAGCAGCTTGTGAGCTGGGAACTCTCATGCAGGATCAGCCAGGTCAGCAGTCTTAAAACCTGTGAGAGTTTAGAAGTGGCAAAGTGTGTTCTCCTGCTTCCAGAGTCTGTTTGTCCCACTGCACAACCTGAATGAGTGGCTGATGTGCAGTGGCTGCTTGGGTCAGATACCGCTGCAGACATACAGCATGGGCATGTTCATGCTGAGCCTGAGTCTTTGCTTAGCAAGTCCAAACAGTACTTAACAAAGAACTGTTTTTATTATTATTGTTAAATGCAGTGGACAATACTAACCACTCAAAATCTAACCTTCTATAAATAAGTATATATACTAAATGACTGAGTATCAATAACTTAAAAAATGTTTGCTTTTTAATTTTGCAATTAGTTGTAGCTGATAGCTATTTTTGTGTTCTCTCGGACTCTGATAACATATAGACTCCATGGAATTATACTTACGTAAAAGGCAGGTTTAGGAAAGGTGAAAGATTAGATCATTGCAATCTGGGATCCTCTGTAAGGGCACAGTTTGGCCCATCACTAGCTTTGAACAGCCTGTGCCTTTAAACCACCTACAGAGTGGTTTGATGTGAAATATTTCCAAATGTTGCATAGGTGTTGTTGATGGACACTGGAGCTGCTGGTCTTCCTGGAGTCCTTGTTCAGGGGGAAGTAAATCAAGGAGTCGAACCTGCAACAACCCCTCCCCGCATGGCGGGGGGAAGGCCTGCATAGGAGAGCAGCGTGAAAGCAGACCATGCGAAGATGAAGAGTTGCGGCATTTTCGGTAAGCAGAAAAAAACATTTGGAGCAGGACTACAAGACAATTTAAAAATTTATTTCAGAAGGATGCGTAAGCTATTGAATTCAGAGAGAAGATCACTTACTGAGCTGTCATATTTAAGTTGAAACAAAATGAAATTCAGAAGCTGTGAATCTGATACAAGTTAAGAGTAGAAAATAGGGTAAAAGACAGTAAACTTGACACCATTCTATTTAGCACTCTCTCAGATAGCCTGGCAGTACCTCATTTAAGTATAATTGTCATGTAAATGAGATGCATAATAGTCTTGAAAATGGGCTTCACTGAGAAGTGTAGAATTTTGAAAGGAAGGGAGACTAATTTCAAACTAAATCATACTTTTGTTTGCTTCATAGCTCGATTGAACCACACTGTTTTGATTTATCCATAACTCCTACAGAATTCTGTTCACCTCCTCCTCTCTTGGAAAATGGATTTGTTCAAGTAAGTTATTTCTATTACTCTATTATCTGTCCTATCCCTACCTGCAGTGTCTCTATTTCAGTTAATACAGATAAGCACTTGCAAATTTGTATTTATCTTGGTAAAGTTAGTGTCAGAGCTACTATATAACAGCTCTCTCAGCATTTCTCCCTGGCTGAAGTTTACATGACATTAGCCAAGACTTCCTACTAAAAAGAAAAGAAAACCAAAAAAACCCCACCCCCAAAACCAGAACAAAATCTTTGCTTTTCTGGACCACGGTACCTACAGAGAAAAGTAATCTACTTGTCCTTTACCCTATACATATATTGAAAATTTTCTGAGCCACATGAATTACGTATTAAAGCATAGGAAACTAGAGGAAAAAAAGCACAGAAAGTAAACTGTCCAAGGTCATCCAGCAAGTCCATAGCAAAATTATAAACAGATTTTAGGAATCTTCACTCCGCACCATATAACTCACCATTGCACTTTCTTGTTCCCTGGTGAAACTATGATCAAAGGTATTTGGCTGGCTGTAACTTGGGCCTATTTAACAAGGGAGACTAAATTCCTCCCTTGGAGGAATGGATTATGCCTTCTCCGTGTTACGAGGCTGTCTAGAGTATTTTTGCTCAATAAATAGATAAAAGGATTAGTTCAAAATTCATCAGTTGTCTCTGCACAAGTGCAACCTGAGGCAAGATCCAAAATTTTGTGCTCCCTCTTTTGCCAGTGATTTTTTGGGGGGTAATCAATAGTTGTCTCCTATATTGATATTTTTGGTTCACAAACTAAAGGTAAAACCCTGAAATTTGTGGAGTAGTCTCATTTTTTCATAAGATGTCTCCTTGGAAGAAAGTGGTATATAAAATGAGAAAAGACCTGTGTCTTCAGGTCCAGCTCGTTTGAGTGACCATATCAGATTAACCTTTAGCAAGCTGACAATATGCCATCCTAAGAATTAGCAAAGCCATATACTCTCCACTGATCCTCCCGAAAGGCTATTCAAGAGCTTATGTTCCCCTTCTAATGCTTGATAACAACCATATTTCCAGTCAGTTTATGCACTGGCAGGAGAGCGCCGTTCCATCACTGACATACCATTGCCAGACCTCTGTCACAGGGTACCTTCAACTCTAACCCTCCTTTTGCTACGTTAAGATAGCCCAAATATTCTGTATTCCACCAACTTTTTTGCAGCATGGTCTCCATTTTGATCACATTTACTGACTATTGATAACCAGAATTTCTCCCAGTATTCCAGACACTCTCATCAGTGCATTGTAGAGTGGCATTAATACTTCTCACTGTCCTCAGCTACTGCATCCCAGAATCAAAGGGAGTTCAATGCTGCTGGTGGTTCTTAGATTGTATATCCAAAATTTCACCTGTTCCTTTTCTTTCAGAATGCTGAAAACTCATACCCTGTTGGGAAAAGCATTGTTTATGCTTGCAGACATGGATATTCTCTTGTTGGTAATCCTGTTGCTAAGTGTGGCAGTAATTTACAGTGGCAAGTTGGAGACAGATATTGCCAGGGTATGTCTAACTGATTCTTGTTTTGAAATACAACTCCCTTCCTGAATTCCAGTGAAACATCTCTGAACATCTGCTTTCCAACAACATTGGGCGAAAAATACACACCTGCATTTCCCAGTTCCCTAGACATAATCAGGTCTACATTGACTTTTATTTTGAATCCAGATATTGTAATACTGAAATAGAAACATGCCCGTAAAGTCCAGTTTTAAGGAAGGCTGGAAGTGAGGGAGACTAAGTTCTAGTCCAGTAATTACTTCCTGTGGAAACAAACTTTGTTGCTTAATTCAGTCCTGTGGCTGTATCCAAGAACCATGGGAATGAGTCTATGTCTAAAGCCAACTGAGGAAAAGGTCCAGTGGGCAGCACTGGGCAACCACAAAGTTCTCAAACAACCACCTTATCCTAAGAACACAACTCCAAAGATCACTTTACATCTTGGATTATCTCCCCACATCACTCTTTTCCTCTACCTGGTCAGTAGCCATCAGGGTTTCTTTTTTTTCCCTGCACATTTTATTTGTGAGTCAACTCTGAATGTAATCTTATAGACATGGGAATTTTCAGACCTGCAGTTCAACAACATCCTTTCCTCCTTCCAGCCAGGACTGACTGCCCACAAATACTAGTCCACACTGTTTAAATGCCATCTCTTTGTGTATCAGTACATGGTCTCCCAGGGTCCTGTATGTTTGACCTCTCTCTATTAGGATGTTACTCTCTAGTATGAACCCTCAACAGAAGCTTGGGTCCTAAGAATAGAGAAGCCCTTTTCAAGCTAGGGCTGGACCTGCAGGCAGTAGGAGAAGATATTCTCACTCTGTCCTTGGTATTGCACATGTTTGGCTGGTGTAATGGGTTAATATCTGGTGCTAACATGATTGATATGTTTCTACAGGAAAATCAGCTAATCTTACTATTCAATTTGTTAAGGAATTTAGAAGATAAAATATGTTACTGCTTTCTGCAATCCAGTGATTCACTGTGGCTATCTCAAATGCTTCAATCCTTAGAAACCACTTGCCTCCTGCCTGTCCTGGAGGGGGGTTTGCAAGGAGAGCCATGGAAACCTGTGTATGAGATCGGGGAGAGAATAACTCTGTCTTGTCCACACGGCATGCACTTAGAAGGGGCACGCTCTGTTTTGTGCGAGCCCAGTCTCAAGTGGTCTCCTGACATGAAGACTATCCAGTGCAAGAGACCAGGTAAGCCATTGCAGTCTTCCAAGTGCAACGCAGGGGTTTCTTTCCTGGGCAGACTATGGCTTATGTCAGACAGAGCTATAACTGATACAATGATAGAGAAACCATACTTAATATCACCAGCAGGAAGCAACAGAAAACATGAGTGTGTGTTTTCTGTGGGCTGTTCAAACAAGATACCTTAAGACATTTCTTGTGAGGTTTCCTTACGGCTTTTTGCTTTCCACTCTCCTACTGCCATCAAGTATTGTCACTAACAATATTTTAAGAGATTGCCTGGAGATGTATGCTGCCTATGCATGCCACCCAAGTATATTTCACTTTCCACCCATGTTCTGTAACACCACCACCATGTGAACTGCACCTTAGAGATATGGCTTTTCTATCTGGAAGCTGCTGAGTGCACCACAGCTTCTCATGGCAGAGAAGGTCAGTGCTGGATGACTCCTTTTGCTCATCTGACAGTCACACAGCTGATATGGAGTAAATCTCCAGGAACTGGAAGCAATGGGAAAATGCTGCTTCAAGTTCATGGTAACAGCTGTTTAAGCTCTGGGTTGATACTGGCGGGCACTGGCAGAAAGGAAAATGGGCTATAGCATACAGCAGCTCTAAGTCATCTTCTCCAGCTGTGGAAGGCAGATGAGGCTTTCTCTTGAGCACTCCTATGATGCTGATCAGTGACATACAGGCATCCAAGCAGCTTGCTGCTTCAAGCCAGTTGCATCTTCACCCGAGGTCCCAGATGTTCTCATATCCCTGGAGAGACCCTTGCTTGGGGACAAAGCCACTACTGTAGAAGACTAGGCATGTCTCCTGCATTTCGTGTCTGTCCTCTCCTTATCAGCCTGAGGTTGCCTCACTTGAGGGAAGAGGCAGGTGACAGTCAGGCTGAGACCTCAAAAGGCAATGGTCCTGTGAGATTCCCAGTGTAAGTCATCTGCTGCTGTGTCATATCCACATGCACAGGAAGCATAGCGATTTCAGAAGGAATAACATAGCTGTATATAAACGTCTTACTGCTGCTAAAGTGCTAAAGTACCAGTGCTGAAGTACAGTTGCCAACTACTCCTTAGGCTTAGCCTTAGTGACTGATTTTCATCATTTTTTTTGTTACACCATGTATTCAAATTCCAGTAATAATGAGAAACAGTTTCAAATAGTTCCATCTTCAGAAACAGCTTGCACCTGGCTGTATGGGGAGCATTACGTTAGTACAAAAGTTAAAAAACAAAAAAGGGACAACAATTAGATTAGAATAACAGTTAGAACAACAGTTAAAAAAACAAGGAATATGAGATAAGAAGGGTAAAAATTAAGAAGATATGTATACACAGACACAGTGGCACACATACGTTTGGATGAGAGTATTTAGTCAGCAATAGTGTCAGTAACAGTCAACTATACAACCAATAGCCCCGGGGATGGAGACAATGCAGTGATTTTTGGTGGAAATTTCCCCTCTGCAGGAAGACAGGGTTATGCCTGCTGTCTGTATTGCACCACAACTCTTTTTTTTTTTTTTCTTCTCTGGCAATTTCTGCCTGTCTATTTTGCTTAGCAAGTCTTAATCTGCAAGGGAGATTTTTTTTTTTTTTAAAGGCAACAATGTTCAGGGGTATTAAAGTTTCATGTTAAAGTAGAAAACTACAGACAAGTAATCTAAAACACAAATCAGAATAAAGCTTTCTCAGAAAGTGTGTCTGTATGGGTTTAGCAAAGTCTTGCCATTACTTGCTATAGAAATCTCCAGAGGAGTGTTTAGCAAAGGCCTATTTCATTTTCAAGCTTAAAATACAACTCAGCACTCAAAGAATAGTACTTGTGCAATGATGAAAATTCCCCAAGACTCACTAATGCTTTTATTTTTTAAAGTTAGTGCAGGTTGAGGACTAATGATGGAACTTGCAGTTTTCATTGCCATCAGCGTATAAAGATATTCAGGTTCACATTTCTACATAGGACTTTGGAGCCTTAGCTTTTCTAGTGACAATAGTGAAACCAGTAACTCTGAAACCTAATGATAAAGCTGTTGCCAGCTATGATTTGGCAGGGCTAAGTTTAGCAGAAACAAACGGCTGCTGCAGAAATGAGTTGAATGTTTAAGCTTGAACATAGTACCTGTGTCCTTCCATCTGACTCATGACCCATGGATAAATTACTGAACAGTAACTCTGCAAAGTGTATCATATCTTTTTAATAGTGTTGATTCCTTCCATGCAGTAGATACTTTTAATGAACATGCAGGATGTGACTTTATATCATGGTTGTATAATTCAATGCCTTTTAAGCTCAACTGATAGGATAATTTCAGAGTAGACCTTTAACAGCTTTTGTTTTTCTGACCCTTAATAGCACTGTCTGTGTTCTTCTACTTCAGTGCCCAGTGTGAAACCAGAAGTGACAGAGCCTAAATGTCAGCCATGGGAGAAAGTACATCAGTCACAATGTGTGTGCAAAATGCCCTATGAGTGTGGGTAAGTTCAGGCTGAATTTGGCAATGACTTTCTCACTTTATTCAAGACCAATTAAATTTCTTAAGTCTTCAGTCCATGACAGATGAGAAAGCTTTACTCATATGAGAAGGAGGCATTGTACTTTGTTTGCTTTACAGCTCAATCAATGTCCCGTTCATCATTTACCTGCCTTATCAGAGCTGTCAGTGGGTTTTAACAGTGATGGATGACAGAAGGTGAAGGCATAATTTCAGCTCCACTTGATCTGTGAAATAGATGGAAAAAGATAAAATGATATTTTGAAGATTTAGAAGATTGAGGAAAAGTCACAACAGAGGCCCTTGGGACATAAACTATCAAAGCAGTAAGCTAGTGAAATAAAGCAGATTTCTCTTCCCTGCTGAGAGACTGGAGAGTTATGAAAGACACGATAATCTGATCTCCCTTTTACACAGCAGTTTGCACAGACCAGTCATGTCACCTTTCCTGACCTCATAACTTGCAGACCAGAGTTTGTTGTTTCCTGTTTGATCTAAGCCTGTATTCTGCAAGAAGCAGTGCAGGAGAAATGTAAGGAACCGAGTAACTCAGTTCTTTGCTAAACATGGACGTAACAGAACCAAAACAGAGGAGTAACAAGAAGACACCTGAGACCACTTGACGAGATGTGCCAAAGACCTCAGCACTCCAACATCTGGTCAGGCACCATTCCACTCTGATGTAGTCCCCATCTTTTGGGGGCAAAGAGAGTTCAACAGTATGGACACCAGCTATTCTGTGTGAATTGGCTGTAGTGCAAGGAAGGGGTCAGAGCTCAGTTAGTGTGTTAATACAGATGAAACCTCAGCCTCCAGTATGTAAACACTGTCTCCACAATGAAACATGAGATTTGATCCCCTCTTTTTTCCTCCAAATTTATTTGCATAGCATCTATGTCTCTCCTAAGAGTTCTTGGCCTGTGTTATATTAAAACTTATGGTCTTGAATATAATTTTAAGAAGTTAAAATAATTTCCAGCATGCTGAATTTTTCACTTTTTAGTTTCACTGGAAGTTGCCTGCCTCTCATTGTAGATGAAGGGGAGAGAAGGGATTTGCTGACTTACCTATGCTATTTTATTTCTCACAATATGTGATTTAGTAAAAGCTTGTTCTTATCCAAGCCCTCTTTTTCAGGTAAAAGATATTGAATTTCTCACCTTCACTTTATGCAAGGATTCTTCCTTGCCTCTAATAATTTTTATTGCACTGCTGTGATTCTCCGAGCCCTGAAATATCCTTTGTCAGCAATGAGTGCAAATTATTAATTTCTCTTACGAGTACAGATTCTCCATCTTTTTTCTTATGCATCTGAATGTGTTGGTTTCCACTGGCTTTCTCACAGCTATAGCAAATATATGAAGCACTCTCAAGACAGTTTGAGGGTTTATACTGTAGCAAGAGGTTGGCAACATGGACCATTAACTCCCTGGGTTCAACTTTCAGCAGGTGGTTAAATCAGCTTCCCTCCCCACTTTTGGGTGTTGCTAAAGTGGTGCAAAGCAGACAGATTAGTGCACTTGTGTCTGGCCATAATCTTTTCAGCTAAATTAAGCTGCCTTGTATATGAGATTTTGACCTTAAGACTCAGATATTGAGATTTGTCACTCAGGCAAGTAAAGAAGGCCTCTGAGCAATTTTAAACATAATGAACAACTTAATTACAGATTAGATGCTTTCTCTGGATCACACTTTGTTCTTCCAAATTTAAGATGATATTTAAAGATGAAGTTTTTCTTACACCTCTGTCTGTAAAGATAACTTTCACATTATAAATCAGTGCACCACTAACTCATAGGTTGTGCAGCCAGACGAGCAAACAATATAATGCAAACAAATGCACCGGCTTCCTTTGTCAGCTGCTTGGTGCTGCGTCTCCATTGGGCTGTCCTCTTGTTGCGCCTCAGAAGAGGGTTTACCTCATTCTTTGTGTTAATAAAAGAGCATTAAGGAAAATTCAGGCAACAAACTTTACTACGGATTTAGTGGCTGGTATTTTGACTAAGCACAGCAGTTAAGGGACCCATGGCAGTTGAGGGTGCTAACTTAAGTAGGAGATGTAATGAGGTTAATAATCTTAGTAGGAGATGTAATGAAGTTAATAATAAGACATATTTGGTTGCAGGTAGATGCAGCAAAGTTTTCAGGCTCAGCTAACAAACACTGTGCCAAATTTTAAATATCTTAAAGGTGCACTATGTTACAGGTAGTTTAAACTTTCTGTAAAGCCAGCTTTTTTAAGAGGCTTCAGAACCATCTCTCAAATAACCATTCCCAAAGCTTGGAGCAGGCACTTTCCCTCAGTGCCTTATTTATAGATCTACCAAAACCCACTTCCTAATTCCCAGGAAAAGCAAAATTGCCTTAACACTTGGCCAGCAAGTGAGCAAGGTTTGAGTCAGGACTTTATTAGTAGACCTTCCCTCTTCCAAATTCCTCTTCCCTACTCTGACAAGCCACTTTAACAGGGACTGTTACCCTCCCCTTCGGGCAGCCTCGTGAAGCTCATTAGGGCCATTTGCCTGTTCCTCATCAGCCTCTCCTCCCCACCAAACACTTGTTTAGCTGAGGTTGACCCTCAAAACTGACCCATTAGATGCTAAAAGTTTCTGTGGGAGTGTTTGTGAGCTCAAAGGGAGGAGCTGTGCTGAAAATAAGCCTTTGGAGATGTATTTCAAAGCTCTCCATCCCTTGGGAGCACGCTCTTGTACCCCGCACAGCACTTTACCTATGGCTGTAAAGTGCATCCAGGAGAGCAGGCATGCCCTGCTCCGTAGAGGCACTTTTTTTGTTCACTCCAGAAAGATGCCACTGATTGCATTGAGAATAAGTGGAGAGGCTTGGGGTTTGAGATTAAAATCCAGGAATAATGGAAGGGCTTTTTCCTTCCCTCCTACCCTTACAGCATGAAACACAAATGATAACAACTTCCTGGAACTGTCCCCAAAGCAAACACTCTAAGGTTGTCCAAGAATTGTTATTACCACTTTTGCAAGCTAATTTTTGTGGGTGTTAGAACAATATCCGAATTTCAAGAAATAAACAAGCAAATTCCCTGGATAAATAGATAAACAGGTTTTTCATAAAATTTCTGTGGAGATGTGTGTGTATTCCCAGAAATATCTTTGGTCTCTGATGTTGGATCGTAACATTTTATTTAGTAAAAGCTGAGGTTGTTAAAGGACAGCAGAGAAAAGGCTTTACATATATTCTAATGTCTTATAATTAAGAAATACTTATAAAATATTTTAATATATGTGCATGTGTGTATATATCATTATATGTATATGAAATGTTTTCTATGTATGTACTTAGCTGCATGCATGTGTAATATATTTCAGAATAGTTGAGATCTGAACACTTTTTAACTAAAGTCTCACTCTCACTGCTACTGAGGTCAATGGCAAATACCCACTAATATCCCTGTCCTTCAAAGGGGACAGATCCTGGCTCTGCTGAGGTGCAGCATCCTGTGGAAAAGGAAAGAGTCTGAGTTATTCACATGCCTATGTCTCAAGTTCCCTTGCTGCTCTCTTAGGATGTAATTCAATGAACGGGGAAGTGGGAACTGGACCCTGAATGTTTTCCACTCTTCAGCTCTTTTTTAAGAGTTACCAGGATAAAACACATTTAAATAGCGTGATCCCTGCTTTTGTTTTCAGTCCTTCCCTGGACATCTGTGCTACAGATCAAAGAACCAAGAGAAACACACCTTTAACTGTTTGCAAGATGCATGCCTTGGAGTGCATGGGCAGGAAATATTCTCTTACTAATGCAGAAAACTGCAAAATATCTCAGGCACCTGAAATATCATGTGGATCATGCCGTTCATGGGAAAAATGCGATGGTAAGAGATTCTTCACAATTGTAAGCAAAATTGTTTATATGACCAAAATGAAATCTTGATCCCCAGTTACTCATTAGCTGTAGGTCTGTCCTGGTATGGTATCTCCAGACCCTCCCAGAAGCAGCAGGCACTGATAAGCTGGTTCAAACCATCAGCCCAGTGTTTGGTGTCCAAACATGGCAGGAAGCTCCAACCATCGAAAAGAAAACCTCGCAGGATATCATAACAAAATGCACTATCTACAGGAAAAGCTTATTCCTAGTCCCTATTAAGTGGGTTACCCTGCTGGTCCTCTGGAAATTTTGGGTGAAACCTTTGCCCTACTCCTTTTTCACTGTATCTACCTGTTTTAAATTTCTTAACACAGTAATTGTGGGAGTCCTTACTGCCCACAGGAATAGCTAATCCTTTCCTGAAATTTGCTGAGCAGTCTCCCCACCAGTATCTTGTGGCAAGGAATTGAATGTCTTATTCCATACTATCTAGGAAAGCCACTTACTTTTGTTTGTACTTCACTGCCTATCCCCAGTTTCTCATATTATGATCAAAGGTGAATATCTCTTCCCTCAGAGGAAATAGTCCCAGTCTTTTGCAATCTGTCTGCAGTGGAAGTTTTCAAATTCCCTGATCTAATTTCTCTGAGTGTCCTACACTACATTGCATTTAATGGAGGCTTGCCAGAAATGGGAAGGTAAAGAAGTAAATTAGGTTTTTAGAAGTGCCGCAGATAGAGGCACCGTTATTGTCATATTTTGAAAATAAAAAAGATTACTTGATAGGAGTTCATCTGTTTCATCTGATAGGGTTGACAGACAAAAATAATAACAAAAAAAGATAATCAAAACTGGCTGGAGCTTCAGCAGAGACACACACAGGCAAAAAAATAAACATACAACACCAAAACAAAGACACAGTTATGAAAAATAAATCTCAGATGGGACCTTCTTCTTATCTGATTATTTAGCTGTTGTCACTGATACAGCTACACACATTTATTTGTAGAAGATCCTTTGATCTTAGTGAAACAGCCTGTTTGTAAATAAGAATACCAGTTGTAAGTGTCTGCATGATTGTTTTGTCACTGTCCAAGGACAAATCTCTCATCTTACATGATATCTGGACTCTGGAGCAGTAGATACACAAACTGGTTCAAGCAGTAACATCAGAGAAGTCTTTGAGGGCAATATCTCAGGCACCTTGAGCAAGCTTTTGCCCCAAGCACAATCAGCCTCTGCGAGCAGAGGAAGCCCCAGCAGGGTACCACTTGTTTCCACTTTCAGTTTTTCCACTGAACCTGAATATCAGCTAATGGTACTTCTGGTTAGGAAAAGTATCAGAGAACCATAGAATGGTTTGGATTGGAAGGGACCTTTAAAGGTCATCTAGTCCAACCCCCCTGCCATGGGCATCGACATCTTCAACTAGATCAGGTTGCTCAGAGCCCCGTCCAACCTGACTTTGAATGTTTCCAGGGATGGGGCATCTACCACCTCTCTGGGCAACCTGTTCCAGTGTTTCACCACCTTCATTGTAAAAAATGTCTTCCTTATATCTAGTCTAAATCTACCCTCTTTTAGTTTAAAACTATTCCCCCTTGTCCTCTCACTGCAGTCCCTACTAAAAAGTCTGTTCCCATCTTTCTTATAAGCCCCCTTTAAGTACTGAAAGGCCACAATGAGGTCTCCCCAGAGCCTTCTCTTCTCCAAGCTAAACAAGCCCAACTCTCCCAGCCTGTCCTTATAGGAGAGGTGCTCCATCCCCCTTATCATTTTTGTGGCCCTCCTCTGGACCCACTCCAACAGGTCCATGTCTTTCTTGTACTGAGCACCCTCCAGAAAATTGCTGTCAATCCTACAGTTTTGCTGGAAACATTTTAGTCTGTTTTTTGTTGAGTCGGATGCCATCCTGAGTGTTTTTCCTCTGTGCTTTTGCTTAGCGCAATCCAACAACTGTGTTTGTGATGAAGACGAGCCATGTGAGGAGGGAGGCATCCAGATCTGTGCTGAAGTGAGCAGCTCTGCTTCCCGTCAGACCATGACCGAGTGCAAGGCTGGGCGGCTCAAATGCCAGGGGGAGACTGTCACCCTTGTCAGCATAAGGCCCTGTGATGTACAGAGCAAATAAGATACGTTACAGTTCATTTTGCTTATTGCCATGGGATATGTCAAAATGTGTCAATTCTTGGGCAGGGCATACTTCGAACCTTGCTCTGCCAAATGTAAGCTCTGCTGTGAAGTCCACTGCAGCTGATGAGACGGTGTGCGTCAGCTCTGGTCAGCTCTGAATCAGGGTCCGAGGCTCATCGTTAGGCAGAGCTGCACCCACTGCTACTGCTCGTGACAGGGGCCTTGCTTAGGCCCCGGACACTTAGCACTGGCAAGTTTACTTCACATTTCCATCAGAATTAAAAAATGTCGCTAAAGTCTAATTGCCAAACTAGCGTTTATAGTGATAGATGACAGTGTCTAATATTGTAAATACATTTTACTGAAAGCCACACAAACATATGCATACACTGATTAGATTTAGATTGGAGAAAAAAAGAATAGGCTTTACAAAGTAAAACGCATGATTCTTCTCTTCTAATAAATTAACTTCTTCCTACGCTACCTTATTCAGTTGAACAAAGACTATGCACAGCATTGAGCCTGTTGTTGAGCCTGAAGCTCTTAAAGGTCAAAGCAATGTGCATTAATAGTAAAATCAGTTTAAAGTAATGAAAAGACTTCCTATGCTCACAGCTTCTCGTACACACAACTGCTTCATGAAAAATCTCCATTTTACTTCATCATAACTACATCATGAGCTACATTTGTAAGCACAGGTGACTCCATTGCATTTGTCACATGCATTTATATTTGTGCCAAGACCACTTTGCTTACAGACCATTGCACATAGACGCCTTCCACCACAGCAAAACTTTCTCAAAGGCAGCTATTAGGGAAAGTATATGTTCACAGAAATGGAGACAGTCTGCATACAGTCCCCCTGGAGATACCTTTGGACAATCTCCTAAAATTGGTCTTAAATAAAAGGAGTCTCTTAAACTCTTTCCTTACACAGCTAAGCATGCTGTCTACTATAGTCAGACAGTGACATCTTTGCTCACATGCGGTGTACCTTGCAAGTCCGTTCAGGTACCTGTCCTGGCAGTCTGATCTCTCCTGACTATTCTCGGATACGAATGAAGACCTTTGTCTTTATTCTGGATAACTATGGCGTGATCAAGCAAGTGCAGTACTATCAGCAGGAAGCCTGTATGCTTTTTAAGTGACAGATTTTATTTCTTACTATCAATAAATGCCTACCAGATAAAACGTCTCTCTTGGTTTTCATGTTTGTATCTGTAGCTTCCTCACATAAACCCTACCCTCAGCTGGAAAAGCTTTGCTTTCCGTGGTGCTGGCAATGAGGATTAAGCCAGAACAGAAGTTGTATGCTTTCCCCTGGAAACTTGTATGCTTCCTCCTGGGAGCAGATATGTTGGAAGGCAAGGTGACACTGCACTGACTGAAAGGACCTCCTGACCTTTATGCTGTCTGGAACTTAATGTCACTTTTTTGTTTTTTGAGCAAATTGTGAATTTTTGCAAACAGCTTATAGATGAAAACACGTAGAATAAAAGCCAAATTAATTTAATCAGTTATTTGCTCTGTATTATTTGCTCAGGAGTAGCATGTTTGGAGAGCAGTGTGATGTTTGCCCCTTGGTTACTCCCAACTCTCTTGTCCACAATTTCTAGCCTCTTTCTTGGGGCAGCTGGCACAACATGTGATTGGACCATGAGCCCACTGGGTAGCACTAGCTTCCACAGCTGCTGGAGGCAAGAGAAAATCACCTGGAAATCTCCTGATAGATAGCACAGAAATAATAGTGACGTGGTGATTCATGTCTTCAAACACAGGGAAATGTAGAAAACCAGCACAGGACCTCAAAAAATGTTGAGAATTCCTGCTTAAGAAACAGTTCAAAAAACCAATAAGGTTTCCAGATAACCATCTCTATATATCAGCAGGAACAGATCTCCAAGTCCATAATATAAATTAGTCTGAGATAAGACAGACAAACTCTTAATGAAGTCTGCATTTCAAATGCCTCATCCAGTCCCTTAAATCTCACTGTTTGTCTGACCCATCTAAATCTTCACAGAGATCTTTTTTCTCTCTGTTTTCTTTCTAATTACCCATTCCACCTTTTCCCCTCCTACTTCTCAGCCCAGCCAGCTCCCTGCCTACAGACACCTCATAGACCCTTTCCCTCCCAGCCGCCTGCCCACAGATGCCCAGTCAGGGTCTGCTCCCCTTCGTGCTGTGACACTGCAGTCCTTTCCCTGCCTGACTTCTGCCACATATCGTTTTCAGACTTGTATTTGCCCAGGTCAGAAAGCACTTCAGTTCCACCATTCCTCCTGAAAATCTGAGGACGTGATGCCCTTTTTTTTTTTTTTTAAAACAACCATCTGACTGTCTAGTGCTGCTTGGGAGGGAGGAAGAAGTAAGGTGAGTAGGCAGAAATTTTCTTCAAAGCAATATGACTATTTAATGAGGGAAAACCAGGTTCATGTAGGACCAGTGGCTGGGAGGACAATCTGTCTAATTGTTCATTCATCCCTATGGGGTGCACATCTGCTGGCCATACTTTGTCCCTTTAAGAACAGAATTATCCCCAATCACCATGGTCCACCTCTTCACCATACTCTTTCTAAACTAACAAGCAACTGCAGGATGTTTTCTCTTGGTGAGAAAGCAAAGTCAGATGAATTAGCATCAGATAAGAATAACAAAGAGGGGACCATGGTTCTATGGAGTCAATCAGCTTCGCAAATTTAGCTGGCAGAGAGTGGTAAACCCCTTTGTCTTACCTGAGCATTGGGTGAGCATTTGCCCCATCACCATGTGTCAGGATACTTGGGAGGAATTTTATATTAGATGACCTGAGCTTTGGGTAGCTGACTGTGAAGAATAGAAATAGAGAGATTCAGGACATTTCCGTGGCAGACAACAAGCTTCTACAGAACTGAGCTCTTTTAAGTTACTCTGCCTTGCCTTCACATTTCCCAGTCTATGATGCCAGATCCAATGAGACCTGCAATGCATACATGTCCCAAGAGGGAGCACCTTAATGTTAACGTTCATGCAGGATTGTAAATATCTGCCCCTATTATGGATGAGATGAGACCCTCCCAAGGATGTGTAGAGGGACCAACAATTTCATATATTGTGTGAAGAGGGAAGGAGAAAGAATGAAGGAGAAAATGCACAGCAAGCTGGTAAATTTTTGCTCATGACATTAAACTAAAAAAAAAAATTACCCTATAAGAAGTTGCTGAGAGACAGAAACCAACCGGGAAATTGAGAGACGCTGTGGCAGATTATTAACTCAGATTGAGGTAAGGTAAACTTATTATCCATACTGATGAGCCAGACTCATGGGATCATCTGAGGCCAGTGACTTGGAAGAGATCATCACAAACTGCTCACTAAAAAGGCTTGCCTGGTGCAGAGCAGCAGATACAAGGACAGAGTGGAAGGACCTTTATAAAACAGTAATGCTGAAAAAATTCCTCCTAGTTAAGACTATTGGGTAAACAGTACCAGCATGTGGAGTGAAATTCAGCCTTGATTACTTCCTTGCAAAAAAGTGGTGCCCTGAGCAGCAGCATAATCAAGACCTGGTTTTCTAGGAATTTATTTTTTTTAATAGATTCTCTGATGAATAAGAACAAGTCTGCACTGTGTCCTTTCCCTTGGGGAAGACAGAGGAGAGATCTTCCTCTACCCAGCTGCCTATTTTCATGAAAGACACCAAAGAATCAATACCTTTGGGACATATAACCTTCTGTTATGTGTTGTTAAAAGGTAGACAACAAGTTCAAATGCTGTTGAAGGGGTAACACAGGTAGACAGACTCCTGCTCAAATGGCCCTGTGACAGGCTCCCTTTCTGAAAAATGGCAAGTTGGAAAAGGAAGAAGGAGATGCCCCAGAAGCACAGATGGGAAGGATACAGCGGGACTGGCACAGAACAGTAGCGTTCTGTGCTAAGCATAGACATGGAGTATTTCCAAGCAGAACAGACAAGTAGCTAGCAGAAACTCAGGAAAAATAAAGCTCTTCTGATGTACCTTCCCCTAATCTGGGAGCAGCAAATTAACATCTGAGGAGTGACACTTTCTCTTCCTACAGAGTGACATGGGAGAAGCTTCCCAACCTCATCCCAGATGGGAACCTGCCTGCATGGAAAAGATTTGGGACCAATGTGCATCTGGACACTAACTGAAGGACAGCAAGTAATGTCCACCAACATGCTGTTGTTAAACTAGTAATGGTAGCACTAATTGTGTGAGCTACCACTTGTAAATCTCTTTTTCACTGGAGACTGTATATCCCTGGTGTGATTCTCATGGTTCCTTGAGCTCACCCCCTGGCACACATAGATATCCTCCACCTTTCAGGGTGAGAGACACCTGGAGTGGGAGGCTGTGGTTCCTGAAGCACACCCTGATCTGCAGCCCTGGGCAGGAACCTCCCAGGTGACAATGGATCAGCAGTTTAGTGCCCTGCCTAAAACAAAATATCACTAACTAAATCAAAAAAGTTTTGAAGAAAAACATAACTTGAAAACATTAAAAAGCTGGTGTAAATAATATTTACAAGGTATATTATTCCCTACCACTGAGAAGTCCCTTTTCTCTCCTGTTCTGTTAATGTATTCTTGAGACAGCCTTGGTCAAGCGCACTTCCACTACTCCATCCCTCTTCTCGTGGGGCTTAACTTGCTGTTTTCCCTCGCTTGCCAGTTCATAACCTGATGAAACATGCTTGCAATTTCTTTGGGGACAGATCTTTATACCTGATGATTTTGCCTTTTGCTTTCAACCTGGGAGCTGTGGCACTGCTTCTTTGTTCGTTCTATCTCCAGCCCCAACAGAAGCTTAATCAATAACCTCCTGCCCTGGTCTTGTCACCATCTAAAGCCATTGCATCTCCATATTCATAACGTTACTACAGACCAGGTCCATTTCTACCACACTGTGGCTCTGCCGCATTGCTCACTGTGATGAGCTGCCACTGTAAGTAGCAGCAGAGCCATTACTGCATATGACAGGAGGCACAGGAATATAAACTGCTATTGATTTCTTGCTCTCGCTATTGCAAAACACAGAAGAGTTGTCTCCAACCAGCATAAGGATGGTGCTGGCACCCTGGATCTTCTGGCCAAACTCAGGAGACATGTTAACTACTCGGGGCTCAGCCTCCTGGTCCTGCTCTCCTGCCCATGTTCCTCAGGCAGCTCTTTTCATTTCTGGTGGTCAGGGATCTCTAGGCAGAATCCTGCCCCACAGCAGGCAAGAGAAAACTATCAACTCACTTTAGCACTTCTCTAAATGGATTTTTATTATATTCAAGCCTTTAAGAACTGTATTAGATGTGAATACACAAAACAAAATTTAGCAAGAGGGAAGCAGTGACAAACAGTTGCAAATAGTGCTTTTGAGCAGAGTGATAGTTTAACCAGACTAAATCACTATCTTCAGGTAAAGCAAAGTCATGCTTTTATATTTTACTGTTGACAGCAATTACACTGAGACTTTTACAGTGATTGTAGTATTTGCTTCCTGAAAAATTACACAATATATGATGATAACTGAACTTGCTCGTGCTACAGGCCTTATTGATCAGCAAACACAAGTAATGTTCTTGTGTTTTGAGAACTGTAACTCAGGTGATCAAATCTTATGATGAGGAGAGCTATATAAGTACTGTCACATGCGTCAAGCAGGTTACAGCATTCTACTTGTGCAATTAGTCCAGGCACATGTAGCAGCAAAGGCTGCTGCAAATCCTCTCCAAATAGAAAAAGATGCCAAAGCTGGCATTTCTTGAGTGAGAATGAATTTATTTGGATCATCTCCCAGGATATGTAAATGCTGATATCTCCCTGAAATAAGGATTGCCATCTTTGTTTCAGTACATACCATTGCTCTGAGCATACAAATGCTGGATATTGTCTTTGTGCGTGAAGCTCCCACCAAGATGCAATCAGACTGCTTCTAATCCTTGGAGCAGTGCCTGAAGCAAGAAGAAGAGGTATTGTGATTCTCAGTGGGAAAACTTGGGGGCATTATCTACAGAATAGTTGGAATTTTATTCGTTTTTTCTCTACATATTTTCCTCTACCAGATTTTATGGAAGCTCACCAATAAAATGCCTTTCCAAGAAGGCCAAATCCCCATAAGTCCCAAAGATGGCTTTAGACTATGCATATCTACTCTCCCTGCTCTTCAAACTGTCTAGACACAAGATAGCCTGATCTGGGGACCATGTAGCTGCACTAGGCAAATACAGTGACTGAGCTAATAAATCCTGGGGAGATCAGGCTGGATTAACTTGAGCACAGGGCAGTGCTTTGAGACCTCAGCCAGCTTTTAGGCTGAGAAGAGGCGGCACAAATACAGAGCCGGGGCCAGCAGTGCCAGCCACAACTGCATCTGGCAAGGACTGACTGCTCGTGCTGTTTTGCTGCTGCAATCAAGATGTTTCACAGTATTTACAAATCTTGTTGATTTTAGAAAGAGAGGACATATATCATAAGGCTAAAAAGTAAGCCAAAGTCCTGACACTGAGTTTGTTCCTACAGGGGCAAGAATGATTAAGTCTTTGGTGAAGTCTCTCTGTCGTGCGTACTCACACACGCAAGCTAGCTGCAGCCTAAATGGGGACTGCAACATCCACGGCAACATCAGTGATGGGAGCATGTGGTGGTGCTGGCCAGTGCTAAAGCATTTTCAGTCTCTCCAGTAAATATGTTTTTGCACATGTGTGCAGACACATGCCTGCACTCACACCCAAGCGCACCCATCAAGACAGCAAGGAACGCAGCCGCTACCCAGGCTTTTTCTTGGCAGGGCTCTGCACGTTGTGTCAGCCAAGAAAAATTTCACATTTACAGGAAAACCCACTGCTGTTCTCACCCTCTTACACAGTAAATAAAAGTGTTGCACAACAAATGTTGACACAGTAACTCTCAGAGGAATTTCACAGACAAAACAACCATCTTTTCACAGATGCTAACAAAATAACCCAGGATTTCACATGTACTTATTAGGAAATTATTCCCTAGCTAAACCAAGGATATGAGATTATTATCATATATTATCTGATACCAGCAGGTATTGTACTATGCAGGTTGAACTTAGGAGAGCTTGAAGGAACATATAGAGTATTGCTTGAGGTTTCAGCCAACACTGAAAAAAGATCTTAGTTTCTTAAAATTTCCCAGCCCCATTTAGAGATCTCAGATGACTGAAACATTCCTGTAAAGTTTCATTTATACTTCAAAAAATGGAACGTTTCTCTGGCCTTGAAAAATGACCCTGTGGGATGTTGTCTGTCCCTAGTGCATGTAGAGACTTTCAAAACAGATATGGGCATGTGAATGAAGTAAATTAAGTCTAGGAATTCCTGGGAAAGAGCAAATAACCAGTGCTTATAACTAAATAAAACTGGACAGGCCTCATTTTACAGTCACAGAGGCAAAGGGGTATAGGTCAGTTCACATCCATCCAGCCAATCCCCTGCCACAAAAACAGTTGTTTTGCTGGAAACAGTCCTTGGCCCATGTGAGTGGTTGAATTGGGTCCAAATGCTCTTTAGGGGAGGACTAGCTAGCACAGACCAAAACTACGTTAAATAATTTAACAGGAAGGGCAATCATGTGCCCTTTCCTGAAGCCCGTGACCTGGTCATCTTTTGTTTAAGCAGCACCGACACAATCAGGCTACTCAACAGAGGACAGAAATGGCTGCAGTGTTACTGTGACCCTACTCTGCTGCTTCTGGGGACATAGAACTAAAAACACTCCACTCGCAAAATATCCTGAACATACACGAGCAACGAAATCTTAAGTGCAACTGCTTTATAAAGTAACAGTTCTGAAATAATTCCAGAAAATCAGCCCATTGCTAAGTCCTTACTTGCCAAACTCATCTCTACCTTTCAAACCTCTGCAAATGAAATCAGCAAGTCATTACATGCAGTACAAAGCTTTGTAACCAGCAGTCACAGAACTTTTGTGAATTCAAGGACTGACCATCAAATATAACTTTGAAAATTTGAGACCTAAATCAAGGCATTTGGAAGTTATACCTAACACATTTCCCAGTGGTAGCAGGTGTCATACCTGCAGGGCTGTTTCCTTCCATTCCTCACTGAAGACTTCATCTTTTCAATAGTCCAATTCATGTCAATGTCACAATTACAGGGACCAGGACACAGAAAGAGCTGTGTTACTGGTCATCTAGACATTCTCAACCAAATACTGGCAATGTGGCTTCATTCTCTTCTATTCTGCAACTTTGACGAGGACACAGATGTGTCCAGAGCTGTCGCTATCAAAAGAGAAAAACTTAAAATGAAGAGGAAAAAATCCTTAGTCCCCAAACTTGATAAAAGGCCAGTTCACTTCTGCCTCCTGAAATCTAAAGCATGCTTGTTGAATCTGGCAGCCTGACCAGTGTGTGTTGTGGTTCTTTGTCTCTGCTCCTGTTGTAGTCCTTGGACATATTTTTTTTGCATAGATATTTTTCCTGGTGCATGGCCCTGTTCAACCAAGACCACCATTTTTCTGCAATGCATTCTAGCACTACCTGGCACAGGATCAGGTTTGAAATCATGTCACCGTGGCTTTAAGCATGGTTCATTTTTAATGGATTATTTTAGAACAGCAGTTTCAGGGCTTCTGGTTATTTTTAGCTCATGTGGTAATAATCTCAAGGAATGAAAACATCAAAATTCCCCACATATTCTTACCCACAGTCTTCAGCTGTAGCCATACAGATGCGTTGGGATCCAACCTGCCCTGATCAAAATTACAGTTATCCCTTGAGCTCCCCTGAAAGGCAGCAGGAGGTGGCAGGCAGCAATCATTGTAGCTCCTGGGGGGAGCACTGATGGGCTTCAATGTAGTCATGGCCTTCCTCAGATTTGCACCCCCCAGAGTGGCTGGCAACTTATTCAGTGACTCATTCCTGGAGAGAGACTGTGGCAATGGTACCTATGCCACCTGCTTACTATAACCTGCATCACCCTGATTACACGTGCATCTGTTGCAGATGGAGTGATGCACATTACTCGTAAGACAGAAGCAGAAATATGTTTATTGATATAAAACAGTGATTTAACAAAGTTTGATAGTAAATGTGACAGTGGTTTAAGATGATTTGATGGCAAGATACACTTGATTATTTACTGCATAAAGGACAAGGTCAGACAAAACTGTTAAGGAGACCTCCCGTTGAGTCACTAGGTTCAGAGGGGACCCCCTCATGCTCTAAACTTCTTCCCTTAGAGGAGTCTAGGTGCAGCTGGATCCAAACTTAGTCCCAGACTTGGTCAATGTTTTATGTCTAAAGGATTATATGTGCACAATCAATCTAAGATATAATATTAGCGAAGCTTACAAATGTTAACAAGCTATTAGCCACTTACCGAGGATCTGTTGTGGCAAGGGATCTCTCAACATTAAGGAGTAAGGGATCTCTGCGGCAGGTGTAACCTTGAGAGGCATCCCTACTCAAGGGGAGATCCTGTCGTGCAGCCCACTACCATGCAGGAGAGCTCAAAGGGCTCTTGGGCTGCTCATTATTTATGGGGGTAAGATGATTGACTCACAGTCATATTTGCTTACAGACCACAGATTTTAGTTTCTTCCAGATTTGGCTTGAGTCAGACATTGAACATTGACTGTGGTTATGTGGGCACATAGCTCAAATTAGTCCTTGGCTATTGCATTGCTATCTGTCTCCCAAATCCACTTTGAGCTGGATGCGTCCATCACGACCAGATGCATCCATTAGGACTGCCACTGGTGGTTATTGCTTGAGCAAGGTTAGGGAGATAAAGGTCAGGTTGGGGTGGGAGGGGAAGCACACCATCACAGCATCATAAACAATAATTGTGGAAATTAGGAAAAAAAAAATCAAGTGTTTTCCACCAGTTATGGTTTATTCTACTGTAAGTTTCAATTGTCTCTATCCGAGCTGATTTCCAGGAACAGATCTTCTAATTTCTGCTCTGCTATTAATTGCAGCTCTCTCTCCCGCCAGGTAATCTGAACCTATGGATCTGCTGCTTTGCAGTGCCATGTCAGAAAGCCTTCCTGAGATACAAGTAAACAGCCAGTGAGCTGAGGAAACAGCAGATAATCAGCTTTATTTTCTCCCTGAGTGGGTTTTAACACATGGGTCACATTGACCAGGGCCTGAAGTCTCCAAGATGGTGTTTGACAAGACCTACTTGTTCATCAGGGGCCTGAAATTTCCAGCGGGTGCCCAGTTACCCTCAATCACTCTTGTGTGATACCTTTTGTAGTTGATTTGTCTGAAAAGTAAGGTATCACCACAGGAAAACTAAGGTTCTCCTATCAGCTGCGCTATTTACACGATGCTCGCAGAAGGATCTAATAAAAGAGGAAGACTGTTTTTATTATTTCAGCAAGATCTCAACAGAAGAGAGGAGTAGAGGGAGAAAGTCCCTGGTAACTGGGTTTTATGCCCAATAAAGAAAATATCATTAGAAGTTTGCACTTGCTGACACGTTTATGACTTCCATCTAAACGTGCACTTCTTTACCTTCCTGTCAAGGTGCCGCAGGGGCCAGGGGCTCCCTGGGTCTGGGGATAGGCCAAAGCCAGGCTGGGACATTGGCCCATGAGCAGGGATCCCAATCGACGAGGTTCGTGGCCAGGCAGGGCAGGGCCTGATGACCTTGGGGGGCTGAAACGGGGTCCTGGGCCATGGGCAAGGTGGGGGAGGCCCATGGGAATCTGGTCTGGGCCATAAGCGTGGCTGGTGCTCTCAGACCCTGATGCTTGAGATACCTTATGTGCTCTAGGTAAATGATTTTGTCACCTAAGGAAAGCTTTGGTCCTTCCTGGATGGAGCCAGTTATTCCTGAAAAGTTGCAATATAAATGGCGCTGATCTGGAAGACAAATAATCCAGTGCTGGAAATTAAATGTTAGGAGCATATATATATGTGTGTATATGTATTTTTTATATATATATTTTTATATTTTTATATATATATTCATTTTTAAAAATATAAGAGGTAGGATTAATTTAATCCAATTTTAGACATCTATAGCATAAATATTTGTATTTGGCCTAGTCATCCCCCAGCTCCCTTCACAGTCAACAGAGCAAGACTGGCACCTTTGGGGCAAGACTCACCCAACCTGTTTTTAGATGTCTACCTAGGAAGACAGAAACCCTGTCCTCTAAGGGACTGTTTCTCTTCTCCACTGACTAAAAGGACAGCCAAAGATGATTAGCCTGGATGCAGACACACACCTTTAGGGGCATCTCAATACCAGTATCCAAGGAAGGAAGATCAGCTTACCCAAGCCCCTCTGCATCAGAAATCTTCACACCTACCCACACACTAACACACAGAGCCTTGGGAGCTGGTTGAAAGACCCCTTATAGTAAAATTGCCACCTCTGAGCAGAGGGTTTATTAAATCTAGTTATGTTTTGACTTATAAACAATGTTATTTGTAGCATCTTTATCCCATAACACTCTACCAGCAGAGTTGAGTCAGTTCTGTTACAGATATAGCTGAAGCCTCCCTTTTCTGAAACAACTAGCCAAAGCCTACTGCTCAGGGTTGTCTTGGTGAGGAGAAACATGATGGACCTCTTCCTCTAAATACATAAACAGTATACATTGAGCTGGAGCTACCATGAATGCTGCTGCTGGAGATGCATCCCTGCACTCCCTGGAGTGCAAACCCAGGAGTGTGTTAGACAGCATTGAGCTCTACAGGAGCCCTGTGGGAAAAAAATGGCCAAGATCACTTCTGGTTTACCACTCACTGGGAAAGTGGCACTAGCAAAAGCTCTGGTAACCATCTTCTGCTGTGCTCACTGCATCTAGCAACTTTGCATTTAATAGTCACAGTCATATTTTCCACCAAATTCTTAAATTAAGAGATGTTAACCTCTCAGATAGCAGCTGAAATAAAGACATTAGGACTCAAACATTTAATACAAGATGTTTTCTCTCATAGCTGTAACAGGAAACAGTAATTGCTATAACTAAGCAGCGGCTCCTTGGCAAAAGTTTGGCAGTTGATATTTAAACTTATACATCTGCCTTATCTTCAAACCCTTGAAGCAAACTCTGGGTTCCCCCTTTCTGAGGTTGCATAAGGATAAACATTATAACAGACACTATATATATATATGCAGTTGTCTTCTATATTTGGTCAAATTTTGCATTCTACATTACAATTGCAATAACTATTTATATAGAAGCCCACAACAGCAGCTGCTAATTGTCCAGCCATTGAATCGTGCTTCAGCTGTCTCACTGTGGTAAGCGTATTCTACACAAACTTCACATACTCTTGTGCTAGTGAAAAATTAGATATGCTGGGATGTTGTATGGAACTTTGCGTCAGTGGAAAGGCTCATTATATTCATTTTGGATAATGCCTCCTCTCTGACGTTAATAACAAATAGATGGGTTTTTTCTGTGCAGTAGAGAAGCTGCATTACTGAGAAAGCTGTCCTTCAAGAATCGGTAAGGTCTCTGTGACCCTGGTTTCCCTGACAGATGCAATTCAGGTTTGCCTCATCTTCCCCAGTTATAGTTTATGACCCAAGGCAATGTTCCATCAAGCCAGATAACATTACTTGGAGCTTACAATGGCAAAGGAGGAACCGCATTTCCTGCCACCAGTGAACAAGAAAACTCTATCATTATCTAATATAAGTTATCACAGTAGAAGAGGAGAGCTTATCCAAGAAAAAGATAGATGTTGCAGGAAACATTAAAGAGCTGCAGTCTTTGATGTGAGGGTTGGGGACCCCTGTGACAGAGCACAGCAGCAAACCTGAAATGCTTGCAAGTGCAGTCCTGACCCTACTGAAGCCAACAGCAAAACTCCACTGATTTCAGCAAGCTGAAGGTTTCCTCTGGATTCAGTTTATGGCTGAATCACCACCTTACTAGTGAGTGGCACTTGATGTCTCCATTCCGTGCCATAATGCTTAACTGTAAAACAGAAAATACAGCAGTTATCCCCATCAGCAAGACAGAACAATGCAAGTCTTAATACAACCACTTGCACAGCACACAACTACTCTGAGACAGAGGTGCTGGAGAAATGGGAGCAGCCAGGGAGCTCTCAGCTGCCTTCTGTTTACCAGGAAATAACTTCATCTGGCAATTTATCCTGGTGAGACGTGTCAGGGAAAAAAATTCCTCCTGTCAGAAACATTGCTAGACAGTCACACTGGAATCAGAGTCCTGTAATGAAAAGCTGGTATTAAGGTTACAGGTCAGGAGCAAGAAATCTTCATTGCTTTTTGAGGGTGCAGAAGGCATACACAGCCATTCTGAGTGATTATTCCCTCCCAGAATGCAACCAGCAAGAAGAAATAAGGGCACTAAAAAACAATTTGGGGACAATCAAATTTGCTCTCCTAGACCATCACCAGCATATTAGTATATATCTTCAGTTGGAGGAAAAAGCTATAGAACTACAAAGGCAAACCTATCTCAGTTTTTTATCATCATTTTTACTACACATTTTAAGCAAGAAAACATGTTTTATTGTATTTAGCAGCAGGATTAATTGCTTCTTTTCCTTAAGGTCCATCCAGTTGAGACTAGCTGCTGATTTGGGGAGGTTGGCAACATTCCAAATATAGGGGTCTGATAGCTCCTTGGAGGGAAAATAACCATTTCACATGCAGCCCAATCCCAGCTCCCAAGTGACTCTGCCCAGTCTCTGGTGAAGTGTGACGCTTATACATAGGGCAGGTTATTCACCAATTGGATACTTCTCATGGTTTTTTTCCTGATTTTTATTGTTCTGCTTACTGCTAGTGAAAAAAAGTGACTTTCAGCTTTCCCCTTCTTGGAAGGCACGTTTCTAATCCTCAGTTTTGTAAAATTCTGAATGTTGAAGGGGAAATTCTAATTGTAACTGCTCAGCAGTGGTAATCTGTGACTGAGAAATGATCTGGCACAGAGGGCAAGAAGGCCCAACTGCAAGAAGAGTTTAAACTGGCTGGAAGCAGAAATATCAGAGAAAGAATGACTCCTTGCAAGGGAGTGAAGTTTCCCTTGGTGATGAGATAAGAAACAGCCTCAGCATTGTCTTGTAGCCATTTTGGAATGGGACCGCTCACGGGCCCAAGCTCAGGGGCCACCTCTGAGCAGCAGAGCTGGGCTGGGGGATGGACCCACGGCCGGGCTGAGGTGCCCCTTGCAACTGCTCTCAGGATTGGTGCAAGTATATATAAGGAATCTCCTTGTGACACGTCTTTGCAGACTCCATGTAGAACCGCGTATTGCGGTAGGACTCTGCCCAATGCATTGTTCATTAAATTTTTCTTTTATATTTAAGCACAAATGTGTGTTTAATTCACCTTGAGGGGTACCATAAAAATTCCCCAACACAGTCTAAGGCTCAAAACCAGCAAACGAACCAGAAAGCAAACACTTCCTCCCTTCAGTTACTCTGATTAAAAATCGCATGGTTTTGAAGACTTTACTCAATCATTGCATATTTGTGGGTTTCAGTATTTTGTATTGTGCCCTGAATTTGTACCATGAGTGCCCATACAGGTAGCCTCCTTCATGACCCCGTTAGGTATCAGAAGGAACGTGCAATGATACTGAAGTGCCTGGTCTGCCTGCCTGGATGATACAGCAGGTACTCAGCCAGAGAGACAACCAGGGTGCACAGCAGTCCCAAGCACAGGGACAAAGCAACAAATGGCTGAGGAAAGGAAAAGTCTCATCCAGCACCAGGGGAAACCAGAGGCAATGCTCCTCTTTCTCCCTTCCCATCTGCTCCCCTCCCTCCCTCTGCTCATCCAGAGTTACCAGCAGCGAGAGCAGTCCTTATACCCCACACCTCAGGTCATTTTCAGACCAGAAAAAGCCCACTGCCACCCTTCTCCCAAAAATCTGTTAAGTGAGCTCTATTTTTTTTTCTTCCTTTGTTTTTGATCTACTTGTCCTTTCATAACCAGCCAAGTTTTTTCCAGAATGGCTCAGCCTGCACACAGTAGGATGATTGTGGTGGCTGCCAGGAAAGCTGATGGGTTACACCAGGCAGCTCCCCTGCTCCAGCACCTCCAGTTTGATGCCAGCACACTTCATGGCTGCCAGTATGCAATGACTGACTGTCCTTCTTCTCCTTGTTGACTCCATTTGGATGCAGTGAAGGCGGTTCTCTTCTTTCGGGCACTGGTGAGGCATCAGACAGGAGCACTGGGTCTGTGTCTCTGGGAATGAACGTATTGGAATTTTAGCTGCAAATGTCATGACTAAAAACATATTTTATAGTTTGACAACACTTCAAACTCTAACAGGGAAAAGCACTATCGGAGGTTCATGATACATTAGTTACAAAAAGCCTATAGTGCATACACTAGATGGTAGGGTATTAGGAATAGAGACAAAATACATACATATTAGTATATATGTTTTTGCAGCAGTGGCCCATACAGAAGCAGAAATGAAGTATCTAACTATTTTTATCCACTGGCTTTCCCTGACCTTTCTTCTAAACAAAAAGATATTAAATTGGCTTTCTGTTCCCAATTATCCTTGCACACAATGTTGCTGTGAAATGGAGTCTTAAGGTCCATATTGTGTCAGCTATTTCATTAAAGGTCCCTTTATGAATGCTATGCTACCTGCTGCTGGCCTGTAGCAAAGCTCAGTCCTGCCAGTTATTTCATTACCCATTTCTGATTTAATCAGATTCTGACTCTTTATAATTCTTTCCCAGAAATTCCCTAGGCAGGTAATGAAGTTTCTGCCTTCCCTTTCTTAAAACATATGAAAAATGTGTGTTTTCCTCTGTTTAGCTGCTTTCACATGGTACTGCAGTATCTTCTGCCTCTGTGTTGATGCCAACTACTCATTCTCAGGAAACCCAAAACTTCCATTTCCTAAATGTTTGTGCATACTCATGAGAAAGAGGACTTTTGTGGAGATGGTAAAGAGGAAAGTTCAGTTCAAACCTCTTGAGCGCCGCAATGAAAACTTATTTTATTTAATGTATTTTTCTTCTCTCTCTCTCTCTGAACAGGGCTTCTCTGTAAGAGAAAAATACTGACATGCTGGCACAGGATCCAGATTTAATCCACTTCATAGTGGGAGCAGATCTAGGCTTCTTAGGGACTCTCAAATAAACAAGCCCAATATTTTTTTTTAAATTATAACCACTTTCCCAGGAGCCCAAGGTGCCTAGAGGCTCCACCACAGCATGCCCGTCAAGGGGAACACCTGGTCGTGCCCTCTGCTTCAGCCCCACGAGGAACAACCTCTCATGCAGTAATTTTACAGCCACCTACTCAAAATCCTGTGCTGCAGAAAGCTTGCATCTTCAAAACAGGGTTTTAGGATTGCTGCACACTGCTGTTGCTTTATTTATTATAAGTAGACAAGATGTGATAAGGATCATATTTGTCTCTGGAAGCAAGTGAAGGAATGAGCGTGGCTGCCACTCAGCCTTTTCCTGGCGAGTACTTGATGTGCGCGGAGCCAGCCAGCACCTCAGACATTTACAGGAAAACCACTGCTCTTATCACCAAGTTACACAGTAAATAGCCAAGCTGCACAGCAATGTTTATAAAATAATCCTCTTAGGGATTTCACTAGCTTAGCTAGTTCATTAAAACCCTTAATAAACACAGTTTTCACATATGGGTATTTGCAAATTTTACCATTAAAATCCCATTAAGCCTGATAGTCTTGCTTTTTAAGTAGTATCATGATTTAATTTAATAATTTAATTATATGCTATAGAGGGTATGGCCAAAATTAACTCCTGAAGTACAAACTAGTGGTTATAGTAGCCTCACAGGGAATGGGCGATAACATTACCGACTATGTTTTTGTGATTAAAGATTCAAATGTTAATTCTCCTGAAAAAGTCCCCTTAATCTCCAAGTTCCTTTTGTGCTTTACTGATGGGAAGTGGCAACACTACACCACTTGTGGCTAAGGGAAAAGGCACACATCTAAGTGTAACACTTGGTAGGAGGGACATGGGACTGACCACACTTCCACACTCCTCTCACCATGAATTGCTCAGATGGACCACAATGCCTGTAAATTCCATTCTTGGACCAGTGAAAGAGTTAGCACATTTTATTTTTAGAACCAAAGGGCTTAATAAATCCCATCATTCAGAAGTCATACCTGGACACTCCTCCCAGTCATAGCAGGTGTCATAGCCACAGGGCACTTTCTTCAAGCTATTTGTAGAGAGTTTTGCCCTTTCAATAGCCCAGTCTAGGTTGGAATCAACATGGCAAGGGCCAGCATGCAAGAAATGAAATGACTGCTCTCCTAGGCACATTTCAGCTGAATACTGACAGCTGGGCTTGGTCACATTCTGTTCAGAAACAGCATGCAGCACACAGATGTCTTCTGAGTAGTGGCTGCCCAAGGAAAAAAGAAAAATTATTTTGGCAGGCTGTGGAACAAGTTCATGCTTCTAAACACTCCACCAGCATCGGATGAAACACTGCAAAGCCATGGCCAGGTTGGGTATCTGTCTAAAGACCTAAGGTTGTCCTAGCTACTGCAGGACCTGGACCTGATACAGCATAGTGCTGTGAGATGAGGAAGCTTTGGTCCTGTCCAATAGATGGGAGGTGAAGGACATGTGCCTGCACAAGAAAACAGGACATGCTGTTACCTCCACAAGGCGTGTGAAATTTCCACAGGCCCTGGGGTGGCTTGTCTGAGTTAATGCAGCCCCGCAGCTGTGTGTGCAAGTCTGCCTCTGAGGCACAGTTTGTTTGGGACCAATGGCAGGCAAACCCAGCCATGCTGCTTGTAGTTTCTTTCTGTATCACTCTTGGTTCCTGAGTGGATTCGTTCTGAGGAAGTGCAGGCATTTCCAAGCAGCATCATTTTGTGGAGCTTAGTCATTTCCCAAAGAGAGGGAGCTCTTGTTTATGTTCCTGAGTTAAGCTCATACCTTTAGTCAACAAAACCTCTCTAGTTTTCAGAGGATTTGGCCTTGTACTTTTGACAATGTCTATCACCCTCTGAACATGCTCTCTCTCTACCCAAGGACCCTTGAGAGAAAAGATACCTGGTTATTTGGGCGTTGACATGAATGAGATGAATCCCATGCCAAGGGACTTGCCTGTGGTCACACAGGAGCCCTGTGGTGGAATGTGTGTTAATTTCAGCCCTACAACTGCCCAGCTCATATTCAATCTGTGCTCGTCTTTCCCAACTCCAGCCCCACACCACACCTCCACCCTGGCCAGTCATTTACTAAAAATCCTCTAGGATAACCCTCTATTCGCTTGAAGGCTCAATGGTCTGTGCAGGTCATGTTATGTAAAGAGACAGTAAATCCAAGTCTTATTTTTATATGCTCTGGAGACTGAAACATACAGTGTATTTTGCAGCATGTTCATCTGAAAAAGGTAAATCTCAAACATAAGGAGCATGACCTATTATAGCAAGGTGATGACAGTGAAAATACAGAAATGGGAAGAATAAAGAGATGAAAAGGAAGAGTTGGGATCTCCAGTAGTAGATGGTAATGTAGATTAGCATGATGTGCCATGGTGTGCCATTTGGTTAACGTCATTGTTCATTTATTTCATAGGCTATAAATGGGGCAGTAATTTGGATACAGAGGCATAGCTGGCGATATATCTGAACAGAGAGTAGCCCTGAATTGCTGTTGTCTTTTGTTACTCTTCCTGTTTTGTGTCACAACGGACTTTTGGTCTACCAGTGGAGAAACTTCGACTTTTCTTTTTCTAATTAAAGTACTTAACTTACCCACAATCTTCTTCTGGAGACATACAAACACACTGAGATCCAACCTGCTTTTGTCCTGGATTGCAAACACCTCTAATTTTAGTTTGCACATCTGAAACAAAAGAGTGAGAGTTATTGTAACTACTAACAAAAGGAACAGAAATATCTTAGACTCCTGCCGTAAAACCTAAAATGGATTTATTTCTGTTTATCCCATATTTGTCTCTTCAAAAGCTGCTATGGTTGGGATTCCGCAAGTATGCATCAGTCTTTACAAAAATCACTGGAAAATCCTGTACAAGAACAGAAGACAAAGTTTCGATAGAATGCATTCTCCTACTTTTCTTTCATAAAGCCTTGTTAATACAGCTGGGGTTTGTTTTGTTTTGTTTTCAAGAAAACAGTTTCAGTATCTCAATTTCGTAATTGAAGTGCACAGTACATTGCACCCCAAAATTCTGAACTTAATGTAGGAATTTGGGACTGAAATTATATGGTACTGTGGTAGGCACAAAGTAAAACCAAAATGAATGAACAGTTGCTATTATGTCTTAAAACCAGTCATTTGCCTCCTTGTTCTAGCTAGCTAAAATAAGCTGTGCTGTTAATACCAGCAGTATAGAAACACTAAAGTGTGTGCAGGCATACTAACCTTCTCCACATGTAATAGGTCTCAAAATAGGAGGTATCCAGGATAGGTCTTTCCCACAGGTATACTGTGTTTGACCAGTGACTATAAACCCAGCTCGGCAGCTCAGCTTCACAGTTTCACCAATCTTGTACTGTTGCTTAAATGGGGAGATTGTGACACTGTCAGATGTTGGTGGCCTGAGGCATACAGAAGCTGTAATAAACAAGAAAAAAGTATAATTATTGTTCTTTTTATGGTGTGTGGATATTTACAGCAAGTTATAATGCTTCAGCTGAAAAGCCATAAAGACATTCAATAACACTGAACATTTGACTGACTAATAAAAACTAATAAATATTTAACATAAGTAAGTCTAGAAATTTTCAGTGTATTGTCATTGTCTTTAAAAATCTTTTTCAATCAATAACTAAATAATTACAATGTGTTTCTAATGTATGCTAGTATGAGTGATTTAATTTTACAGTTTAAAAATAACAAGAATGGCATTAATAGCATATTTTAATTTTTCTTTTGTAAATGAAGCTATTAACAAAACAACTAAAATGAATGGCAATAAAGAGCTCATAAGCATATTCAGGTAGATTTTTTGATAAAATGAACACTAAGTCAATGAAATCGCACTGAGTTCTAGAAAACTACTGGAATCTCTCCTGTTAGCAAACCCAGGTCAATTCTGATCCTCAATCCTTAACTGGACTATAAATACTTCAAGGCATTGATTTATTGTGGGGATTTTCAAGGCATCCTGGAGGGGTGCCATTTAATATAAAAAGTGGTAGACAAATTCCTCTAAGACTGCTTTCTTTAGCATAACTGTCATCAACTTAAAGATATCTATGTAAATGTGGAAACAAAAGATGAGTCCTTCTGTTAAAAACATTTAAAACTAGACAAGAGAAGGACCTCACAGCATCCATCTGAGGGTTTTCTAAAGCATTGAATATTACAGTATCCTTACAAAGCACATAATAGTAACACTTCTGAATTGAAAGAGGAATGATGTAGTGACTCAGCAGGTTTTTGCCATGTCTAGTGTGAATACATGAAATACCTTCTTAAAATTATATGTTTTCAGATATCTTTACAGGTTCTTTTGTTAAAACCTGCATTAAAATCTATTTTGTGTATTTTTCTTCCCCTTCTGTTTTGTCGCTGGGCTAAATTAATTTTCTCTTTCTTACGTTGACATTCAACAGGTTGCTGTGTCCAGGTTTGATCTGGCAGACACCGAAGGAATTGGTAGCCACTGAGAATATGACCACTCACACAGGCAATTTCAGCTTCTTCCCCCACAGCATACTGGTTCTTTTCATTCTACAAAAAAGAAACAAAAAGCCCCCCCCAAATCTACGGTAATGAGTCTGGACATTGTCAAAAGAAACAATGATAAAAGCCTGATGATATGATGAGGTGAATGCTTGCTTTTCCTACTCTGAAATACAAGTCATCCATTTACTTATATAATGATATGTTTGTCCAGCTGCACTAACTGATGTCATGGTTACAAAACAAGGATTCAAGGACCACTGTTTGAAATGGATTTTACTTTGCCTTTGCTTCAGTTGCTGGTGGACTTTGGTGGACTAGAGTCCCAGAGCATGCCGCATACACAGCAATATGCTCACTAGCACAGTAGCTAGCTTGGGTATCAGGCACATGTAGCAAAGAAGCTATAAAATTTCCCAGCTGTGCAATTACTCCACTTTCTTTCTGTTTCACTCATTTTTCATGCTCACCCTGATAAAGCCATTTTCTGGTGGGTCTGGCCTGGAGCATCCAGATTCAGGTTCACCAATCAGGACTTCCCCTTCTCTCCTGGCTTCATCATCATTTATGCAAGGAGCACCTCTGAAAAATAAAAATTTGCTGGTAAGGATGTATCTTAAGCATTGGTGTCACCAAATAACAATGGCAGAATACCAGGAGCTTTGGACAGGAATGCTGCAAGTGTGTCCCACCCCCCTCCCCAATTGTTAAAAAACTTTATTCTGTTGAATAAAAGATGGTGGACATCAAAAGTTGCAGGTGTTGATAGGAAGAAGATTGTGAGAGCACTAAAAAGGTGACAGATACAAGGTTACAATTTATATCAATATAACTCATGAAATGTTTTTATAGAGTAAAAAAAAGAGGCAAAGAACAGCAGACGGAGGAAGTCTCTAAGGAGTCCATGTGATTCGGTTGGGTTTAAGATAGTGTAGTCAAAACCCGCCTGTTGTCCTCAGGCAATGGTTAAAGGAGGCTGATCTCTGTGAGCATGGAGCTTTACGGCCTTTGGTGTCTAACTGAGATGAGTAACAAAGAACTGTGAAGCCCATTGCATTTAATCCTCTCCTATCCACTCCAGAATCTTCTCTGTAGTCATTACAGCAGGGATGATGAAAATCATGCTTTGGCTCTTGGTTCCAGAAGAAAAACTGAATCTGTACAAGGCCTAGTTCTTGAAGATGCAAGAAACCGAGCCAGTTTGGGGTTGGGGTTATGATTTTAAGTTGAAACCATGCAAAACTGGTACATCAGACATACTCAAAGTGGGAATATGAAAAGCTTGGTAATTTCAGTGGAATTCTCTCTGAGACTGAGTTCAGACCTAAACCTCTAAGAGAAGAAGATGTGATATTAAAAAAATGGAAACTGCAAACTCCCATGAATGGAAGTAGATGAGGTCTCCATGCTTTGGACAAGAAGCCATGCAAACCAGCATAAGAGATCTACAGGCATACTTTAGTATGTAATTCATCAACCATTTTCTAGGAATAAACAACGAATAAATCCAAACTTGAAGCAAGTTGTGAAGATTTTCAGACATTTCCTTCTCTCAGCCCCCAGCACAGAAGTTCAGACAGGAGAGTTGTCTGCTATTTCTCCTTGGCAGTCACAAAGCCACTCTGGAGGGCTCCCTAATTCTGCCCCATGACTATAGAGATCTTTTGGTCTACCATCTTCTTACCTGTCTGTGAACACAGAGATATAACAGTCCTCCTCTTCTTCCCGTTCACCTTCACAGGGCTTTCCGCCTTTCATCGGGGAGGGGTTATTACACTCCCGGGTCCTTCTTGTTTTGAAGGAAGCGTCGCATGAACTCCATTCAGACCAGCAACCCCAGCGGCCATCTACAGCAACTGCAAGTAATAAAAGAAATACCATCTTCTGGTAGATCTGTACCATACATAGTATTTCTTTTACGGCCGCACATGAGAGGGATGGTGGAAAATTCATAATAGCCGTTTTCAGAGGATTTAAAATTGTTACTGTTAAGGGAGTGGACTGTCTCTAGAATGTGAAGTTTTCCAAAGAGATGGTCAGCCAAATTCCAGCTGCTTCATGAAAACCTAAAATATATCTTTCTTTCTAGTTTTGATTGCAAGTAACAGTCAAACCCAGAAGCAGCTTATTTTCTACTTCTATTGTACACACAGATGTTTGAGTTTTCATGGTGCTGACAACCTTTTTAGATAGCTCAGTTTTTAATGAGTTATTAAATAAATCTGAGCTCTAACACCACGTCTAGACCCCAAATCTACCTCTCATGCAAGCTAAATTAAAACACTACTGCCTTTTCTTAACCCCTGGGTTATATAAAAAAATATATTTACACACCATTTCTTTTCTGCATGCAATACGCTTTCCACATTCATTTCTACCTGCGTATCTTCAATTGTTTATTTCTTTCAAAATATTTCTTTATCAGGGTCAGATAATGAGACCTGTAGTTGCCTACGTGACTTTCCCTTCTGTCTCCTTTTGGTCCTGGAATATAAATATATGTAATAATAAATATAATACTTCTCTTCTGTTTCCCATGGGTATGGCACTAGTACAAATTTCATTCAAAAACCTGTTTGCATGAAATTGTTCTTTAAATTCTTTAGAATTATGATTATGTTCCCTCTCCTTAAGACAATTGAGTTTTCCTTCCAAATTGTAATCAACAATTTTTATCTCCATTAGACACTTAGTCTTAAGCATGATAGGCTATAGGGAAAATTAAGGAATGGGTTTCTTAATTTTTGTATCAATTATCTTTGATCTCAATTTCATCCTTATTGCTGAACAGCTCATTTCCTATTATCTTAATTATGTAGCTAAGGAATCTTTTACCACGTCTTACAATTTCTTTTCAGCTGTCCCTATTCAGTTTGATTCTTTATTTTTAATCCTACCTTTATTATACTTTCTGACCATCACCATGTGGTAAGAAGTGCTATGGATTTAGTAAGGGAAGGTTATGTCAGATTCATCTTTGACAAATAGATACCAAAAGGACCCTATTTATATAGAATCATAGAATCATAGAACGGTTTGGGTTGAAAAGGACCTTAAAGATCGTCTAGTTCCAACCCCCCTGCCACAGGCAGGGACACCTTCCACTAGACCAGGTTGCTCAAAACCCTATCCAACCTGGCCTTGAACACTTCCAGGGATGGGGCATCCACAGCTTCTCTGGGCAATCTGTCCCAGTGTTTCACCACTGTCACAGTGAAGAATTTCTTTCTTATACCTAATCTAAATCTACCCTCTTTCAGTTTAAAGCCATTATCCCTTGTCCTATCACTAGATGTCCTTGTAAAAAGTCCCTCTCCAGCTTTTTGTAGGCCCCCTTCAGGTAGTGGAAGGCTGCAATAAGGTGTCCCTGAAGCCTTCTCTTCTCCAGGCTGAATAACCCCAACTCTCTCAGCCTGTCCTTCAGGAGAGGTGCTCCAGCCCTCTGATCATCTTCATGGCCCTCCTCTGGACCCGCTCCCACAGGTCCATGTCCTACTTATGTTGGGGGCCTCAGAGCTGAACGCAGTACTCCAGGTGGGGTCTCACCAGAGCGGAGTAGAGGGACAGAATCACCTCCCTTGACCTGCTGGCCATGCTTCTTTTGATGCAGCCCAGGATACGGTTGGCTTTCTGGGCTGCAAGCACACATTGCCAAGTCATGTTGAGCTTCTCATCAACCAACACGCCCAAGTCCTTCTCCTCAGGGCTGCTCTAAAACCATTCTACGCGCAGCCTGTATTTGTGCTTGGGATTGTCCCAACCAAGATTGCAGGACCTTGCACTCGGCCTTGTTGAACTTCATGAGGTTCACACGGGCCCACCTCTCTAGCCTGTCAAGGTCCCTCTGGATGGCATCCCTTCCCTCCAGCATGTCGATCACACTACACAGCTTGGTGTCGTCGGCAAACTGCTGAGGGTGCACTCATTCCCACTGTCCATGTCACCAACAAAGATGTTAAACAGCACCTGTCCCAATACTGACCCCTGAGGAATGCCACCCAACACTGGTCTCCACTTGGACATCGAGCGGTTGACCACAACTCTTTGAGTGTGACCATCCAGCCAATTCCCTATCCGCTGAGTGGTCCATCCATCAAATCCATGTCTCTCCAATTTGGAGACAAAGATGTAATGTGGGACAGTGTCAAATGCTTTGCACAAGTCCAGGTAGATGATGTCAGTGGCTCTTCCCTTATCCACCAATGCTTCAACCCTGTCGTAGAAGGCTACCAAATTTTTCAGGCACGACTTGCCCTTAGTGAAGCCATGCTGACTGTCACCAATCACCTCCTTATTTTCCATGTGCCTTAGCATAGTTTCCAGGAGGATCTGCTCCATGATTTGCTGGGCACAGAGTTGAGACTGACTGGCCTGTAGTTCCCCAGGTCTTCCTGTTTTCCCTTTCTAAAAATGGGGGTTTTCCAGTCAGTGGGAACTTCACTGGACTGCCATGACTTCTCAAAGATGATGGATAGTGGCTTAGCAACTTCATCCGCCAGTTCCCTCAGGACCCGTGGATATATCTCATCAGGTCCCATGGTTTTGTGCACCTTCAGGTTCCTTAGATGGTCTTGAACCTGATCTTCTCCTACAGTGGGCAGCTCTTCATTCTCCCAGTCCCTGCCTTTGCCTTCTGTGACTTGGGTGGTGTGGCTTGAGCACTTGGGCCCCTCTTCCCTCCAGGGCTTTATTCCATGGCACTCTACCAAGCAGATCCCTGAAGAGGCCAAAGTCTGCTCTCCTGAAGTCTAGGGTAGTGAGCTTGCTGTGTGCCCTCCTCAGTGCCTTAAGCATCTTGAACTCCACCATTTCGTGGTCGCTGCAGCCAAGGCTGCCCTTGTACTTCACATTCCCCACCAGCCCTTCCTTCTTGGTGAGAACAAGGTCCAGCATAGCACCTCTCCTTGTTGGCTCCTCTACCACTTGGAGAAGGAAGTTATCATTGATGCTTTCCAGGAACCTCTTGAATTGCTTATGCCCTGCCGTGTTGTCCCTCCAACAGATATTGCGGTGGTTGAAGTCCCCCATGAGGACCAGGGCTTGTGAATGTGAGGCTCCTCCTGTCTGTTTATAGAGGGCCTCATCCACTCGGTCTTCCTGATCGGGTGGCCTGTAGCAGATCCCCACTGTAATGTCACCTGTCCCTGCCCTCCCTTTAATCCTGACTCATAAGGTCTGGGTGGGCTCCTCATCCATGCCCAGGCAGAGCTCCATGCACTCCAGCTGGTCACTAACATAGAGGGTGACACCCCCTCATCGTCTCCCCTGCCTGTCCTTCCCAAAGAGCCTGTATCCTTCCATTCCAACACTCCAATCATAGGAGCCATCCCACTGCATCTCCGTGATGCCAGTAAGATCGTAGCCCTGCAGGCGTGTGCATGTCTCCAACTCCTCTTGTTTATTCCCCGTGCTACATGCGTTTGCATAGAGATATCATGACAGTATCAACCCAAATACCTGATTTGTAATCCGGAGCTTGCATCTCACAGTTTCTGCCATAGGTGCCAGCCTGGCACAGGCAGAGGCACTCTGTTCCAGAAAGCACAGGCCTGCCGTTGTTGGGGCATGGGGCACACTGGCAAGGGTCAAACCTGCCCACATATTCTCTCAGGGCTCTCCACAGGTTGCGACGTTTGGTCACGGCACATGGCACATTCTTCACCAAGTCCACGATGGGCGACACCTGGTAGACAGCTGTTCAGTAAGCAGTTACTTAGACACAGCAGAGTCCTGCTGGGGGTAGCTGCGGGATTCTAAAGGCACTAGAGCCTACATATGAAGATATATCACACAGGAGTCAGGCATGTTGGAAGTTACAGATGCTTTAAAGGAGCATGACAGTGCTATACATCTATATTATCCTGTCTCTGTTGCTTTCATTTCCTCAATTTAGGGCAACTTGGAAAAGCAACCAAGTGGGATACCATGTCTAAAAATTTGGGGCACCATGTCTAAAAATTCAGGACACCATAGATGACATGAGGTTTGCTTACATCCGATCCTGCCATGTGAGACATATCCCTACACTGCCTTCAGGAGCTCAGCAGCTGCAGTGGGAGAAAGATCACTGCCTGCTGCATTCAGGCGGGTTTTGCTGTTTGCCTCCAGCGCTCTGCAGCTGCTGCTGAGCGGCTGCTGGGCCAGCTGGCGAGCCAGGCAGCTCAGTCCGCTCACAACAGCGCCAGCACGCTGCATTAAATGAGCAGAACAGAAATACCAGGGGACTGCTGTTTTGTTTCAGTTTAGTTATGTGCCATACCTTGCAACATAGCCTGACAAGGGAAAGAGCACAGGGAAAAAATTTTTTTCCAGCACCATGCACTGCTTTCCTGCACAGTAACTAATCCCCGTCCATGCCTGAGCTCCAGCTGGTGCCGGAGTAATTCACTTGTATTCCTCCCTCTTACTGTCACTGTCCATGGATGATGCAAACCTGGTGGCTTATAAACCAACATGCACAAGAAGTAGTTCTAATTAATGTTTTGTATGTTTATGTTATGCCCATATGTATGTGCATTCATATCACACAGCATCATCCTGATTTAAAAGACAAAACACCTGCAGAGCTCTCTGAAGAGCTGCTAATTGGTGAGTGCTTTACTATCTTAATGTTTTTCTTATTATTCTCTTACCTCAAAGTCAATCACCACGGGATTGTCCTTTGTTGATTCCAGCCAGTTTGTAAAGACTGTGTGTCCTGGAAAAGCCCCTTTTTTCTCCCAGGCCAGAGCTGCTGCATACTCTGACCTGCCACCTTTTACCAGGGAGACTGACCTTTCAGCTGACTCCAAAATGGAACCTGAAAGGGGATTTCATCACAGCAGTGTCAGACAAAGGCCTCTAAAGACAGTGGATGTAACAATGGAGTTCTAAGAAAAAGTGTAAGAGGATATTAAAGAATGTACTAAGATTAATTTTTTGAAGCTGCTCTTGGAAGAATGAAGTCTAATCTCAGAAAAACAATCCCTGCTATGACCGCAGCCTGTCATAGTCTTCCAAATGAAGGTGTCTGAGACCTTAGCCATGGACATATTCAGAACTACACAAGACACTTGTCAGAAATGCAGGAGATAGATAGAGCAGGCTCCTCTAAAAGAACACACTGCAAGGCAGGATCTTTAGTCCCAGCTGTAAACACCTGAGTAATGGAAATTGATCATAAAATGTAGACAAAACATGGTGAGGTGATGAAATCCCTGTTTTTAGTGATGCAGAACATGACTTTTGCCATTCTTGCAGAAGATGCACCAACTTTCTGCAGTTCCTGAGACACATTTCTGGGATTGCTAGGGAACTTCTCCACCTAGATGTCTGCTTGGCATGAGTAAGATGGGAGGGGAAGGTCAGGGAGTGTATTATTGCTGCCCAACTCTCTCAACGAGCCCTGAGCAAACCTTAGAGAAGATCAGGGATTCAGTCATGATCTCACATTTCTAGTTGTGCCCATTTCCCAGTTCAGCATGCCTGGACCTGGACCCAGGGCCACAGGGAATGTTTGTCAGATCAGTGACTGACTGAAAGAGCCAGTGCCACCGGATCGCCAATGATGGTGCTCCAGAGCAGAGGAAGAGCGCTCCTACATCATAATTTCTTTTGCAGGTGAGAGGATGTTTCCAGTGCTTGCTTCAGAGACAAACAGTGAAACACTGGCTCCTCTGACAGTGGTGGAAGAGCATCTGTAGTTCAACAAAGCTGGGAGGTCACCTGGGGCACTTAACTGAGGGGAATGGTATCTCTCAGGGTAAGTAACAGGACATGGGCCCTGTTCTCATTATTGTTACCTTCGTGTTCCACAGTCATCCTGTTTGTGGTGCATCTGGTACTGACTTTCTTTTTCTTCATGAATAACACACGCCTTGTTGTTTCTATTTGGACACACTCCTTTGATTCATCCACTGTCAGGCCTAGAAATACCACAGAGCAGCAGCTTCATCACCATAACCATTTTACATGACAGCACCATGCCCCCAGGCTCCCATATAGAGGTGAGCCATCGCAGGTCTCCCTGCTTCTCACCCACCACTGGAGACTTCACTACTGCAGGCACCTGCTTCCCCAGGTACAAACAGCATTGGACTGAGTCATGCTTACTATGCCCTGCAGGTACTCTTCCATACCCATGCAAGTTACAGCAGTGGCATTAAGGATCACAGCTTTTAACCTTAGACTTAGACTTCCACTTTTGTGGTATTATCTTTTCCTTTTGACAGTCTGGCAGACATGGGAATATTTTTAGAGTAATTTCTAATCAATACCAACAACTTTAATGACTATATCCCAAAAAGTACCACTTACACTTCTCAGACCTCAGTCTCACACTGAAGTATGATGGAACACCTTTTCCTAGTAGCACCTGGTCTTGATCTGAACGTCTTAAGAGGTTTCCCTGAACACAATGATGTTTACTAAGTAAGGAACCTCCTGAACTTTTCAAACTAAGACAGTGTAGAGCAAAAATGTCTTCTTACTCTATATTTAAGCAGTGTGAGTAATTCCTGGGTCTGTGCAAGTCTAAAGGATTTTTTGCTGTTGGAGAACTTACTGTGTGGTGTAAGACCTAAAAACAGTGATAAGAAAAGCCGGTAAACAAATCATGATATTTTCTTGTTAAAGATTACATACCCGAGTTCTTCAATTCCTCAGAGCTGTACTGGTAAAGAATGTCATAGGAACCACCCATCTTCCCAGAGGTGTAGTAATGAGTGCCAAAGTCATCAAATATTCTACTGTATAACGCGTAGTTGTACTCCAGGGGCAGGTGGTTAAGTGCTTTTAGAAAGACGTCTGAGAGCTGCAGATCTGACTGTTTCATTGTGAAGTTTGCAACAGAAATGATTTTATGGACTCTAATAAAGTTGGAATTCTAGAAATAAGAAAAGGGGAATCTTAGTACCTTCATAGGTAGTTAACTGCAGAAAGTAGAGGAGCCAAGAGTATGTCCTGAGATATATTGCAAGAACTAATTAATCCTGTGTATCAAGCTGCTTTAACCATGAACGAACTAGTCCTGGAGTTTCCAAGAGCCCTGTGAGGTTCTTGAGGACAATGCGCATTATTCCTTTCCATTGTGGGAGTATATAGCATTCCAACAAAGATTAGGACTCCCTGGGCACCTACCAAATAGAAAGCAAAAAGATTCCTACCACAACAAATACATCAGCAATTGATAAGACAACCAAAATTTCCAGAGGAAAGGCTTCAGCTTATAAGCATCCATGGGTCATTTGAAACTAATTTAGTGAGTGTGTATTTTGGATACTAACTCACTGTTATGAAGTTTCACAATTTATCAGTCTGCTAAAACTAAAACTAAAACACAGGTATAAAGACCTTATTGCATTCAAGTGTCAGGCTGTTAATGTGAGAAGCAAAAAAAAAAAAAAAAAAAGAAAGTTTAAAAACTGGAATCATCTCTTCCATTTAGAAAAAATTGATGTTTTTGAAACAGCTAATTCATATATTTTTGCAATGCTAGAGGCTGTTTATGTGGGAGTTTAACTAAATAGAGAGAAGAGGAATGGAAAGAAGGGATTTATAAAGTGACAAGGGGAACTGATGGCACAAGGCTGAAGCAAAGAGATCAAGACAAAAGGGCACGCAACTGGAGCAAATGACCAACCAGTAGATAGGAAAGATTCGTTATAAAACAATTTGTTACTGATTTATACATGGATTCTTCTGCTGAATTTTGCTGCTGGTAGGTTGGCTCTACTCCACTTCTGTCTGCAAGGTCACTTGGCTTAGAAGATGCATCTATACAGGGAGTTGTCCCAGCTAGGACCGAACAATGTAAGGCGCGAGCTGGACCTCAGCTCTCAGTTCTGCACAGCACTGCTCATTTCAGTGCTCTCATTTGCACATTGGAAAATAAGCTAAGGATACTCAGCTTTCCGCTGCAGTGAGAATAAAAATGGAAGAAACAGGGTATGTAACAATTCCCAGATTATACTCAGCTGCTAAAATACCCTAATAATTTTTAGGATTTTCAGGTGATTTAGGTTCTGATGCTCAATTTTCAGCTGTGCCAGCTAACATTTCGGTTATGACACACAAAATTGCAGGCCACTTTGGCAAATACTGATCCTAAAATCTTAGTTGGTTTTAGCATGCACTTGCATGCTAAATATGAATTTCTGCTTGACATGCATCTCTCATTTACATTTTCTGCTAGTAAAAGTATCTTAAGTGCTTTTATTACTAGCAATTAAGTGCTTTTATTACTAGCAATTTACCTTACAGTTGTCAAACCCAGTGATTTCTATGTTAAATCCCTGAGGCATGCATAATGTTGGAAACCCTCACTTACAGAACAATCCCAGGAAATTGGACCCCTAAGCTTCCAGTCATTTCTGGGCACACATTTAATCATAGTGTTAAACCCTGATGCCTGTAGCAAGCTTGACCCATGAGTACCAGGTATTAATACAAAATATTTTTAGATCAGGGGTGATTATTCCCAAAGAAAGCCTGGTCTAAATCAAGTGTGAGTACTCAAGTTCAGTTTTGTTATACAAACTACTTCATTGACAAAAAGCAGCCAAACACAAGCTGAACTGGTCTGATTTTGAAACGAGTAATTTTAATTGGAAATTTTCTAACAAAGCAGGGTTTCAGTCAAACATTCAGTCGATTAAGTAGTCTTTCATCCCAAATATCATAAGCAGAGTTGCCACAGAATCATGTCCATCCCTGTCTGACATGCCCAGGGACGGAGATGGCTTCCTATGTTTGAGCTCTCAGTTTTTGAATTGTAGTTCAAGCAATCCAATTCAATTAACTGTTATCAGAAATACTAGGAACATGGGCTAAGGGAATGGGCACAAATTCTGATACAAAGCTTTCAGAAGTCCTCTGAAGTCACAGCATAGGAATTCAGTGACAAAAAAGTGAAAAAAATAGTATGTAAATATAACAACATGGAGCAGGATGGGCAAGATTAGTAACATAGTTTAGAATGAAATGTGTTACGCATTATGACTGCCTCTGTTAAGAAAAAAAGCAGGGTAACTGTCGTAGGCAATTCCCTTCTGAGGGGATCAGAGGGCCCAATCTGCTGACCAGACCCATTCCACGGGGAAGCCTGCTGCCTTCCTGAGGCCCGGGCTAGAGACATTACTAGGAAACTCCCTTGTCTGGTTGACCCTCTGACTATTACCCGCTGTTGGTTATGCAGGTTGGCAGTGATGAGGTTGCAGAGAGAAGTCCCAAAGTGATCAAAAGGGACTTCAGGGCACTGGGGCAATTGGTTGAAGGATCAGGAGCACAGGTAGTGTTCTCCTCAATCCCTTCAGAGGCAGGGAAGAATACTGAAAGGCACAGGAAAACACACATGATTAACACGTGGCTCAGAGGCTGGTGCCATCATGGGCAGGAAACAGGAGGAGCTGGAAGCCATTGTGCAGCAGGACAGCTATGACTTAGTCGCCATCACAGAAACATGGTGGGATGACTTTCGTGACTGGAGTGCTGCGATGGATGGCTATGAGCTCTTCAGAAGGGGTAGGCAAGGAAGGAGAGGTGGTGGGGTGGCTCTGTATGTTAGGAAGCGTTTCGATTGTACAGAGTTCGACGACTGTGATGATCAGGTCAAGTGCTTATGGGTAAGGATGAGGGGGAAGGCCAACAAGGCAGACATCCTGCTGGGAGTTTGTTATAGACCACCCAACCAGGATGAAGAGGCCGACGAAGCATTCTACAAGCGGCTGGCAGAAGTCTCGCGATTGCTAGCCCTTGTCCTTCTCGGGGACTTCAACTTACCCAACATCTACTGGAAATACCACATGGCAGAGAGGAAACAGTCAAGGAGGTTCCTGGAGTGTGTGGAAGATAACTTCCTGAAGCAGTTGGTAAGCGAGCCTACCAGGGGAGGTGCCTCGCTTGACCTGCTGTTTACCAACAGAGAAGGACTGGTGGGAGATGTGGTGATCGGAGGCTGTCTTGGGCTTAGTGACCATGAAATGATAGAATTCTCGATTCTTGGTGAAGTAAGGAGGGCGGTCAGCAAACCACTACCATGGACTTCCGGAGGGTGGACTTTGGCCTGTTCAGGACACTGGTTGAGAGAGTCCCTTGGGAGGCGGTCCTGAAGGGCAAAGGGGCCCAGGAAGGCTGGACGTTCTTCAAGAAGGAAGTCTTAAAGGCGCAGGAGCGGGCTGTCCCCTTGGGCCGTAAGAAGAGCTGGCAGGGAAGACGACCGGCCTGGCTGAACAGGGACCTTTTGCTGGGACTCAGGAAAAAAAGAAGAGTCTACGACTGTTGGAAGAAGGGGCAGGCAACTCAAGAAGAGTACAGGGACCTGGTTAGGTCATGCAGAGAGAAAATTAGAAAGGCAAAAGCCCAGCTAGAACTCAATCTGGCCACTGTCATAAGAGATAACAAAAGAAGTTTTTACAAATATATTAACAACAAAAAGAGAGCCCAGGAGTATCTCCACCCTTTATTGGATGCCGGGGGGACCAATGCCACCAAGGATGAGGAAAAGGCTGAGGTACTCAATGCCTTCTTTACCTCAGTCTTTAATAGTCAGACCAGTTATCCTCAGGGTATTCAGCCCCCTGAGCTGGAAGACAGGGATGGAGAGAAGAATACACCCCCATAATCCAAGAGGAAGCAGTTAACGACATGCTACACCACCTGGACTCTCACAAGTCTATGGGGCCGCATGCGATCCACCCAAGAGTACTGAGGGAGCTGGCGGAGGAGCTTGCCAAGACACTCTCCATCATTTATCAGCAGTCCTGGTTAATGGGGGAGGTTCCGAACGACTGAAGGCTTGCCAATGTGATGCCCATCTAGGGGCAAGAAGGACCGGAAGGAGGATCTGGCCTGTCAGCCTGACCTCGGTACTGGGGAATATTAAATAGCAGTTCATCTTGAGGGCGCTCACGAGGCAGGTGCGGGACAACAGGGGGATCGGACCCAGCCAGCACGGGTTCATGAAGGGCAGGTCCTGCTTGACCAACCTGATCTCCTTCTATGGCCAGGTGACCCGCCTAGTGGATGAGGGGAAGGCTGTGGATGTTGCCTGCCTGGACTTTAGTAAAGCCTTTGACACTGTTTCTCACAGCATTCTCCTAGAGAAGCTGGCAGCTCATGGCTTAGAYGGGTGTACTCTTCACTGGGTAAAAAACTGGCTGGACGGCCGAGCCCAGAGAGTTGTGGTGAACGSAGTTAAATCCAGTTGGCGGCTGGTCACAAGCRGTGTTCCCCAGRGCTCAGTTTTGGGGCCSGTCTTSTTTAAYATCTTYATCAATGATCTGGACGMRGGGRTYGAGTGCACCCTCAGTAAGTTCGCGGATGACACCAAGCTGGGCAGCAGTGTTGATCTGCCTGAGGGTAGGAAGGCTCTGCAGAGGGATCTGGACAGGCTGGATCGATGGGCCGAGGTCAACTGTATGAGGTTCAATAAGACCAAGTGCCAGGTCCTGCACTTGGGTCACAACAACCCCAGGCAACGCTACAGGCTTGGGGAAGAGCGTCTGGAAAGCTGCCCGGCAGAAAAGGACCTGGGGGTGCTGGTCGATGGCCGGTTGAACATGAGCCGTCAGTGTGCCCAGGTGGCCAAGAAGGCCAACAGCATCCTGGCCTGTATCAGAAGTAATGTGGCCAGCAGAAGTAGGGCAGTGATCGTCACTGGTGAGGCCGCACCTCGAATACTGTGTTCAGTTTTGGGCCCCTCACTACAAGAAGGACATTGAGGTGCTGGAACATGTCCAGGGAAGGGCAACAAAGCTGGTTAAGGGTCTGGAGAACAAGTCTTATGAGGAGCATCTGAAGGAACTGCGATTATTTAGCCTGGAGAAGAGGAGGCTGAGGGGAGACCTTATCACTCTCTACAGCTACCTGGAGGGAGGCTGTAGTGAGGTGGGTGTTGGTCTCTTCTCCCAAGTAACTAGCGATAGGACAAGAGGAAATGGCCTCAAGTTGTGCCAAGGGAGGTTTAGATTGGATATTAGGAAAAAATTCTTTACTGAAAGTGTTGTCAAGCATTGGAACAGGTTGCCCAGGGAAGTGGTGGTGTCAGCATCACTCGAGGTGTTCAAAAAACGTGTGGATGTGGCGCTTCGGGACATGGTTTAGTGGGCATGGTGGTTTTGGGTTGACGGTTGGACTTGATGACCTTAGAGGTCTTTTCCAACCTTAAKGATTCTATGATTCTATGATTCTATAATATTCCAGTCTCACTTTAAGAATCTTTCCTTATATTTAGTACAGAGAAGGGTGGGAGGTGGTCGCCTGAGCTCCCTCTACGGACATACTAGGGCACTATGCAGTTAACAGACATTTATGTAGAAACCCACCCAGTTTCTCTTCATCAATACAAAATGTGGGTGATTAGCTGAGATGCAGATCCCTGTGGAACTGCTGTTGCCTATGGATATGTAAGTTGAATCCTACCCTAGATGATTACCATGATGCAAGCAGAAGACATCAGGGAGGTCATGAGGATGATCTTTAAGGATGTTTTCCACAGAGTGCAAGAGCTCTCTATCCCCAGCTGTAAGAAATAAGGAAAGGAAGGCAAGAGATCGGCATGGATGAGTCAAGACCTGCTGGTCAAACTAAAGGGCAAGAAGGAAATGCACAGGCAGTGGAAGAAGGGACAGGTATCCTGGGAAGAGTATAGGGACGTTGCCTGGTTGTGTAAGGATGGGATCAGGAAGGCAAAGGCGTGGCTGGAGCTGAACTTGGCAAGAGGTGCAAAGAACAATAAGAAGGGCTTTTATAGGCATGTGAGACAGAAAAGGAAAGTCAAATAAAGTCCACCCCGCCCTGGTGAGCAAGACTTGCAAACTGGTAACAATGGACAAGGAGGAGGCTGAGGTACTCCACAACATTTTTGCCTCTGTCTTCAATGGCAATCTTTCTTCCCACACCTCTCGAGTGGATGGACCTCCAGGCAGGGACTGAGGGAGCAAAGTCCCTCCCACTGTAAGAAAAGATCAGGTTTGAGATCCCCTGAGGAACCTGAAACTACATAAGTCTATGGGACCTGACGAGATGCATCCCAGAGTCCTGAGGGAATTGGCTGATGTAGTTGCCAAGCCACTCTCCATGATATTTGCAAAGTCACGGCAGTCAGGTGAAGTCCCCAGAGACTGGAAAAAGGGAAACATTGCACTCACTGTTACAAAGGATAGAAAGGAGGATCCTGGGAACTACCGACCTGTCAGCCCCCCTTTTGTGCCTGGGAAGATCATGGAGCAGATCCTCCTAGAAGCTATGCTAAGGCACATGGAAGACAGGGAGGTGACTGGAGACAGCCAGCGTGGCTTCACCAAGCGCAAGTCCTGCCTGACCAACCTAGTGGCCTTCTATGATGGAGTGACTACATCAGTGGACAGCGGAAGAGCTGGATGTCATCTATCTGGACTTCTGTAAGGCCTTTGACACAGTTCCCCACAACATCCTTCCCTCTAAATCAGAGTTGAATTGGATGGATGGACTGTTTGGTGGATAAGGAATTGGTTGGGTGGTCTTATCCAGAGAGTAGTGGTCAATGGTTCAATGTCCAGATGGAGATTGGTGATAAGTGGTGTCCCTCAGGGGTCCGTATTGGGACCAGCACTGTTTAATATCTTCATCAATGACATAGTGAGATCGGATGCACCCTCAGCAAATTTGCAGATGACACCATGCTGAGTGGTGCAGTTGACACGCCTGAGGGACAGGATACCATCCAGAGGGATGTGAACAAGCTCAAGAAGTGGGCCCGTGTGAACTTCATGAGGTTCAACAAGGCCAAGTGCAAGGTCTTGCACCTGGATCGGGGCAACCCCTGGTATCAATACAGGCTGGGGGATGAAGGGATAGAGAGCAGCCCGGCAGAGAAGGACTTCAGGGCCCTGGTGGATGAAAAGCTGAACATGAGCCAACAATGTGCGCTCGTAGCCCAGAAAGACAACTGTATGCTGGGCTGCATCAAAAGAAGCGTGGCCAGCAGGATGAGGAAGGTGATTCTGCCCCTCTACTCTGCTCTGCTGACACCCCACCTGGAGTACTGCGTCCAGCTCTGGAGCCCGCAGCACAGGAAAGACATGGACCTGTTGGAGCAGATCCAGAGGAGGGCCACGAAAATGATCAGGGGGATAGAACACCTCTCCTATGAGGACAGGCTGAGAAAGTGGGGGTTTTTTAGCCTGGAGAAGAGAAGGCTCCGGGGAGACCTTATTTTTGCCTTTCAATACTTAAAGGGGGCTTATAAGAAAGATAGGGACAGCCTTTTTAGCAGGGCCTGTAGTGATAGGAGAAGGCAGAATGCTTTTAAACTGAAAGAGTGTAGGTTCAAGCTAGATACAAGGAAGACATTTTTTATGATGAGGTTGGTGAAACATTGGAACAGGTTGCCCAGAGAGGTGGTAGATGCCCCATCCCTGGAAACATTCAAGGTCAGGTTGGATAGGGCTCTGAGCAACCTGATCTAGTTGAAGACGTCCCTGCTGATTGCAGGGGGGTTGGAATAGATGGACTTAAATGTCCCTTGCAACCCAAACTATTCTATGGGTCTATGATTCTATGATTAAAGTATCAGAAATGAAGAAAACATACTCAAGGACCAGTCAGCTTAGCTAAAAACAATTCTCATAAACAAAAATAAACTTGAAAAATGTCAAGTTTTCATATTTCTTACATGCCAATATGGAAAAATGCGTGACCTTTCAAGTGGCTAGGACCTTCTAGAGACCCTGGGATGCTTATGTGAAACCCTTCTGCACACAGTTTAATATATAGATCTGAATCTGACCTCCCAAAGCCCAGTAAGTTCCCCCTCCTTTTAGGTGATCTATATAAACTTATATTTTCACTATTTAAGAAAGTATTGCAAATTCATTTATAGGTCTCTGAAATATACAGAAGCACACATCTATCTACAAACACAGATAAATAAAATTTATACACAGAGAGACAAAAACAGAGACTTCCCATATGATACAGCAGAGAACATGAGGAAGATCCAAGTTAAAACTCCTGCTATGGATCCACTAAGAAGTGAATTTAACCTGTGTCGTATTTAGCCAACACCAGACTAAGTTATTGGCTATTTCAGGTGGGTTTCTGGGATTTCATGATGACAATGCTGAAAACCAACATACATCCAAAAAACCTTCCTGATGAAAGTTTCATTTAAATTAACATTTCCATAAGTAGCTTTGGTCTGGGTTTAAGCCAATAAGAAGCCACCGTTCCACCAAAATGAACTTATCAGTTGTACAAAAGAACAGCCTGATCTGTATACAAGTATCTATGTGGGAATGAAAGTCAACAGGTTTCCAGTAGCTTCAATATAGCTGAATTCAAACTAGAACTAATGGACTATTTAAGCAGTCAAGTTACTTAACCATTAGGACCAGTTTGCAAGGCCTGCAATAAACTTCCATCATAGGAAACCTTAATATTAAAACTGATATTTTTGTAAAAGATTAATTCTAATTATATTAGAACTCCTGGGCTTCAACAGGCCTTAGTTTCAGTCAGTCCTATGGCAAACATAGCCCATCCTTTACTGCCGTTAAACTATAAAAGTACATAATCTTGTATCCCACAGTATTCATATGCATTGAAGGTGCAGAATTTTATGGGAAAAAGATTTTCTGTTCTCAGAAAATTTTCTGTGGATGTGTTATTTCTGAGATTATCTTTATGACCAAGTGCATCCTGGAAGCCATGAGACTCCAATATGCAAGTTGGTTACCAAATAAAAAACTAATGTAGATTAATTCCCAGTACCTGCATATGTATGACATTCCTGAGTGCACTTCATTTCTTTTTAGAGTTGTCTGCTACTGTTACTACATGGCATTCTGCCTTCTTAATCTATAACTAGGACAGGGAAAGGAGTGGTTTACCTGATCTGATAATCTCAAATCTATATCAAATAGATGCTTTTTAAAGTGGAATAAGCGTATGATTTCTCTACTAAAAACAGAAAAACATGTTGCATTACAGAAGGTATGTTACAATCAGGAACATCCTGTAGTATCAGAAGAACAACTTTTTAATGTGTAATTCAAGTGTTTGGGGTTTTTTTTTTAAATGTAATGTCAATGCCTTGATAAGGAAAGTAGCCTTTGGTAGCTCAGTTCTGAAATGAGCAGATAGAAATCAAATGAGAGGAAGAAATTGGAGGCAACATCCAATTACCTTTTCATATGAGGCTTCAATGGCTTTCTTGAAGGAGGAAGATGATGTGACTTCAACCCGTGTTTTTCTTGAGAATAAAAATGGTATACCAGAAGATCTTTGAGCACTATGAGCGGATGAACTACTTCCATAAGCACTATCACTCAAGCAAGTTAAATCGTTATAGAAATCTGATGTTACATCATCCTCTTCATCTATTACCTGGAGATTCATAAAGCAAAACACATTTGCCCAAATAATAATCTGAAACAGAAACCTATGAAGCAATGAATTCTTGATTTTTTTATGGAAGAAACATGCCTGATTATTTGAGACATGGCAGTAAGCTAAAAAACTGTTCTTAACAAAAAGATGAGGCTAAGAAAGGTTAATAGGCGAGATGAATACAAAATAAGAAGTAGGCTTACTAATAGGCATTTATACAAGGGAAAAAAAAAAAGCATGTAACACTTTCTTCTAAAATTCCCCACCCCCATGCCCTAAAGCTTAGGAACAATTTTCAACGAGTGTTTCAACACACTTTTCAAAGACTCTCAGACCTTCATGCAATGTCCACACTATGACTAAGTCCCAGTCCCATGGCTTCTATATTGTACAAAGCAAAGAGCTTGATGTTTTCTGTCCTTCCTTCTTAATTCCCAGCTAGAGGAATGAACAGGTTTCCAGAGGAGAGTCTAAGAGTATACTTGCAGTGTTAGTACCCATACTGCATGATGGACTAAGGATAGGTGGAGAGGAATTGGGAGCAAACCTGCCTTATCAAGCTGGTAAACCTCAGTAGTGCTGTTGTGCAAAGCACCAAGACAATTTTAGCACCAGTTCAGAAATTACTCATTTCCCAGAATTCAGGCAAATCCCTATGGCTGTTTGAAAGATACAATTTTTTCCCTCCTCTAGACTTATTTATTAATAGGACTGCTAAGGACCTCGGGAGGTGAGGTGGTCCATTCCTCCAGTCCACTTCCATTCTCCAAGAAGTCATATGCTTTTGCATGAAAACACTGGAGTTCCAAGAAGAAAGCCTGATCCAGTGACCCTTCTATACCAAAGGCTGCTCTAAATGTTAAAAGATATATGTGCACTCTCAAAGGTGAGATTCACAAACTCTTAACATTTCTGCAAATCGACATCAGTAATTTAATAAACCACACAGCTTTAAAGAGACCTGGGCAAACCAAGGCTTGTTTTTCCCTATTGAATATTTCTGCACACAGTAATTTTTCACCATTATTGACAAAACCTACATGTCATGGCCAGTCCAATTGCAATGATTGTTTCCATGGAACATATTAGGGTTTCCTTTGTTCAGTTGCTCCTGTTAAAGTAATACTAAAAATTGACAGCACTCATGGCAAAAATCAGCAGTTCAGATTTCATACATTAGTGGAGTTTTTTTCATGTCCTGCATTCCTTCCTTCCCAATGCAGTATCTGTTGGCTTCAGACAGGGCCTGCCGATAAGTGCACAACCAGATGTTGCACCCTACCCATGGTACTCAAAGTGTTTTCTAAATATCAGTGTCTAAAAGTCTAAAATATGAGGTCTAAAGATTCCCAGATTTTTTATAAGTTACAAGCCAGGTTCATTTTGTCCTTGGCCTGTCCTACAAGACTCCTCCCCAGCCTGTGTACTTCTTGTTCTCCTGCCTCCCAGGCTCGGTGTCTGCCTCCTCTCATTGCGGCTTTTTGGAGGGGCTGGGCAGGGAACAGGCAGGACTGAGGGGCTGAAATGGCTCAGGAAGGAACTGTGTCCAAGGCTGCAGGTGACTAGGAGGAAGCTGGAGTTAGGACAGCCGTTGGTACCATGAGGATACAGCAGTGATGCTGAAATTTTGGACTTGAATGAGCCTCTGGACAGATTATGTCAGGGTTAGGAGCAAGGCCCTTGATACCAGGTCAGAACAAAGACATGGCCACAGCCATGTGGAAGCAGGAGAGAAGCCCAAATCAATCATGTTGACTGTGATATATGACGCAGTGAGTAAACACAGATCTGAAAGGTGTGAGTAGAGCCACCCGATGCTCAATTTATCCTATTTCCACACATCACCTGAAGCATGTTCAGGCCTCACCAGGTTGAGAAATCTTGTCCTAAAACACACATTACTGCCGAAGACTTGAGCACATAAATTGGATTGTGATTATGGCAATGCGAGTTGCTGGTTGAGAATACCTGAAACCTGACAGCCTCCAGGTTCGCAGGAACACGATACGATTTCCTTGTCTCATTGCGCTTCACTGTCGTGCACTGTCCTCCATTGAATGAGTTGCCAAGGACTTCCCCTCGGCTCTCTCCTGCCAGAATGTGAAATCTAACAAAAAATTATTTCCAGAGATTAAACAACCCCAGAAAGACATATAGACTTGAAACAGTTAGTGGTATATAGCTGCATTGAAGATTTTGTAGGTTTGAATGAAACGGCATGAGCATCTGGGTTATGTTACTCCTTTGAAAGAAGTTCCTCTACAAGAACTTCTCATTCACACTGAATTCTCCTGAAAAATGCTGTAGTAGCAATCCTGTTTCCTACTCTCCAGCAGTGCCTAAGCCTCTAGATAATCCTAATATCAGCACGAGACAGTCACTCTTAAGCAAAGAAACACCTAAAAATGGCCTAGGAAAATGAACAAGCAGTTCTCCATTTCTACCACAAGTGATGTTACCAGAGTGTACTGAGTTCAAAATTCAATTAAAAAAGGCAAGACTACCTGGGACAGGCATCCCATGTTTAGGTTTTACACTGCTTAAATTAGTAGCCTGGAAGAGGTGATGGTTGGTATCGTGTGAAATGTGTCATAGGCAAACAAACATCTGTAGCGGAACATCGTCAAAATTTCTGAAGCACTTGGCATAACTGAGCTGGAAGTTGCCAGTACCTGATGCTCTGGTTGCTGTGAGGCAGGAAGGGTCACTCAGTGCTCCCTGACAGCTCTTTATCTAGTGCACCAGCAGTGCAGAGCAGGGCTGCAGGTGCAGTGGGCAAGTCCTAGCCTGATGGTTTGGTTGTATTTTTACAATTTCTTGTTAATTTTAATTTGAGAGATTATGTGTTTTAATAGGATACTCACGTGCTAATTGGGGATTATCTTGTTTATGTAAATTAGTAACATAACAATCTCAAGTTTATGAAAAATAAACAAAGCTGGCTTACCCACTGCCTATTAACTGCACACCTGGGATGCTCTCATACTTTCTGTTACACACTGCCTTCTTCCTCCCACAATTTCTTTCATCAGAGTTGTCCCCACAGTCATTTTCTCCATTACATTCCAATTTTTTTGCAATACAGCGACCTGCACCAGAGAAACAGCAGCAGCAAGAAACTTTATGCAAATATTCACCATGTCTGAAGGCAGAAAAGGGCACTCTGTAAAGGTGTGAACTTGCCATAGGAATTAACAGCAAGACAGTATAATGCCTAGATTATTCCAATAAGAAACAGTTGTTTCAGTTCTGCCAGTTTTGCCTTGCTTTGAAGCTGCAAAGGCTTAATCTAAGGTTTAGCAAAAGGATACGTGGATAAAGTTATTTTAAGGCTAATCAGGTATATTTAAATTGAAGCAAACAAGAAATACCCACATATTTAATAAAAATAGTGCAAGTTTATGTTCAGACAAACTCTATGGATAAGTTTGTACATGAAAAATTTGTGCAAAGAAATATTATTAGAACATGCTACTGTCTAGTTATCATGATTATACTGACATCCCAGGCTAGAGATTGCATTTGAACTACTTTTAGTTACGGAAGAAACTGCAAACATAAGCTGCTACTAATACATATGAAATCCTTAAGTAGACTTTTCTCCCTGCTCCTTTTCCCTGCAATTTGTGCATGGAATATACAAGATCTGAAGCATCTGGACCTTTTTTGTCTCAGTGCCTAGTCTTTTGACTGTCTAATAATGCAGCGGTTACACAGTGAAGATTATCATTACCACTTTCACACTGAAATTTATTCTTGCAATCAACTTCCACTATGTTGCAGAGCTTAGCTGGGAAGCATGGGCGGGAATCCACCAGCGGCTCGGTACAGGCCTGACCCCCAAACTGGGATGGTCGCAGGAGTGTCCGGACACGAAACTGAAAGGCAGGAGAAATAAAGCCAGGGTTGTTTGTGTGAGCTGTTTTTGTAGTGAAGTGCCCCCCCAGGCAGAGCCACATGCCTCAGTGCTGCTGAAGCTTTATCAAAACCAGAGCCCTGAAGGAAATAATCAGCTATTTTTGTCCTTACATCCTACCGCACCACCGTCCCAGGTAAGGCAGGCAGGGAACTGAAATCCAAGAGCCTCCGTAGCCCTGATGGAGCATACATGATTAAGCACTTGACAACCTGTGCTACATCACTGGAGGAATCAAAAGGTCAGTCCCTGTATCTTCAGTTTTAAAGGTACAGTAGGAAATGGTATATGAACAGGCTTACGGAGATTTTTCCTGTTCTTTATCATCTCTGTTGAAATAGAAATACTCTGACAGTGGCATGTATCCCCACCCCCAAACCAGCTGTCTTGGCTCCCACACATGGGGCTTCTTGTCTGAGGAGCACTAGATGACTGGGAAGAACAAAAATGTTTTTCCTGAAAGTTTCTGTTACTAAAGAAGATCTGGGAGCAAAATCTGGAGCTCGCTGGGTTTTCTTTCCCCAAGTCAGTACCCACCACACAGAATAACAAAGCTGAAGGCTGCTAGACAAATCACTTCAGATATGTTTTCCACTCCACATCAAGGGACTGCTGGTAAGACCTGTCTGCATGTGACTGAACAGTTCCTCCTCTAAAAATTTTTTGCCACTGGAAAAGCACAGTTCCTTGCAGACTTCTGTTACTTCCCTCCCTGTAGACAGACCTTGGAGCCAAACAATGCAGGAAGATGTCTAGCAAAAATCAGTAACTGAGTGACTATGAAGGGTCAGTGAGAGGAGCAGCACCAGACCATCTGAAAGCTTTTGAGCTCACGATAACCCTTTCTTGTACTCCATTTGGGATCCATAATGCTCACTATATTATTTGTGTGGGCTTCCACCTCTTCATCCCTCCCCCTCACTGGGAGCTTGCTTACAGTAGTCTTCACGCTTACCTTGGAAGTCACGTCCTCCATTCTGATAGTTGTTCATATTTATAAAGGTTACAAGCAGTGATCTTTATAGCTTGGAGGCAAAAATGGATCACAGTCCACAAAAACACCTTTTTGCTTGAAGCAGCAAATATGTTGCATCAATATTTAAAGCTAACAGAAATGAACAACGCTTCTATATATGGATGTGTAGGTAAGAAACTCAGACATTTAAGAGGATATTGATTACAAAAAAATCAGTTCAATTGAGAGCAATGCCCCCTTTCAGCTTTTGCAGCTTGTTTGCTGTCTCCCACACTCTCACTTTTTCTCCCTGCTCTGCTCTCATACTCTCTATCTCAGTTCCAGGATGGGAACTCCACAGGGTCGTTCACATCTCATGCCTAGAACAGCTTCTTCATGTCTTCCTCATCCTGCATAGGCATCAGAAAGTTATATATGTATGTAAAGATATACTTATGATATCTGACAGGTTTTTCAAGGTTGCTTTTCAGGCATGGATTTCTGAAGCTGAGCAGGACATTCAGAGGAGAGCTGTGTCTGCATAGAAACTCAGAGCTGCTATCATGGTCAGCCTCAAAGCTCAGACCCACCAGCCACATAACTACCCCAAACAATCTGCACCCCGCTCCCCTGCACTACCCACAACCTTACATTTGCCAGGCCTTGGTTTCTTTGGGTCAAATTCACTTGAACATGACTTTTCACCTCTTCTCTTTCTGCCATCTCACCCCTAAGTCTACAATCAGTCAACAAACACAAGCCCATCTTTAATAATGACAATGGAACTTTTGAAGCAATTTCTCATAAATGGATTTACACTACTAAATCATCCTTTCCTGTTTCGATCTGCTTATTTTAACTTGTTCTCTCCATCTTCTACTGTTATAATTCATAACCAATTCCCCTTGTTTACTTAGTCTGTCATTCTGCAGTTCAATTCCCATAAAGTCGAATGTCTGAAATAAAGAAGGCTCTTAAGCATAATTTCTTGCATTTAACACATATAAAACTTTTTCTACCTACTTGTTTTTTAATGCATGGGTCACATTCTGACCAAGGGCCAAAGTCTCCAAGCTGACAGTTGATAGGACATGTTTGCTCATTACATGCACGAGATTCCTGCTTTGTGCACAGCTGGTCACAGAAGTTTTGGCTATAATATTCATCCATTCTTACTTGCCTAAAAAAATTTAACAAGTTATGTTAGGAAGGCATCATAGACAGATTGTAGACGTTCTCTAACTGTGGGTGAAGGCTGGTGAAGAAAATCATTTGAGCCCAATGACAAACCATTGAGAGATAATAGGTAGTTGCAGAATATCGCTTAAAAGAAAAATCCAAATATGCCTTAAGTTTACAGAGCAATTATTTTTGATTCATGTCACTTCAAATGTGCCAGAGAATAGCTACAGAAAGAGCCAGGAGGAAAAGAGGGGATTTCTCACAAGTTTAGAGTCTACCACTGAATTGAATCTAATTTGGTGCTGCTGAATCTTTATTTGACTTTAACTGTTGTCATAAAATTAATCATACAGGGAAGAACTTTCTGTAGGCTTGCCACGCTGGAGCTCACCCCTCCCATGGCATTGCTCTGCACTGGCCAGAGCTCCCGGAGCAGGGCACTGGTTGCTCAATGCACGCTGCTGGCAAGGCCGTCATAGGACCTGGCTGTTCTCTCCTCACTACGTGTGTTGGCAGATAACCAGCTTGTCTGGAGGCACCATAATGCTCTCTATATATAATTTTGTAAGTTTTAAGTCTTACAATTAAAATATAATCTATTCATCTGGTATACACTTGGATATGACAATTTTTCTCAGTATATTATGGAAGCTGGAGCTTTAGACACAGGTCCCCCTCTCCAGAAGTGGTATTTTCTCAGGGAATAAATAGAAACATAGAAGTAGTGAGATAGTTTGGACCTACCTGTGCCTGGTCTGTCTGCCGTAATTGCAGGTTTGTGAACAGGCAGACCACGACCCCCATGGGTAATTTTCACAGTAGCAGCTGGAGACTGGGCTGCTCCAAATCACCAGGCTCAGCAGGATCAGGTGCATTAACATAGTCTTGTCCGTAGTGAAGGGGTCCATCTACAGCACATGGACAGGTAACAAAAGCTCAAGAAACTGTCACTTACAGTTGTTCCTGTATCCTTAGATAGACATCTCTTCTACCTTGCAAAGTCTATAAATCTGCTTCACAATACAAAGTTGCTAAGCAGTGTACCTAGAAAGGGGCGATAATGCATGATATACATTTATCAGTAATTTAATTAATACTCTAAGGACCAGAAGTCACAATGGCTTTTTTGGCCACCTATTTATCAGGAGTACCAATCACAACTGCACATTATTTCTATTTAAGAAGTTGCTTATAAATCATTTTGAATGTGACAAATAAAGACCTGCTATTGCTCTTCATTGCTTAGAAGTATTCTCAAAAATATTTTCTAGAAATAAGAATAAAAGCATGCAACAACTCTTCCTATAAAACATGTAAAACAACAAACAGCACCTTAAGAGTAAGCAGTCTCATCTATTACCCTGTAACTAATTCATTTTCACATGCTTATAAACCTTCTTTGCGTAAGTGTTTTGCTGCAGTGAATCTTTCCTCCAGCTTTTTGTTGTTCTTAGTTTTAACTAGCCTGTCTAAACCACAAACCGTCACTATTCAAAGCTCATCCGAATTGTCTACCAACAGCAGAAGACAGAACACCTAGCCGATTTCTCACTCCAGTGGTCAATCAAACTTTATTTGATGAGGCAGAAGGTTATATGCAGTCTTTAGGAAGTAATAATGCTTAGTAAACCTGAAAATGTTTTCCAGACAAACTGTTTATACATTGAAAAATGCAAAGGGTTTTTCCCCCTCATTATGAGATTGAATCAACACTAAATTTGATAGGCTGTTAGAGTAGAATATTATCATTTTGTTTTGCCTCAAAAAAACCAAAACCCAATAGAAAGGTTTAAAAGCAAAGTATTTATTTTAAAACAATACTTCAAAAGATTTCATTCTGAAAAGTTCAAAATGAAATGTGCAATTGTTTTATATGTTAGGTTTTTAGCCACATATGCTAGTATGATTTTTATACCTTGCTGAGAAAAATGAAATTGCATCAGGTCAAAACATTGCTTCCTCCTTTAGTGAAGACAGTCATTAAGTCTTCACACAGCTGTCGTAGTGAGAAGTCAGAGCACTTTTTACACAATAATTCATCAATGAACAAGCCTTTCAGAGAGATTTAAGTATAATCAAACCCAAAATATGCTAAAACTGAAGACAGAGAGATCAGCAGTCTTGCCAATGAACCAAGAGGAGAACAGGTATTACATCTTTTTCCTCACCTGAGTTTCTGGCTCCTTGCAGCAACGGTGCCGGCTTAGAAAAGAGATGAAGCCCTACAGAACAATTACTTTGTTAGTTCCATCACTGTACTGTACATAGAAAAACACTGTTTATTCTCATCTGCGAGCAAAACTCCAACCAATCAATACATCAGAAGCATACCAACAGCCATATAAATGTAAGTACATGAGAGACATGAGAGATTAATTCAACATTTTAAAGAAAAAAAACCACAAAACAGTTCCCCATATGTCTTGTAACCTGTGTGCATTGAAGCCAACAAAAAAGCTTCCTTATTAACTTACTGTAAGATTGTTAGCTGCAAAGTCAGTCAACTTTGCAGACTGGTGTGACCTTGGTGTGGTTTGCTGCAGTCTCTTAAATGAAAGGTTGGAGGTTTTGTTTGATTTCGTTATCCGTTAATGAAGGCAGATCTGGTCTGGTAGCAGAAATGGTCAGAACAAAACAGCCTCTCCACCAGCACCCCCACAGAGACATGTTCTAGAGAATTGTGGAAGAACAGCTCTTCGTACAAATGTAGCTGCCCAACATGAGCTGAGAGGAATAAAAATACCTTTGCATTAGGCCATAATGGCTCAATGCGTTGCAGGTCTCCCTGTGCTGCTCGATAGAGCTGCACAACCTCTCTGCTCTCAGATTGAAGGCAAGAGAGTGAGAATCTGGTAAGATGGCACATGCTCACAATTCATTATTCATTTCACTAGGAAACAGGAGACAGAGTCCAGGCCAGGGCAAAATACCTGTCTGCTGCTGCACCCTCTCTGCAAAAGTGGGGCTCCCAGAGAAAGCAAAAATCCAAATAAGCTTGAGGTTATTTACAGCTCTTTGCCTTTTGCCCTCTGTGGTGTGCTCTGGGCACACAGTGACCCTGGGGAAGTGCAGCCAGCAGACAAGAGCTGCTGAGTGCCTCTGCCCTGCAACACAGGCACCACCCCAAGATTGAGGTGCCAGGACAGGAATTAAAATGGAAAGCGAGAGAATATACCCGTGCAGAACAGAAACAGCAATGACAAGCACAAACCAAGGGAGCAGTTTGCCCTAAAAAAATTATCAAAGTCTGGAACAGAAACCAAAACCTCCCAAATACCTGGCCTGCATCCCACCCAGAGGGCAATGCTGCACTGAATCCCCCTTCACTCCAGCAGACTGGCAGAAACATGTCAAGACATCAGAGTCCTCAAAACATATTTCCCAATTTGTTGGGACCCAAGGTCATATATACCCTTGAAAAAGAAAAACAACTCAGCATTTCCTGCATAGCTTTATTTTCCAGTTGCCTTTGCAGTTTTTGTTTTTTTTAATTATGAGTTTGGCCAAGGGAGTGTTGTTACACAACTTGAGGACACAATTTGCAAACTGATGTTCTGCCAGATCCTTATTACAATGTGTAAACTTGTCATAAGAAATCAAAACAGTCATCACTCTGGATTCATGATTGCTGCTGGGTAGGATTTGTAAAGTTATGTGAAAAATTCTGTCTTCTACCTTTCAGAGAGCATCTCCTAACCCTCAGCACTTCCAGCTCAGTGAGGGCAGCCCCTCCAGTCCCAGTGGGACCCCAAACAGAAGATGCCTGGCTTCTCCCAGGCTTGTAGAAACAAACCACAGCTGCAAGTCAGTGTTTATAGTAGAATCATAGAATCATTACGGTTGGATCATCAAGTCCAACTGTCGACCCAACACCACCATGCCCACTAAACCATGTGCCGAAGTGTCACATCTACACGTTTTTTGAATGCCTCCAATGATGGTGATCCACTACTTCCCTGGGCAGCCTGTTCCAGTGCTTGACTACCCTTTCGGTGAAAAAAATTTTCCTAATGTCCAATCTAAACCTCCCTTGGCACAACTTGAGGCCATTTCCTCTTGTCCTATCGCTAGTTACTTGGGAGAAGAGACCAACACCCACCTCCCTACAACCTCCTTTCAGGGAGTTGTAGAGAGCGAGAAGGTCTCCCCTCAGTCTCCTCTTCTCCAGACTAAACAACCCCAGCTCCCTCAGCCACTCCTCATAAGACATATGCTCCAGACCCTTCACCAGCCTCGTCACCCTTCTGTGGACACACTCCAGCACCTCAATGTCCTTCTTGTAGTGAGGGGCCCAAAACTGAACACAGTATTCAAGGTGCGGCCTCACCAGTGCCTAGTACAGGGGCACAATCACCTCCCTCCGCCTACTGGCCAGACTATTCCTGACACAGGCCAGGATGCCATTGGCCTTCTTGGCCACCTGGGCACACTGCCGGCTCATGTTCAACCGGCTGTCGACCAACACCCCCAGGTCCTTTTCTGCCAGACAGCTTTCCAGCCACTCTTCCCCAAGCCTGTAGCGTTGCCTGGGGTTGTTGTGACCCAAGTGCAGGACCCGGCACTTGGTCTTGTTGAACCTCATACAGTTGGCCTCGGCCCATCGATCCAGCCTGTTCAGATCCCTCTGCAGAGCTTTCCTACCCTCAGGCAGATCAACACTGCCACCCAACTTGGTGTCATCTGCAAACTTACTGAGGGTACACTCAACCCCCTCGTCCAGGTCATTGATGAAGTTATTAAAGAAGACCGGCCCCAAAACTGAGCCCTGGGGAACACCACTCGTGACCGGCCGCCAACTGGTTTTAACTCCGTTCACCACAATTCTCTGGGCTCGGCCGTCCAGACAGTTTTTTACCCAGTGAAGAGTACACCCGTCTAAGCCATGAACAGCCAGCTTCTCTAGGAGGATGCTGTGGGAGACAGTGTCAAAGGCCTTACTAAAGTCCAGGTAGACCACATCCACAGCCTTCCCCTCATCCACTAGGTGGGTCAACCTCTGCTGGCTGGGGCCAATCCCCTGGTTGTCCCGCACCTGCCTTGTGAGCGCCCTCAAGATGAACCGCTCCATAATCTTCCCCAGTACCAAGGTCAGGCTGACAGGCCTGTAGTTCCCCGGCTCCTCCTTCCGGCCCTTCTTGTAGCTGGGCATCACATTGGCAAGCCTCCAGTCATCCGGGACCTCCCCTGTTAACCAGGACCACTGATAAATGATGGAGAGTGTCTTGGCAAGCTCCTCTGCCAGCTCCCTCAGTACTCTTGGGTGGATCCCATCTGGCCTCATAGATTTGTGGGCGTCCACAAGCGTTATAGTAGTATAATGCAAATGGCTAAAAGCTTCTGAGAAACTACTTTTACACTTTTTCTTAACAGTAAAACAAGGAGTTACTAAAAAAGTTTATAAATTTTAAAATTACTACAAGGAAAGAGCGCTCCACAGAGTCTACAAGTGGTCTGTGCCATTCATAGTCAGAGAACAAGCTAGCAGACAAGCACCACAGTTAGCATTAACAGAAATGTCAGGTGGAGACTGGCACTGGTAGACTTCACACCAAAGGCAGGTCTTGAGGACAGCATGAGTACATCCATATTGAATCCTTAGATTGGGGTTCATGTGAACTCAACTCAGTTGCCTGAAGCTGATGGGCCACAGCAGCAAAGAGCACTGCCTGGGCTAACTCACATTTTGGCAAAGCTGCATGCAACTGCTGATGTGCCCCAGGAGGCTGTCAGCTCATCTGCAAGCAGATGAGATGATCAGAGGAATGAAGGGTCTGGACCAGGAAGCTGGCACTCATGTAACCAAGGTGACTAGAAAAAGGAGCTTTTCCCAAGTGTGGCGGCTCACCTTGTGACACTGCAGGACTGCTCTACATATATATACTTCAGTTCCTCACAGGCTTTGTCTATAGGATATCCTCAGAGCAATCTCACTCTCTTCTGCCCTGGCTGGAGATCAGCACTTGTATATGTGCATCCTTCCCTTATACCATAGGATGTGTTAGGGCATCTGAGCAGCAGCCAACGTCCTAGTGCTGACACTTCACTTCGTGTTCACTTTCTGTCCTCACAGTCAGCTGCTCGCAAGGTTTCCTCATGACCTTTTAAAAGTATGAGAAATCAAATAAGTCTGCTTAGAGATATAAGCACTTAGAAATTTAGTCAGCAATATGGCAAGTGATAGCTCATGTAAACAAGGGTGCCTTCTAGAACTGATTTTCACATCGAAAAGCATCAGCACCAGAAGATGCTCTTCCTCTGGACTGCAGTACTGCAGGCTTTCACACCCATATGATGCTGTGCCTTAACAAGTCTCTGGTCTCAAGCTCTGGTGCAGTATTTCCCAAAGACCAAAGCACTATCACTGGAATCAATCTGGGAGCAACCCAGAGAGGTCAGTGCATAGATGCATGCCATTTTACAACACTTAGACTTGGGAAGTGTCTACGCACATACCCATTGCCTCAATTTAATTATCTCTACAAGAAATATTTCTCCAGCAAAACAAACATAACATGCTTTCATCTCTGCTGCAATGTGTTTATAAAAGATTATTTTTCAAAGAATGGCAAAATGTTACCTCAAAGGGAAAGGAGAAATCCAGTAACCATTCTGCCCGAGACTGTAGCATTTCTAGGTGGGTTTCACAAGGTCACACCTCATCTATTTCATCCTATATCTAATTCCTCCTACTCAGAAAAAACATATTATCCTCCCAAGTCAACCTCTATCCCCCCTCTAAGAGCAGCCTGTAATCTCACCCCAAAGCTCTGCTCAAGAGAGAAACTCTAGAACTGTAAAGGGGAAAGAGCAGAAGGAAACTCCCCCATCTGGTACGCCCCTCTGACTACTACCCGCTGTTGGTCATGCAGGTGGGCAGCGACGAGACTGCGGAGAGAAGTCCCAAAGCGATCAAGAGGGACTTCAGGGCACTGGGGATATCGATTGCGGGATCAGGAGCACAGGTGGTGTTTTCCTCAATCCCTTCAGTGGTGGGGAAGAACACTGAAAGGGAAAGGAAAATGCAGCAGATTAACACGTGGCTCAGAGGCTGGTGCCACCAGTGGAACTTTGGCTTTTTTGACCACGGGGAGGTTTACAAGGCACCGGGCCTGTTGGCGACAGATGGAGTACATCTGTCTCAAAGGGGGAAAAGGATTCTCGCCCATGAGTTGGCGGGGCTCATCGAGAGGGCTTTAAACTAGGTACGAAGGGGGAAGGGGATATAGCCATGCTCGAGAGAGATGAGCATAGGGGTGGTGTACCAATCTTGGTGGTGAGGTTGATAGCCCGGTTCAAGTGCATCTACACCAATGCACGCAGCATGGGCGGCAAACAGGAGGAGCTGGAAGCCATTGTGCAGCAGGACAGCTATGACTTGGTCGCCATCATGGAAATGTGGTGGGATGACTCTCATGACTGGAGTGCTGCGATGGATGGCTACAAGCTCTTCAGAAGGGACGGGCGAGGAAGGAGAGGCGGTGAGGTGGCTCTGTATGTCAGGGAGTGTTTCGACTGCACGGAGCTCGACGTTTGTGATGATCAGCTCGAGTGCTTATGGGTAAGGATGAGGGGGAAGGCCAACAAGGCAGACATCCTGCTGGGAGTCTGTTACAGACCACCCAACCAGGATGAAGAGGCAGACGAAGCGTTCTACAAGCGGCTGGCAGAAGTCTCGCTATTGCTAGCCCTTGTCCTCGTGGGGGACTTCAACTTGCCCGACGTTTGCTGGAAATACCACACGGCAGAGAGGAAACAGTCGAGGAGGTTCCTGGAGTGTGTGGAAGATAACTTCCTGACGCAGCTGGTGAGTGAGCCTACCAGGGGAGGTGCCTCGCTTGACCTGCTGTTGACCAACAGAGAAGGACTGGTGGGAGATGTCGTGGTCGGAGGCCGTCTGGGGCTCAGCGACCATGACATGATAGAATTTTCGATTCTCSGGGAAGTAAGGRGAGGGGTCAGYAAGACTGCTACCATGGATTTCCGGAGGGCAGACTTTGGCCTGTTCAGGACGCTGGTTCAGAGAGTCCCTTGAGAAGCGGTCCTGAAAGGCAAAGGGGTCCAGGAAGGCTGGAAGTTCTTCAAGAAGGAAGTCTTAAAGGCGCAGGAGCGGGCTGTCCCCTTGGGCCGTAAGAGGAGCTGGCGGGGAAGACGACCGGCCTGGCTAAACAAGGAGCTTTTGCTGGGACTCAGGGAAAAAAGGAGAGTCTATCGCTGTTGGAAGGAAGAGTGGGCGACTCAGGAAGAGTACAGGGATCTTGTCAGGTTGTGCAGAGAGGAAATTAGGAAGGCAAATGCCCAGCTGGAACTCAAACTGGCCACAGTTGTCAGGAACAACAAAAAATGTTTTTACAAATATTTTAACAACAAAAAGAGGGCCAAGGAGAATCTCCCTCCCTTATTGGATGCYGGGGGGAACATTGCCACYRAGGRTGAKGAGAAGGCTGAGGTACTTAATGCCTTCTTTGCCTCAGTCTTTAATAGTCAGACCGGTTATCCTCTGGGTGTTCACGCCCCTGAGCTGGAAGATGGGGATGGGGAGCAGAGTAAACCCCCCATAATCGAAGAGGAAGAGGTTAATGACCTGCTACGCCAGCTGGACACTCACAAGTCTATGGGGCTGGATGGGATCCACCTGAGAGTACTCAGGGAGCTGGCAGAGGAGCTTGCCAAGACACTCTCCATCATTTGTCAGCGGTCCTGGTTAATGGGGGAGGTCCCGGATGACTGAAGGCTTGCCAATGTGATGCCCATCTACAAGAAGGGTCGGAGGGAGGAGCCAGGGAACTTCAGGCCTGTCAGCCTGACCTCGGTGCTGGGGAAGATCATGGAGCGGTTCATCTTGAGGGTGCTCACGAGGCAGGTGCGGGACAACAGGGGGATCGGACCCAGCCAGCACGGGTTCATGAAGGGCAGGTCCTGCTTGACCAACCTGATCTCCTTCTATGGCCAGGTGACCCGCCTAGTGGATGAGGGGAAGGCTGTGGATGTTGCCTGCCTGGACTTTAGTAAAGCCTTTGACACTGTTTCTCACAGCATTCTCCTAGAGAAGCTGGCAGCTCATGGCTTAGACGGGTGTACTCGTCACTGGGTAAAAAACTGGCTGGACGGCCGAGCCCAGAGAGTTGTGGTGAACGCAGTTAAATCCAGTTGGCGGCTGGTCACAAGCAGTGTTCCCCAGAGCTCAGTTTTGGGGCCCGTCTTGTTTAACATCTTTATCAATGATCTGGACGCAGGGATCGAGTGCACCCTCAGTAAGTTCGCGGATGACACCAAGCTGGGCAGCAGTGTTGATCTGCCTGAGGGTAGGAAGGCTCTGCAGAGGGATCTNGGGATCGAGTGCACCCTCAGTAAGTTCGCGGATGACACCAAGCTGGGCAGCAGTGTTGATCTGCCTGAGGGTAGGAAGGCTCTGCAGAGGGATCTGGACAGGCTGGATCGATGGGCCAAGGCCAATTGCATGAGGTTCAACAAGGCCAAGTGCTGGGTCCTGCACTTGGGTCACAACAACCCCAGGCAACGCTACAGGCTTGGGGAAGAGTGGCTGGAAAGCTGTCTGGCAGAAAAGGACCTCGGGGTGCTGGTCGATGGCCGGCTGAACATGAGCCGGCAGTGTGCCCAGGTGGCCAAGAAGGCCAATGGCATCCTGGCCTGTGTCAGGAATAGTCTGGCCAGTAGGCGGAGGGAGGTGATTGTGCCCCTTACTAGGCACTGGTGAGGCCGCACCTCGAATACTGTGTTCAGTTTTGGGCCCCTCACTACAAGAAGGACATTGAGGTGCTGGAGCGTGTCCACAGAAGGGTGACGAGGCTGGTGAAGGGTCTGGAGCATATGTCTTATGAGGAGTGGCTGAGGGAGCTGGGGTTGTTTAGCCTGGAGAAAAGGATGCTGAGGGGAGACCTTATCGCTCTCTACAACTCCCTGAAAGGAGGCTGTAGTGAGGCGGGTGCTGGTCTCTTCTCCCAAGTAACAAGCGATAGGACGAGAGGAAATGGCCTCAGGTTGCGCGAGGGGAGGTTTAGATTGGATATTAGGAAAAATTTCTTCACCGAAAGCATAGTCAGGCATTGGAACAGGCTGCCCAGGGAAGTGGTGGAGTCACCATCACTGGAGGCCTTCAAAAAATGTGTGGATGTGGCACTTCAGGACATGGTTTAGTGGGCATGGGTGCTGGGCTGATGGTTGGACTCGATGATCTTAGAGGTCTTTTCCAACCTTAATGATTCTATGATTCTATTCTATGAAGGGGTCGAATGCCACAACATTTTCTGGGAGGTAAGCAAAACAAAAGTCAAACAGCTCTTCAATTTAAGTGACATCCCCTGGTGCTTTCCAGATCCCTTAGGTGCGGAGACAGGAAAAACCATTCATCCTGTCCCATAAAATTCACAACTGTGGACTCTTACCACCTACCTCCAGTTCTTTGGATGATGAATGGCAAGAATTCACTGAACTGCACCCCTCACCTCAGACACATCTTGCAGACATGGCTTCAGCTGGCTGCTCTCGGACACAGTCTGGAGTTTTAAGAGCATAAATTAATACTATTCACTAGACATTCTTCCCCCCTCAAATCTTCCTGAAAACAAAGTACAAGAGAAATCTTTCATCCCTACATGTCAGATTAAAATTTAATATCAGGCTGGACTGGGAGGAAAATACACTTTGCATTTAATGCAATAATTGAGTGAGGTATTTTTCCTCCTTTTTAAACCTTTATCACCCTATATACCCCCCATGAGAAGAGATATTGAAACAAAAAAATGAAGGCACCTTTAAGCAAGAAAGGCCATCTGAATGGCTTCAATACTGAGCTGTTTTGACATATCCTGTGGCAATAAGAAAAGTGAACCATAAAATATCTTATTTACTCTGTCCATCACAGGACTGTCTGATGGCAGGGGTGGCACTGCCCCTGGCATGGCACACCAGTGGTGGGCAGCACTGCCTGCAGCCAGGTGCCCGTCGCTTGTGCTCTGCTTCACTGGGAAACCCGCGCCGCTGCCTCCTCCTGGCTGCCACTGCTGATCTGAAGGAGGTGTGGGATTGAAGAGCAGAGGCAAAGGCTTTGAGAAGACGGGTTGTATCCACACAGAGGATGCTGTGAAACACCAGCACCTGTGGAGAAAAACAATTTCTGTCCAAGCATTGTGTTAGCAGATTCAGATTTTATGCTGCAGGTTTTGAAAGCGTTGAGTTGCAGCTGCCCTCTCCGGCTGCTTTGTTGAACGAACAGTCAGGCATCCCCTCTCTCATACAGAATTTGTTGCTCGTGACTTTAATTAACAAGCTGGAAGTATTTGGTGCATCAGTAGCAGCCCAGGACTCAAGACTTTATCATGGCGGGGTTCAGCACCAAGGTTACTCTGGGGCGGCAGCAAGCAAAACCAACCACTGCTTCTGAAAACATGTTCAGGAGGCTTTGCTCAGGATCAGGCACAGTTCAGGGTGTTTAGCTCTGAAAAGCACATTCACTGCTTGCATCACCCGGAAGACCCAGCATGAGCCTTGTTTGCTGAGCCTCAGCCCTGTTGCTTGCACCCCATGGTAATGGGTGGGCTGGAGCCAAGGAAGGAAACCCCAGCTCCATACCCTTCTTCGTTTCCATGCTTTCAGGCTACTGTTTTGTCATTTCTTCATCCCACAGATCACCTGGAAATTAAACTAAGACTTTTCACCTTTAGAGGCCACAATGGATTTCATCCCCATTAACACCTGGCGACTGGTCTGACAGACTGAAGCATGACCACGGGATTACTTGAGCACAACTACAGCACAGGTGCATTTCCCCAAAGCAGCAAAAGCACCCCTTCTGCCGGGGCTGAAATGCTTAAAAGTGGGTTTTATCTACCACACAGTGGAAAAACAAAATTTTGGCAAAACTAAATCCCAGTTTCCATGCTTGTAAGGCACCTTACCAGCAGAGGAGAGGACAAGGAACCAACCAGAAACATTGCATACAGGCATTCACTCAGCACTTAGCCACCTCACCCCCTCGTGGAGGGTGGATGGAAAGTCAGCCACCCTTTACACAACACTCTGCTTGCCAAACCAGCCATCAAGGAAGGAGGAAGCAGCATCTGAATGAAGAGAGTCTGAGCTGGTCTATCTCAGAAGAGAGTCACATATCCTCCATTGCATGAGCTGCAACACAGAGCACCAGGATCCCTCCTGCACCACAGCAAGGAGCCTGCAGCAGCCACCACTGCAAGATTTATGGGGAAGGAAGGTCAGAAAGCATCTGGCACTAGCTAGTGACTCAGGTACATAGCTGGAAGGAGGATGGGGCTGCTTGAGGAAGGAGCTGGACTGTTTGACCCACACCTTTTATTAGCCCAGGCAAACATGACCTTATAACTTTTTTCAGAATAAATAAAAGCTATCATTAAGTAGCTACTATTCAAACTGCTTATATGTTGAGGAATTTGCATCTAACGCATGCCTACTACATGAAACAAGTGATTCATTTAAATATTTTGTTTACTGGTTAACACTTCACAAGTACTAACGAGATGGCATCATTAGTGACCAGTAAAACATACTCTGACCATTATTTTTGTAAGAGACCAGTTGAAATGTCTGTCAAAACTTCAATGGAAATTGCCTTTTTAACATTTTTCATAGAAAATACCTACTTCCCCCTATTTTTTTTAAATGTGAAAACTTGCATTTTTGATGACTGACTTTTTTAAAAGGGGAGCGGTTTTTTTTCTTTTTTTTTTTTTCCTCCTCAAGAAAAAGTAGAAATTTTCACTAATTTGAAAAATATGGACATATTTTTAAATTGCCTTGCAATTTTTTCCCCACAGTTCACTCTGTTAAATAGATCTAATCTGTGGTGTGCCCAGAAAAACCTGAATTACACAGGTACACAGCCCCCTTCCTACAACCCTATGAGTGCTTAAATCAAGGTGATTAAGCTTGACAAGAACAAATGACAGAGCAGGATTTCCTCAGTACAGTTATCGCTCAGTTTTCATGCATCCAAATCAAATAAGACTTAAAACAAACCTGCAAGAACCTTGAGAAAAAAATTATCTCCTAGAAGATGAACCAGGAGAGGTCTTTTCTTGCCTTGAAGGGCTTGGAAATCAGATAGAACTGCCAAAACTGCAATCCATTAGCCTCTTCCAATGCCAAAAATGTGCCCCTTCCCCATACTGGTAGTAATAGTCGGCCGCTAGTGCTGGGGCTCCCTGCTCCTGGGCCAGGCAGTCTGCAACACTGCTTTTCCCTCCTGCGGTCAGAAACCTATACACATCCCCTGAGACCTGTCCATGGGGAGAACAGCATTTTCTGTTCATGGTATCCCTATTTTATGTGCAGAGCAGGCACCCCAGGACAGCTTGGGCCCACAGGCAGCATCTTGGGGGAGTCCCTTTCCGACACCCCTGCATTGGATGCCTGGACCAATCTATAACTTCTATGATTTATAATTTAATTTATAATTATTTTTCATTATATTAAAGGTATAATTTATAATACATATTTTATATAATTTCCGATTTCTATAAGCACACACTTTACTGGCATGGATTCCTCTGTGGAGGACACATCAAAGAGGGGCTCGTGTCCCAGTGAATAACACAAGTTACGAAACACGGCTGTGTGCCCTTTTTTACTGAGGAGAAGCTGTAAAGGGCAAGTTTCCCCCATGCAACCCAAAGAAGATATGTGACTTTGGCCTTCACAGAAGTGAGTGGCTTTTGCTCCATCAAGGCTTTTAAGGACCACCCAGATTATCATAGGAACCCCCAGCCTGTGGAGGGGTGAAAGCTGGAGAGGGACGGCAGGTTTTCGGCCTCACGCTCTTGTTCTGCTTCATCAACCCGGTGTTGAGGGCCTGGCCCATGGTTCATGGCTGGACCATGGGCATTGCTGCACATGAACTCGCACCACCACTTTGTCCTACACCAGTCACCTATCACATAGCAACGTGAGACCAGGGTCTCCCCATTTGCAGTCACCTCCTAAATTACTCCCAGTCACTCTTGAAGTCATTGAGCAAATTAACTCTCTCTTGGTACCCATAGGCACTGGAGCACTGGAGTGGGAGATGGATGCTGAGGTCTGAGACAGTGAATGGGGCTGGAGATTTGGGATCCCTGAAACATCACCCAGCAAATGATGCTGGAAGCTGCATCTGTGTTTAGTTCTTCTATAGGAAATGATAGTACTTCTGGAGTGCTAGCAAACAGGAGGGACAACAGAGCTGTGAGGCATTTGTACTCCATAGTTGAGCAGGTATACTAGGCAAAAGACAGGAGAAAATGCATGCCATTTCATGTAACAAATAACTGTGCAGCTGTATCAGTGCAGAAAGATGATCCTCTGACTCCGATGTTTTCTCCGAGGCCTTTTGAAGTCTCGGGACAATTTCCCTTTCTCAGCAGAATCTAAACCATCACAGTCAGCCTTGTCCTTTACTGAATTGGGATCAGTGGCAGTTTCCCTGGGACAGAGGCATCCCACTGCCTCTGCGTATGTGGTGCTGTGATACTCCCTTTCCTGCAATACAGCCTTAGCAACCTTTTACATAAATGAACCTGAGCCAGCGCTATTGTACTGGGCTTGAGTGTTTGAGAGAAGTATAACCTTATATATACATTACATACATGTATTTAAAAGATATCAGATCCGGATACATAGATTGCACCAACTTCTCCTTTTGCATCCTTCATTTGCCTGTGTAGACATAAATCTCAGAGTGTGGTGAGGAAACCCAAAGACATTAGTGGGTTCATGTTGGAGGACATTGACACAATGAGGACTTATTTGTGCAAATCCAGTCTGCAAGGCTTTGTCCATCAGAGTAATTCCTGTACCATGGCTGGCAGTGGATGAGGGCAGAAGAGACCTTTTTTTTTGCTTAACTGACATTGCTCAGAGGCAACATGGTTATGCTTGGTTCCTGCTGCATTAGGGAGCTGTGGTGCTTGGCTGCATACAGCTATTTTGCAGGGAAAAGCAGACTCATGGCTGTGGGTTTTCCTCCTCTCTCAGATATTTCTCAAGCTGGTAAAGTTCAGCCCCAGAGAGAGGCATGGGTTGATGCCAGTTTGGCATTCATCAAAGACTAGATTTAGACAGATGTACGGAATAAATTCTTTACAATGAGGGTGGTGAAACACTGGAGCAGGTTGCCCAGAGAGGTGGTAGATGCCCCATCCCTGGAAACATTCAAGGTCAGGCTGGATGGGACTCTGAGCAACCTGATCTAGCTGAAGATTTACCAACCTGATCTCCTTCTATGACTGGGTGACCCACCTAGTGGATGAGGGGAAGGCTGTGGATGTGGTCTACCTGGACTTTAGTAAGGCCTTTGACGCTGTCTCCCACAGCATTCTCCTGGAGAAGCTGGCGGCTCATGGCTTGGACGGGTGTACTCTTTGCTGGGTAAAAAACTGGTTGGACAGCTGAGCCCAGAGAGTTGTGGTGAATGGAGTCAAATCCAGTTGGCGGCCGGTCACGAGTGGTGTTCCCCAGGGCTCAGTTTTGGGGACCGTCTTGTTTAACATCTTTATCAATGATCTGGATGAGGGGATCGAGTGCACCCTCAGTAAGTTCGCGGATGACACCAAGCTGGGCAGCAGTGTTGATCTGCCTGAGGGTAGGAAGGCTCTGCAGAGGGATCT
>JASVER010000224.1:340603-455842 GCA_030449065.1 Oceanodroma leucorhoa | reverse complement strand
CCCAAGTAACAAGCGATAGGACGAGAGGAAATGGCCTCAGGTTGCGCGAGGGGAGGTTTAGATTGGATATTAGGAAAAATTTCTTCACCGAAAGCGTAGTCAGGCATTGGAACAGGCTGCCCAGAGAAGTGGTGGAGTCACCATCACTGGAGGTGTTCAAAAAATGTGTGGATGTGGCGCTTCGGGACATGGTTTAGTGGGCATGGGTACTGGGTTGATGGTTGGACTCGATGATCTTAGAGGTCTTTTCCAACCTTAATGATTCTATGATTCTATGATTCTAAGATGTCCCTGCCCATGGCAGGGGGGTTGGACTAGATGACCTTTAAAGGTCCCTTCCAACCCAAGCTATTCTATGATTCTGAAGTCCTTTTCGACAATGCTTTGTCCCCAGCCTTGCACATTTATGGGGAGGGAGCCATGGAGCCCAGCACGGAGTGACCATCCTACTGGGAACTGCACCACTTGCTGCTGGAACCCTGGGGATGGGCTGAGAGCAGCAATATTTTCCATGCCTGGGGGGTGGTGTGTGTGTGTGCGCGCGCGCGCGCGTGTGTGTGTGTGCGTGTGTGCGTGCCTCCGTCCGTCCGTCCGTCTGTGCGTCCGTGCGTCCGTGCGTGTGTCTTCCAGGCGTTAGTGCCTGGCTTTCTGTCTGATACAGAATGAGAAAAGAAACAAGAGTGGCATATCTTGTCTTATTTAGGAAAGTTTATATAGCACATTAATGCTAAGGACAGAAATGAACAAGGCCTAGGAAGGAAAAAGGATTTTCTTTGCTGCTGTGTACATTTTTCACATCATAAAGGCCCTTTGCTACATGAAAGCACAGTCCTGCAAGCACTGATATGTGTGAATGACTTTATACACCCAAACAGGCTTTTTGAGCGACTTAAATTTAAAGCAATTAAGATATGGAATTGTACAATCATTAGCAAAATTCCTGCAGCTTTACCGCAGGAAAACTTCACCACTAGGGAGCACCAACAGACAGCTTTTTAGAGCTGTTCTGTATTGAAATCAAACCACAAAGATGAAATACAGAATACATTTAACACTGACACAACAAATATTTTAAATTGTGATTTTTTTAAAACTGCCCACTGAGAAACTAGATGAATCAGAAGGAATGGGGCAAGAGATTTTAATTTATTTAATCACTAGGCAATGTCTGTAAATTGATACCAGTCAAGAGCTCTGCTGATTCATCTCTACAACTCATGGATATTTTTTTCTGAGTTTCTGTATGATTAGTAACTTTATCACAATAAAAAAAGACAAATGCCGGGCACTGAAGGAGCTTTTCTCCATCAGATATGAACCTTCTAGGTCAAATCTGAAATACTTTACAGAGTCAAGAGAACAAACAGCTTGTTTTTTTCTGTGGCAAATCAGGATCAGAGGTTCCTGATGGTGTTTGGCAGTGACTCAGAGGTAAACAGAGAAAATTCAGAGCTGTAGCTCAAATCCCAGTCTACATAGCAGAACTGACTGACCAAAGATGGGTGGTTGCTAACAGCTCACCCTTGTACATCTTCAATTCTTCTTCCTCTTGCCAGCAGCACAACTATATGTCCTCCTTACCCTCTCTTTCTGTCTGAGTTGGACACAAACTTCAGCATTACTGTGACATCTGTGCAGAGTGGGGTGACATTAAGGATGGTGTCAGACTCTGCTGTGAAACTTTCTGGCCGTTCTGGTTTTAGCTGTATGTCCCATTGGCTGGATTCCACGGGGATGTTCAGGAGCCTCAGGACATTGAAATGAAGGCAAGGCTCAAGTCAACACAACCTCGATTCCTAAATGGTTTTGTGGATACCGACCAACATGTATAATAAACTGCCATTAATGTAAGATTTCACAACTTATCTTCTGCTTCTAACATTAGCAGATGGGATTAGCCTTGATTACTCAGTGACTCAGGAGCCACCCAAGTTGCAGTTCTTCCTAGTCTTCATTTTCCCCATCAACCAGGATGTGCACTCATGAGTGCCATCCATTTGGAAAGCAGCCCTGGCATACCTCACACCAATTGCCACAAAACAGAGGAGGTTTGACTGGAGACTAGTCTATAGCCACTGCTCATAGGGGCTCTCTTCCGTGGCTGGAGCCATGACTGAAAGGAAATTCTCCAAGCAAACATGCACGTGCTATAGCTGTCAAAAGACGCAAGATGCAAAGCTCTACAAACCTGATGCAGTAGATGATTGCACACTGAGCACTCTTACGAAAACCCTTTTGGTTATTGTATGGAAACTAAACTGCATTCATCTAGCTTGCCATGGTAGCCCATTTCCAGTTGGATTAAGGCTCTTCCCTTCCCCAATGGCATGTTATTTCATATCTTGCTCTTCCCAATAGTCATATCACTGTAGTGAATGTGCTCTATATGTCAAGAGAAGGTGTAATTGAATACAGTAGGAAAGCTCCTGTTCACTTGTACATTGCAATGACATTTAAGGTGACATTCCTGACCATGCGCAGAGGGACAGCTTCTGTGCCACAGTGTTGCTGGGCTGGCCAAGGACGCCAATCCCCAGCTGGGGACCCCTTAGTCCACCCAGGCACTGTGTGTTTGAGGGCAATGGGGATGGGAGCAGAAGTGGGGCAGCTGAGATGAAATTGAACTGAGAACAGTAGGTACGTGCCTGAGTTATACTTGATACGCTCTGCAAAGCTGATTAGGAGAAACCATACAGAGGGTGAAAGTTGAGGGTTGCTGGGCATTGTATGGGTTGTACAATGCAGTACAGAAATGGTGCCCTATGCAGGTAGAAGCTGCTTCCCCTTTAGTATCAGAGCAACTATCCTAAATATCGTATCTTAGAAACCTGGTTTCTGACCTCCCTTTATAGTCATACCACACATCTAAAGGTTGGCTCTCCAAAATGCCTTGCAAACCATACACTCAGTGGAACAGTCAAAGTTTGGTGGGGGCAGGGGTGCGTGAAAAGGGCCCCGAGCTGTGGGGGGTCCCAAGGTCTCTGCTGCAATTCTGCCGTGCTTTGACCGGTGATATTTCTGAGCAGACCTAAAAATCAAATCATAGGTCTCATCAGCTGAGATGCAAATGCTTAACATCAGGGCTCATGAAAACCGTTAGTCTGGAAAGCTTTTCCTCTGACTGTGTCACCAAAATCGGGAATAAACCTCGTAACACCAATGTAGTGTTAAAAGGCAGGCATTCTTTATTGGCAGCGCTGGGAACACGGGGGATCGCTCCACCACAGCGTGTTCAGCTTGCTGCAGTTTTCACCACACATTTATACAGTAAAATCATAAATAGACATAACATTACATCAYACACTTATACATATGCATAGCTCATCTTCGCTTCATATTAAAATGAGGTCTCCTCCCTCTTGCATCTGCGCACTGTGGTCTGGTGGTGGTCGTCAGGGGTCGTTGAGATGAAGGCTAATGACTCCTCTTCGTCACCGCTGGCTGACCTTTTTSTTCTGCGCAGACTCAGTTGCTCTTTGGCTCTCATCCACACAGGTGGGCTTGTTCTAACTAGTTTCCTAAGCCCCCCCTAACAAGACTCCTACAATGGGTCATCAATCTTTGTTTAATAATTAATACAACAGTATATGAGTCCTCCATCTCATCAGGAACATCGAGGACTTACTTTGTTCTAAAGCATCTAACCCTCACCTACTCATTAGTTATTSAAACATCTAGTTCCCACAGTAATCAAACAATTATATTTTGYATCCCAAACTTCTACTCCTAGCAACAAATAATTCAACTTGATTATTAATTTCGACWGGTTTTTAACCCAGCCTTGATATGGGGCTTTACAGAGGAGTTCAGAATACAGCAGCTTACTGACTGATTTTAATAACTTTTAAGCACCTATAACAACTGGCTGGTACCTACACGACGCAGCCTCTTTGCCTCTTCATTGCAGGGCAATGCTGGCTACTAAAGAGCTGAAGATCAGCCTCAGGTTTGCACAGACTGCGCCTGTATCTGACAGGACTGCTTGCCCTGCAAGGTCCCAGAGCCAGCAAACCCAGCTTCAGCAAATCAGGGAGTGAACTGCAAGGTGCATGTGCAGGCAAGCTTACCTCTGCTCATTTGGGCTCATGTCCTGAAATATCCATGTATGTACTAACACACTTGCTTGCAGTGAAGCTGACGGTCAGCTACCGGCATCTGGTAACAGTTTCCTTCCTTCTCCAAAGGAAGGATTGGATGAATCCTACTGCGTTTTTCCAAGGACACAGACTCTCCTTTCCTGCAACCATCCCTGTGGGAAGCAGGGAGATGGGCTCAGCTCTCCCTGCCGAACCTTTTGGCTTGCCTACACCACCCCGTGCCCCCATGCCAGGAGCAGCTGTAGCAGCAGGAGCTGGCCCTGGAGGCAGGCAGTGCTCAGAGACATCAACTGCAGCAGGACAGTGCTGTTTGCCCAGGCTCCAGCTCTGCTGAACCTGCATTTCTGGAAAGGCATAGGGAGAACACGAGACAGCCCTGACCTGGTGCTAATGAACTCAGTCACAACTGCATCGCTATAAAAGGGTTTCAAAACCATTCAGCTCAGCTGAGATATTTTTGTTTCATGCTGGTGCGAGTGGGAAATGTTGAACTTTAATGCGCATGCAGTGATTGACAGACTCACAAGGTGATCCAAAGATATCCCACTATCTATCTGAGACAGCTTTTAAAACCAAGCTTACAGTAGTCAATCCTTCTTTAGAGACTTAATGAGTTTAACAATCATCCCAGTAGGCCAACGCTCACTTTACAAAAATAAACCCAGAGGACAGAGAGGGAATTCAGGTAGGTTTCAGCCCCTTAAGCCAGCCCCACAGAAGACGAAAGATGATTTATGGTGTACCTGTTCTGCAGATAAGCAGGAGACTTGAGGCACTTCTGTAATTAAGCATGTGTCCTCCTCTGGAAGCAGTGGCTATTTTCATAGAACTGCCCAATAAAGGAAATGTGAGAGGCATCTGTGCTTTGTTTATAGCTCCATTAGCCTTTCTTGAACTGTAAATTACTTGGCAGCGGCTGCGACAAAAGGGAAAGACAGAGCTGGATTCCAAACAAAAAGTTTGACATTCACAGCTAATTCAAGTCTTCCAGATTTTACTGCCTAAAGTTATAGTCCCTTTGAATAGTTACTCCATAATTATAAAACTCATTAATGGAAATTGACACATTTAGTACATGTTTAATTGTAGAACAGACTACTCTAAAATATATTTTTTATATATAAGTGTTTTATAACATTTCAACTATGACCATTTTCCATGGCAGTCTTCACCCTTGTCTCCTTCTTATTCTTCATCAGTCAGTGAATAGAAAAGAGAATAGACAAATGGGTTTGAGCTCTGCCTAGCACACTTGAAATTTTCAGAGTGAGGGGAGTTAGGAACAATAAATTGTACTTTTCTCCCATTTCCACCCCCTGGTTTAACCACAATGACAACACTAGGAGAACATAAAGGCACAGCCTGTGAGGACCAGCAGCAGGAAGCATAGTGCCGTAATGGCATCTGGAGCATTATCAGTAGCACAGTTGTGCGTAATTGCATTAATTGCCTTTAATTACACTCTGTGACCTGAAACAGGCTGCTTCCAAGAAACATGACACACTACCAATCACGACGCATTTAGAAAGTAACTTGAACAAGTATATGGTTAGATCTTTCTAATCAGAGCTGCAGCTGGAATGATAGATGTGTGCATGCATATTTGTGGGCTTGTTTTACAGGTCACCCACAACAGAAGTAGAGGAGCAAGCAGCAGGTCCTTCTTCACATAGGAAACCCTATAGAAAGTATTCCCAGAAAAAGGGCAAATCTGGAAATGGTGCTTTGCTTTCCTTTTCCTGGGACTAAACATCACCTCTATTTTCTGCCATTAGTGTGCCTACCCCTATAGAAAGGCTTTAGAGATGGCAGGTGACACCATGGTTTCTGCTGGATGGTAACACCTTTGCCATGGGCACGATGAGAGTTGCAAGTTACCACAGCTTTCCACAAATCCTGAAATGAATTTTGTCTCAAAGTCAGCTCTGTCTCCTTTTCAGTTACAGTTCTGCAAACTTGAATAAACATTTACATGTATGCATTTTTGTGGTGAGGCAATTCTGTTCAATGCTGGACAGAATTTACTGATTAAATCCAAAAGTCAGTGGAGGAGTTGCATTAGAAAGGCATGCTCTCAGCTCTCCACCCAAACCTTGGAATGGACCTATACTCCTGGTTCAGCATCCCAGCAGCAGAGCCAGGAGCAGTGGTTGTAGATTTATCTAATGGTGCTTTGCAGGTGCACACGTGCCTCCATGGCAGGCAGACAGGTTCCTGAGATGGTTCTGCTGATGGAGCTGAGATGACTGTTTCTCTGTCATTCCTTGTGTCCTACAGTGGGATGGAGTTGGTGGTGTTGCCATGCCATCTTTACATTGCTCACCTGCAATTATGGGAGCTGTGCTCTTCTCCATGACTCAGAATGGTTTATTCATGATTCATTTATGGTAAGACAAAGCACAGGGGACTCTGATGATACTGAAACTCCTTTGCATGCTAATGGCTAGGTTTTCAGCTGTGGGTCTCTAATTCTCATGCCTTACGCTGACATTTGTGTCTGAAGGAGAGTTGCATGCCAAACTTGCTCCATGTGCATTTACCTGCATGTGACCTGCATGCAGAGCACAGCTGTGCAAATTTAATATGCGTGCCTCTGTATCCAAGGATAACTGCGTGCATGATGCATTGAAAACCTGTATGAAGATGGGAGGAAAATGATGTGCTATCTCGTATGGCTCAGGCAGTCATTCTGCCAGCCACCCTCCTTCTCACTCTTCCCACTGAGCTCCTTCAGAGTGCATGGTGAGACCCTCAGGCTGACCCAACTCCCAGCTGCCACATCTGGCAGCCTTCATCTCCTGAGCTGCACTATAAATCCTTGCATATCCAGGAAAATAAAGGGGGATCTCCATTATGCCTACATGATCTACTCACGCTGTTAAGTCCTCTGTAGCAGTCAGGGATGGAAACTCACACAGTTGGACTGATGAAGAGGAAAACTGACTCCTTCCTCGCTCCCCGCTGTGGATGTCCGTGCAGTCACAGGCTGTCCCTTCCCCTGCCCAAGGTGTCAGTAGGTCCTCAGTGAGTCATTTTTGAGTTTATGATCTTCAGCCTTACCTGTATTAACACATTTTGAACATGTATTAACACATTTTGAGGCATTCAAGAGGTGGATCCAGTAGGTCATACTGTGATTTTGTTGTTGTAAGTCTACCTGTCACACAACTCTTAGTTTTACATTTTTTTTTAATTGTTTTAAAAATGTACTGTAGAAAGCATACGTACATACTTACCTGTCAAGGAATCTGATGTCTACGTGCAATGGCCAACAAATGCAACAATCAACTCATGGCTCTACCAGGGTCCACATAATTCTTCTGACCTCCTGCTTTGCAAGCAGGAACTGAATGAAAGAAATTCAAATTCCCTAAGCTACCATTTACAAGTAACTGAGATCTTGGCTTTCCAATAAGTTTTAAAAACAACAAAAACACTCTGGAAACCAGCAGTGAGTCTCTGACTCCCTCAACAGTCCTCGAAAATCCCACCCTAAGGTCTTGCTCCTGTTCCCACTGAAGTAATTAACTTAATAAAATTCAAGATAGGGCAGCAGAGGGAAGTGTAGTCCAGACAACCAAATACAAGGTTAGGAACTAGAAATTACAACACCCAGTCCCATGCCTTCTTTTCTATGGATTATGCAAAGTCACTTTTCTTGCCCTTTTCCTCATCTATTTTTAGACTCAGGGGTTTATTCACCTATTTAAAAAAAAGATTTGTTCACCTCTAAATCCACTACATGATCTTCAAGTTATTAATTTTCTTGGATAAAGACATTGCTGACAACCACCTCTGCTTCTCATCACAGGTTGCAGCACAGCTGAGCGCAGCCTGGACTCCCCTCTCCGCTCCCTGCATGAACTTACATCGGAGAGAGAAGACAGCGCTGTGCAGAAGAGGGGAACGTACCAGAAGGGTTTTTGTTCTGCACTTGTGAGCCACGAGGATGCAGGAAGCAAGGAGGCTGCTGATGGAGGAAGCTGGTGAAGATGCAAGCCCACGCTGCCCTCTGGGATTTAACTCCACAGGAAGGAGGTCTCATGACTAACACACCACACTTGGGCCCCTGGTACATTAACATTGCTAACTGCAGGCATTTTGAGGCTTGTATTCCCACCCACATTTTCTCCACTAAATCCTCCTATTCCCAGTGCTTGGGCACGAACAGCCCTGGCTCCCAGCTTCTGTATACATTCCCGGTACATAACCACACCAGCTGTGACACTCATCTTTGCTTGTCCAGTTTACAGTGCAGCAATGACCTGCTGCCACTGCCCTCCACTGGTCCCGTTCTCTCCATCCATCCATCCATCCATCCATCCATCCATCCATCCATCCCTCTCTCCTTCCCTCCCTCCTTCCCTTCCTTCATCCACTCACCCATCCTGTTTGCACAGAGGCTTGGCAGCACCCTAGGCTGCCCTGGTTATGATTTCTCCTCCACAGGCTGCTCCAGACTGCCATCGTACCCCTCTCCACTGAGGCACCACAAGCTGCTTCACAGCCAACTGGAAGGGCATGTAGGCCTTCTGGTGACAATGAAAGGGATATTCCAAGATTGAGGTTTTGGCTATACAATTTCCTATTTCAACATTTGATGTCAGTCTTGGTGAAAGAACCTGGAACGAGCTGAACACTTAGTGCAGCATCAGCATATTGCAATTGCCAGACCCAGGGTACATTACATGAACACTTAACACCACCTTTGCCCTGTAAAGAGACCCATAATAGGAGGTTTTTCAGCACTGTTAATGATGGCGGGCTTTGTGAAGAAAGCTGACTGCACCACTGCAGTAATTTAGCCCAAAGGAACCTGTAGAAACAAATTAAGCAACATATATGAGAGATTTGCCTTCTTTTTTCTGCTATTCACCCCAGCCAAGAAGGTCATGCAAAATATCTTTCATTTCATTAAAGGCAATTTAAGTCATTAATGTCCAGCTGACACTGTAGTGTTAATTCTGCTCTGCAGAGGTGAGAAAATGGCCAGTGACCTGAATTTTTTAAGCTGCATAGAAACAGCACAGTGCAATTACACAGTTTCAAACAGAAACAGCCATGGTTAGCTCCACCTCTAGGTATAAACAGGCTATTCCTTCAGACAAAAATTAGAAAAGGTCAAACTTAAAAGCAAGGTCATAAGCAGAGCATTGGGAAGAGCAGTGAAGGACTCTTGATTTTTAAATTCTTTTGATATTTTTTGATCATAGTGGCTGGAGCTTTTTTTAATTAAAAAAAAAATTAAGAGCAAGTCAGGTGAGAAGCTTCTTTTAGATGAAATGTCAGAGATAGATACTCAATGAGTGTAACAGAAGGTGAGTATGCAGAGGAGGGATTAGTACAGTGACTAGAGCTGGAAGTTTGGAAAAGAAGATGATAGCAAAGAGGAGCATGTTCTGTATGACCAAGCCCATGAAGGAATTATAATTGTTTTTGAACAAGATACCTAAATGAAAAAATCAAACTTGATTTTTTTAATCACCACATTAACTCAGCTTCATTTTTCTTATGAATGAGCAAGGTGAGATTCAGCTTCACTGGCAGGAATTTGGTTTTATTGTTTTGATGATTGTAAGGGTCTTGTGGAAGAATTAGAACAGTTGAGGAAAAGAAGGATCCATAGCCTAAAAAAAAAAAATTAATTAGCCAAAGTGTGTGCTATCTAATTAGACCTGATCCAGCTGATATAGCAGCTGTGCATGAAGACTTCCCGTTTTTAGAATCCTCATAATCTGACTAAAATGAAAGATGATGTGATCCAGAGGCAGTTTTTAGGATTACTAACTTAAATAAAGCAAAATAGTACCAAAACTATACACGGTGGATTTGTAGGACACATTCAGCTACAGGTGAAGAGAACAGTGCTGTACAACAGGGAGCTTGTGCTGAATGCTTTCTCAAGAGAAATCACAACTTATTTAATACAAATATTGCCTCATGATTATGTGCATGCATGCGTGTTTATTATAGCCAGGCTTACTGTTTTCTGCCTAACATAAGGCAAGAATGCTGAAGAGGTGCTACTAAAATATTGATTTGATTTTTTAAATATCACTTTAAGCCTAATTGTACTATTCACTTGAGAATTTACAAACATGAGCAATAACTGATCTTTTTCAAGTCCTCAGGGATAACTATGAAAACTAGACCGGTATTAATTAAGTCACAGCAGAATCCTGTCTTCTGCATTCAGGTGAGTGATTTGCAGCCGCACCATCATCCCTTGTAAGGGGAAGCAAACACTGCCATTTAATGCCTTAGTATTCAGCACTAAGTCCACAGCTAACACACGCTGAGACTGTATGGATCAGTGTTGCAGTAAGAATTACTATGTTTTATAATTCATACAATACAACTTAGATCACAACACTGCTGAATCAAGCAGCAGAGACTTAGAAAGCAAGTCATGCCACCCTCAGCTGTGGCTGCCACTGGAAATAATACACTGAGCACTTGCGGAACAACAGTTAATGGACTTCAGGACAAAACAAGCACATCTGTTTGGCTCCTTAGTGTAGGATTTTATAGGTTGCTAAGCCACTGTAAAGCACTCATCTTGATTTGTTCGAAGTACCACACAAATGCATTTGAATGTTTGGCTGGTGGCACTAAGGTAAGTTGTCCCCTCAGCCTCACAGCTGCCTACATTGCACATTCATTGTTTGTTTTCCAACAGCCCATTTTCTCCTGATTTGGTCCTTGAGCAACACTGTGAAAGGAATTATCACAGACCGATGCAACCCAGATCCTCTAAATCCTACCAAACTTCAGTGTATTTAGATTTCACAAGCACATTTTTGGGCAGGGAGGGGATGGGGAAGAGGGGGACACAGTCCTGCAGGTGGATGTTTTCTTTTCCTTCCTCCCCTCCCCAAAAGAAGTCCATGCTAGACTTTTGGATTTGAAAACAGAAGGACCAGTAGAGGTGCCTGGGGATAGCTTAGTTCACAATTAGCCACTGCAAAATTCCTGTAAAACCCCCAATACCAGTGCAACATTCTTTGCGTGAGACTCACAGGTCAGCCTGAGTGGCTGTATTTTGAACCCTTGATGATTTCCAGGGGGCTGAATTCAGTATGATTAAACATAGATGAGACATGAACATAGATGAGAGCCAGGCAATAAGCTGGTACATATGCTGCTTTCGTAACTGCAACAGGACCACACGGATTTATAGTAACCGAGAACCGGGTCCTTAAAGGCTGAGCTTTATCCAAGCTCCAGGTCTGGTCTAAAGAAGGAGCTCATTTCAGGGTCAGATGTCGCTTCTGAATTTCCTGAAAATTCTTCTTTTTTTCATCAATACGCAAATACACTGAGAATTACATAGTTCATCACCTTCAAAGCAACAGGATTAATGTAGCTTGCAGGCAGTGTTTTAAAGAAAGCATTCTATCTGCCATCCGGACACACAGCTGCAACATAGAGGCACCTGGACGTGTTATGGAGCTATGCTTATATCGTGACATGCCGAGGAACTATCAGGGAGGTGTCACCCATACAGGAGAGCCAGCTGCACCTTTGAAGGCAAACTTTGAGATACAGCAGAGAAATGGAAGAGGCATCTGCATCTATCATACAAATGCAGTTAATGGGATCTCAAATAACACAGCTTAGATACAAGAGCCAGACAGACAAAGAAAATGCTGTTGTTTAAGAGCAACTTGAAGGTATAGAAACTGGCAGTCATATTGTGGTTTAAAAGGGAATCCTTTGCAACATGATGTAGTGGAGGTTGCCTTCCCCAGTGGATGGGAAGGCTGTTTCTGCTCACCCATGGGCAGCTGTGCATGTGCCGGACCCCAAGCTTCCCACCACCGCTGTCCCCGGCTGCCTGCAAAATCCACAGAGAAGCTCCCATTCCCAAGGCTTTACACTTTTGCCAAGTGAATATGAAGTGCTAGCAAATTATCTTACCCTCACTTTGTAGAGGTATAAATGTCAGGCAAGCTCCAAGGTAGTGGAGCAAATAAACCAAGAGCAGGCAAAACAGAGCAAAACCTGGGCACATCCTTATACCAGAAATGCTGTAAGAAGCAAGCACAAGATAATCCCCTGTTAAAAGATGGCACCTGACCCCCAAACAGCTGCACGTATGCAAATACATATAACACAGTCAGGGAGAATCAACAACTGGTTTTATTCAGAAAGCAAAAGAGTTTTCTGTTTGGAAGGTCAATGTGCTCTGTACCACCCTCCACACAGGTTTGTAGAGCAATTCGAGAAAAGATGCATGAGAAACAACAGGAGACAAACATGTTTTGTCTTCTCCTTTACTCTTCTGAAGCTACCCATTCCCTATATAATCACAAATATAGCAACAGAAATGCCCCCAAACCATTTTGTTCCCTTCCATCTTGTCCAATTATTAGGGGAGTATCGACTTGAATCAAGATACTCTATTTTACATGTCTGTTGGTATGCAAGTGCTCTATGCAACATAAAAGAGCCCCAGGAGAAGAGAATGGAAGAGCTGCAGACCAGCCAGCACATGGACCTGTTCCTGGGGAGCTGCCTGGGGCTGGAGCCTAGGGCTCCCACACCACCAAAATATTTGGCTAACATGAACAGAGATTAGCAATTTTGTGTTGAAAGACTCTATGTTTCAGGAAACAAACTTCAAAAAGGAAAAAAAAAACCAAACAACAAACTCATAGGCAAGCTTGTAAAATATAAACACACAGGACAATTCCTTTTTGGAGGAGGTTACCTCTCTCCCCTTTAAGTGCATACTCATAGGCATATCATAGGCATACTCACATATATGCACGTATGATGTTTACAGGGCAGAATCACTGTTTCTTTTTTCTTAGAGGATAAAAACATATAGATTTACCGACAAATCTTTGTATACATAGTTTGGCTCAGCTCCTTTACATGGCCTTTCAAAAAAATTGACAAAGTTCTTGCAACTCAGTATCATAAATTCTCAATGCATCAAAATACCACTCAGATCATTAAAGCTACAATATTTACCACTTTCATCGAAGTAAGAGAGAACTTGTGCAGACTTGGAAATAAATCCCATTTATGTTTGTTAACAAACTATTTCTGAGCATGCACTGGGTCCCACAAGACACACAAGACCAAAAATCACCACTGATATTTTGCTCCCAAGAAGGTTCCGCTAAACCACTTCCACTCACCTGATCCGATCGATGCAGCAAAGGCTGTAATAATTGCTGCAGGACATTGGCATTAAACACCACTGGTTAATGGTATCAGGTTTTTGTCCACAATGTCCAAGAAAGAGAAAAAAAGAGCTCCTTGCAGCAGTAGCGTTTGGTTTGATATGAAAAGTGAGACACTCTGGTCCAATCCTCTATTCTTCTGCATAATGTTATGGAACTAAAAGTGACTACACAATTGTCAGCGTTATTCTCCAAGCTATTTATTTAATTGTTCTAGAAGGTCAAGAGCTTTTTCTGAATCTCTGGGAAAAAGGGCAAATTAAAAAAAAAAAAAAAAAAAGTAGCAGGAGGTTCACTGAATAATTAATTTAGTAACATACATACAAGTTCTCACATCAATAACTTGGTCTTTTAAATTAAGCTCCTTTTTTCTCTAAAAGTTGCATTTATTTAATCCAAAATCTAATCTTAGCTGCACAAAGAGAACATCAGGGGAAAAGTTCCTCAGAGTTCTACTGTGTTAAACATTATGATTACAGGCAAATTAACACACTTTACACTTACTTGTTAACTGCAGCCTTTGCACAACTGACGCTTTCAATGTACAGGAAGAGCAGCCCTGAAAGTTTAAAAGCAGTTTCATCACAAATTGTTGATTTACATTTCTCTTTGTCAAGTCCTTCTAGCAAGCTCTAAATTAGGACTCAGGCTTTATTAAAAAAAAAAGCAGAGGGAAGATGACAAACATTTGAGAGCAGCAGCAGCCGTGTTTACTCCCTTCACCAGCAAACAGTCTCCTCTTATGTGGCTCCAGGAAGGGTGGGGTTGCATTTGCTTTCATCTGCTCCTATTTCTGGTTTTAAATCACCAATTTGTCATCACCGGGCTAAATTGCAGCCAAATTTTATAAAACCAGAACCATTTAGTTGAATCCTCAGAAAGCTGAGACCCTACTTGATGTGCTTTCCTCTGGACAGAGTGGTGGGTTAGCCCAGCTCTTAATAAATTTTTGCCAATAAAACCCAAAGCCTAAATTTCTTGTATCTTAAGTAATCCGTAATGGCTGGCTGGGTGGTCCATGCTCCTCTTCTGCAGTAAATGCAAGGAGCCATAGCCCTCACTGAAAAAGCAATTGTACTTCCAGCACTAGCTGGCAATGTGTGATACAATACTGCCATTAATTTTCACTAGCTTTGAGATACGCCAGCTTTTCATTGCTGCATTTCAAAGAGGAGGCAGCTATTTGCCCCAACCATTCCCTCACTTTCAACTTTGATTTTGTTATAGGCAAGCTAAAATTCCAGTGTTCAGTCTATGTAGTCGGTGCTTATGGTGGTGCTGTTGGATTTTGCAAGCAGCTTTTTGAAAGAAGTTCCCCCTCCCTTCCCTGTTACATGCGGACTGATTATGCACATGTACAAAAAGGTTCACCCAAGTTTAGCTTGCACATTTAACTGTTCTAGTAAGGAGAATACAGATTACCTGATTTTCTTGCAGAGTACATTGTCTGCACAAACAGACGTAGAGAGTAATAATCCTCATATTACAAAAAAGCACCTGATCTGACCATATTAGAGCTTTAGTAATGCAGTAATTCAAGCAGACGACAAACTCGTCTCTAAAAGGTTTGATTAACTGGAGCACTGCCATTTTGTGTAAGCCCATGAATCTTGGGTACGACTACCTATTTGTATAACTATGTAGTTAATCATCCCAAAGCATTCAATGGGGAAGCTTGCTTTTCATCTAGAAAAGGCTATTGCGGTCTTTATTGCATTGAACACGGAGCATGAAGACACAATAGCTTCTTAGACTGGACTATGGAGACAAGGCATGCAGGTCGGTTTGATGCTAGGCCCCATGACAAGCTGTGACTACAGTTAATGAAGTACTCCTGGTTCTCCACTCTGCTGTAAATTACATGTGCAAATCTCTAGCCCACAGAAATACTGTTACACAAATGCTGGTTGGGTGAATAGCCAGGCAGTCTTATGAAAATCAGTACATAGAATAGATGAATAAAGGCATAGCAGGATCTTTTCCCTCAAGATAACGTTTTCAGCATCTGATAATCTTTTCTAGCCAAGGGTATTAGGAAGGATTAAATATGGAAATAGATGAACCTGAATTATTCTGTGACCCTATGATAACAAATCAGTGGGATGCTCAAGGGTGAGCTATCCAAGAAGTTTATATTCACATCCATGTAACATGAATTAACCTTTTTCCTATTCATCACTAGACAAGTGCTGTCAGATTTTGATTTGTGTGAAAGATTACATTTTATTTACCACCAAAAGTAATAATTTTTATTTCTGTTATGAAACAACAGCTCCTAAGCACCCTCCTAGCCCCCAACTATTTGCAGGTTAGGAACTCCCTGAGATTAATCCACTGTCTGTGTATTTAGTAACCTTCAATAAATTTATTTTTCATGAACTTGCCTAGTTTCCCTTTGGGCTGACGAAAACATTCAATACCCACCCCAGTATCCCACAGCAAGGAATTCCCCGGTGTAACTACACAGCAGGTGAAACCCTCTCCTTTTGTTTGGTCTGAACATTCCTCCAGCAAGATTCAGCTGATGCCTCCTCCTGCCTGTGGGCCACCAGTTTCAGTCCACCCTTTCCATGCCACTCATGGTTTCATAGCCATCTATCATACCTCCTCGTATCACCCTCTTCTCCAGCCTGAAGAGTCCTGACCTACTCTCTCCTGAGGTGGAAGTTAGCCGCAACTTCGCTCATCCTTGCTGCCCTTCTCTGAATCTTTTTCAGATCTGTCCTTAAGACCGGCTAACCAAACTGCACTCAGTACTTGAGATGCAGATGCTGCTTAGATGAACGCATAATGATGTGCTCTGGTTTGTTCCTGTTTCTTTCCTCATGATCCCTATTGTGATTTGCTTTTTTGACTGCCAAAGCAAATGAATTTTACTGCTCCATTATTTACAGTTTGTTTCAGTGCTGATGCTAACAGTCATTAGAGGATCGAAAAGTAGACAGATGACAAATACACGTTTCTCAATAGCCTGGAGAATAGGCTACAGCCATTCACTGTCTCTATTCACTGCTAATTGCATATTTAATTTCAGTTAAAATATAAAACCAGACACTTATTCTTGAAACAATCCAATGCCAATGGGATTACTAAAATGTATCGGCCGCTTTGGGAGCTTGCAGTGACTCTGTATGAGCTACAAGGCTTGAGCATGTAAAAGTACATCCAGTATGCTTTATTTCTGGCAACTTCTCACGCTTTCTATTTTTTAACGCGGTAATTAAAGGAAGAGCAGAGTGAATTTTATGGGATAGCAGATACATGACACAGTGGAAAAGGAGTTCGCTCAGATTTTGGGTCAAGTGTTTTAATGAACATGGGCAAATCTTCCCATTACTGCAGGGAAATAAATGGTGATTTGCTCGTAAGAAACCAAACCTCAAAAACCTTTTGCGAGGTCTTTGATGACTCTGGTCAGATGACTGCCAGGTTGACAAGTACAGCACTAGAGAAAGATGAAAAGTGCTAAACCCTGGCTGGTGTCAGTGCTCTCACCCGCAGCACCTTGTCTACAGGACAGATCTGCACCAGGGCAGGCAGGGCTTGGAAGCTCAGGAATAACCAGTTCGTTCAGGTATCACCCAGTAACATAATGCACCGTCCTGGATTTGAATGCAAGCTGAGAGATGGGTTTCACGTTTTTTCTGAGTTACTAGAAAAGCAAAGCCAGAGGACTTAGGCAATTGGCTAATAATAGGCTTTTGTACTTATGAAATAAGATCTATTCTGGCTGTTTCATCCATGTGGTACTCGACATAACTAAAATACATCCCAGCTCATGCCCTCCAATTCTTTCTTGCAAATTGTACAAGCTTTATTTTAAGATGTTTATGAGTTTCAGAAATGTGATGGCTACTCAAGGAATGGAAGCGGTTTGGTCAGACAATAGTTTTGCTAATGAGGATGACGCTTCCTCACCAGTGCAAACTGCACAGGAACAAGAAAACAGAATATATCTGCGCAGATGGCGTGGCGTTAATGAGCAAGTACCGTGTGCATCACGTAAATCAAGCACAGTAGTTTTTTAAAGCTCTCTTCCTTTTAATCTGAACGCTGTGAGGGACCAATGGCTCTCGCGAAGCCCTGCAAGCTCCTACCTACCTGCAGCTCATTGTTCAGTGTTAACGTTTTCCTATTTCCATGGCTCAGTCTGGCTCAGATATGCTTATTTGAAGGTAAAGGTCCTCAGGTATGTCTTTCAGGCCATACTGGCTGGGCTGAATCTGTGTGATCTGCCAGGCAGGGTATTTACATCTGCGTCTCCCAGCGAAACAAAACACCTGGAGCATTTACTGCTGCATTTTACAAAGCAGCAAACCCAGTTCCTTCCCATGTGATGCCTCCTGAGGCAGTAATTCCCCTTGCAGGTGAACAAAGCCCCCCTGTTCTTAGATTTTCCCACTTTCTCATTGACTCTCCCCAAAATACACTTATTTTTCCACACCACAGCCCCCCAGGACATGCCGTTTGGAGCAATCCTGTGAAATTCATCCCCGCATTTGGGTCCCTTCCTGCTGATCAGCTCCTTCTGCAGTTTGTGCCACCTCTGCTGCGCTCCTCTCCACCAGCACAAGAGTCAAATTCTCCCTCTCTCCCAAGAGCTGCAGATTTTATTGCAGCTGTCCTCTTTTCTGGGCGGGTTTGCTAGCTATTAATGACTATATGAAAACTGGGTATCACTTCCACCATTTTAAAGGAGAGATGGAAACTTTGTTGATCGATACTGATCCAAATTAAAGCTCACATTTACTATTTAGTACTGTAAAATAATTTCCACCTTGTTCACACCAAAACATGGACAAATGTAAAAAGCTGAAATGGGTGAGGACCCCAGCTGTAAGCACCGAGGAATAAAGTTTCCTGAAGCAACCGACTTTTTTGGCATGTGGGATCTCAGCAGCAAAAATTAGTAAGCTTTCCTCTTTTTAGTTTAATTCAATAATTAGCTTTTTCAAAGCTGAAAAAAAATTACTTAAAAGCCAGGAAGACTTGCCTTTTCTGCTCATCTATGAACAAAAAGCATATGCATGTTTTTGGGGCCTTTCGGTCCTAAAAAAATAAGAGAATTTGATAATTATATAAAAAAAAATCCTACTCAAATCCTTAACTCTAGCTCAAACGTTTTTCATTTAGCAAATGACTTTCCATAGATTTCAGTATGGATATATATTTTCTTTGGGATCCAGCATATTCAGCTCCATTTTATTTACAACACTGTTTTTATTAGCCATAGTGCTGATTTTATATGTGTTAATGCGCTCTAATCATCTTCAGGAGACAGCATGGAAAAAACTCGAAAAAATTAATTTCATAAATAAGAAATGCCTTTTGCTGTCTCCTCACAAAATAAAAGATGAAATAACAATATACATGAATGTATGTCAAAACAGATACCTGTTTACCCATGTGTATAGCATACCCTCCTGTTTAGCAAAGACATACCAAGTCTAATGTGCTATTCCACTTAGTTGCTAAATGAGGTTTTAATGGTTATCTGTAAGGATTAACCTGTCTTTAGACAACAAAAAGCTATGATGAAAAAGGGAAAGCCAGATTAAAATTCATTATCTAAATTGCTGTTTTGTACTTGAAGATTTAAACCTGATTAAGACCAGTTACTTAAGTTACTTTGATTTCAATCAATACATTTACAATGCAATTATTTTTTCCTCAAAAATTTCACAGTTGCTGGGAGAAAAAACAAAAATAAATGAATAATGCCAGAAACTGCAGCTAGGGCACTAAGGAACAAGAAACTGGGCCAAAAATGTGGAAATCTTATATATCACTTACACTGTGCTTATGCCTATAAACTGTTTATTTCCCTAAAATTGACCTTCCGAGAGAATAGTTGCATTTTAACTGAACTCTTGTCAAATTAAAAACATGTAAGAGTAAAACATTTTTCTTTTTTTTTTTTTTCCCCCTCCTCTCAAGTCTAGTGATTTAATATACAATTACTTTCTGGAATCAGAACTGTTTACTAAATACCTGTCTCACCTAGTGTTACACATACTTTCTTAAAGGCATCAGCATCTCAGCTGGCTGTGTTCTCACGTATCATCAGACCCCTGTATTAACAGTTAGGACAGAGGCAACCCGTATTTGGAATAAAGTAGCTATTGCAACAGCAGGATAACGTTGGCCTGCTGATTCTTTTATTGGAGTAGTTTAGGAAAAAAAAGGAGAAGAGAACCACTTTTGCAATGAGGAGAATTCATTCTGTGTACTGAGCAACCCATACACTCCTGTTGGTAAGACAATACCTGTGGGATAGGAAGAGGAGGGGAGGCATTTTAAGCAGCAGGCAAATTTAATTTATGGGTTTCTGCAGGGAGGCACTGACAGAGAGGCCTCCTTGGCATTGCTCATCTTTCATGGCATCTTTTTCTGCAACCCTGCAGCCTGCGCCTGGCTCCTTAACTTCAAACTGGGCCAAGAGTGCGGGAGCAGAGCACTTGGTGGGGGTTTGCCTGTGACTCGGTAGGAGAGGTGAGCAAAAGAGGTCTGTCCTGGAAAACAACACTTCTGGCCTCGCTAGGAAGAAAAAGTAATACGAACCTTAAACTCCATGCTGTTGCCATGCAGAAAGGCTTTAGCTTCTAACATGCCACACTTCACCTTTGCAGGACGCTGCAAAGCCCAGCCTGGCTGGCCGAGCTCCTGGGTGCAGAGAGCTCTTGGTGGGGGCTTGCCTGCATCCCCCTCTGAGGAACAGGTCCCTGAACCCCACAGGAGCACCAGGGAGATGCTGGAGGCAACTCACCTGCTAGCTGGCATATCCTGGAGGCAGCGGCTACTCCGCTTGAGGTAGTGGCTAGTCTGCTCCATCAGCACCTGCAGGCAAGCTGCGTTTGCAACAGTGGTGGGCACTCCTCATCATGCCTACGTGAGCTGCAGGCAGCAATGCTGAGAGGGTCCAGGGGAGCAATGGGACAGGCCAACACTTCAGAGGTCTAGTCCCTGCTTTCCATCTCCCTCCTTCTTATACCACCAACGGCAAGAGTAGCAGCATGGGCTCATGCAGGCTAAAAGCTGGGTCATACGCTTTGGTACTTGAGGCAAACTGGGGCTGGAAAGCCCTGCCGGGGAAAGAGGTAGCTGAGAGCCTGCTGTGTCCCTAGCAGCATGAACACATCACAGCGTCCTGTGGTATTCAAGGGTCCCACAGTAACCACGTGGAAATGGCACTCCCACTGCAATGCCCTCACAGGGCAGTCCATGTACACCCCTAACATAATGGCACAGCCTGGGTCTAACATCTGACTCCACCCCATGTCGCTAAACCATGTTTAAGAAGCGACATGTAAAGTCTTGAATGCAGCAATGAAGCCATAAACCAAGAATACAGGTATCAGAGCTTTATTAGATGTTTCACTGGATACAAAGAAACTGGATTTTATAGTACTCTTTTTTTTACATTAAATACACATTCTTGTCATAAAAATTCACATTTGCTATACAGAACTGTAGGCATTTCTTACACAACATTTATTAAAGTACCACTGAATAGATCCTAAAAAGAGAAGGTGCAGCTCTGTGAACCTTTGTGGGCACAACACACAGGGAGCTCCATGTCCTCAGTGTTACACAATCGTCCTTCCCACCAAAATGGAGGAAAGTCATTCAAATGCATTAATGCTCATTGGGAATAATAAGGCTTCTGTACAGAGACCCTGAACAGTGTCAGGAGGCAGTGTGGCAATAACATCCTAATCATCACCTACATGATCCTAAAGCTACTGATGACTGAGGCAGTCAAAAACTTAATAACTGTCCTGGCAAGCCCAGATATTTATTCTTTTTCTTTTTAAAATTATATTTTTAACCACGTATTTTCATTTTCAATAATAATAACTACACATAAGCCCAGGATTCTGCTTAAAGGATTCCAGCTTCACAGCAAAACTGATTTCAGCTACTCGAGGAATTTCTCCCAATCAATTTGACTTCTGTAGGACCCAGAGCTGATGGAGTAGACTAGTACATGTCATCTCACTGCAGAAAAAAAACCCTAAGTGTACCTCCATCTTAGGAGATACTCATTGGCATATCATTCAATCTGTTTTTAATTTGGAGGGAGAAAGTTTATAACTGAATTCTCACCAGCCAAGGTGAGACCTATCTAAGAGGACATGTGTATGTAACTTGGAGTGTGGAGATAAACCATCCCGGGACATCAGATATAGGACACTGCCATCTTTTAGCCCTGTACTTAACATCTTTTAAGAACTTGTGGATTACTATGGTGTTCTGAGGATGACAAACCTATAATACTCACTTTGAGCACTGTTGCTCACAGCTGGCAGTTAAAAGGATGCGTATGCAGAAGTTGAGATAAGGAGCACTGAGCAGAGGCAAAGGAGAAGTGTGGGAAGATGCTGCATTTTAACTAGACAAAGATAACAGAAGAGGGTCTGCAATCAGACTTCTGCCTTGCCTCAACCACTGTTCAGGTGGGTCTGGCTGAAGCTAACCTCACACCAGATGTACCGTAAGGGCCCGCACGCTCTGCCTACTCCTGTCCAACCGGCCAGGCATGAGGTGGACCCTCTCTGTGTTGAGCACATCCTTTAGAATTACCCTTGATGTCAGGCAGAGGCATCTCACACAGAAACCATGAAGGGAGAGCTAGACCTGGCTGTGGGAATGGTACTGGGGTCACACCTGTGGGCAATGTAGAGATTCCTAATTAGAGCACTAGGTCCTGCCAGCCATTGGGAAATTATTACAGCTTTTTTAATTAAAGCTGCCACAGCTCCTGAAAGCAGAATGCTGTACATGGGCAGGCCAGGCCAGGCTACTCAGCCTCTGACATTTACCATTTTTACATAAGGATTTTTACAGTCCAATCTAGATTGGAGCAGAGTTCAAAGCTCTTCCTGTGAATTTACAGCTACGTTCCAGCACGGGACATGAGCAGTATTGCGTAGCATCCAGGCACTTCCCCAAAGCCAGGGTACTACCACCCTCCTGTCATGACTGTATCCCAGAAGATGAATTTTTGGCCGTTCAATTACATGATCACAATTCCCGCTAGCATCAGCAGGAGCAGTGTGTGCACAGAGGTGATTTGATCTGTATCACACTAGAAACCATGTCTTTGCCACCTTGTACAATCAAGGCAGTCGATCAGGCAAACATCCTATTCTTTATTTACCAATATGCAAGCGAGCTCCAAGTAACTTCAAGTTTATCTCCTTAGTGCCGAAAAGTGAGGGAGTCAGCCTTATGGACAATCCTTGGTAACGTTTGAAATCAGAACTCGTAATCATGGGATTTAAACAAGATTATGTGAATGCATTAAGGCAGGTTACATAACTGCCCTTTTCCTTTAGGATTAATTATTATTTCCTCGTACATTGTAGACAATACACACTCCCATACACACACATACCTACAAAACAGCAGCACAGTAAAAACTAAATAGATCACTGAACTCCAACATACTTGTAATCAATACATTGCACATACTATACAGCATATTTTAACCTCATCATTGGGTAAACATATACAATTCAGAACAACGTTGACTGTATGTAACACAGAAGCTACCACTGAGATATGGCAAATACATCATATACACTATTAGCTTTTACTTCACTGAAAAGGAGTTTAGAAGTTTAAAATGGTGTTAACTGAACTGCTGAAATCACCAAATAGTCTACTCAGTTGCTAATACCTAGTGCTCCATATACTATATTCAAGATAAACAGCACTGCAGCTGTGTTTCCAGGGCACTCCACTTTTTTGATATTGTAGAGTTAATCTCCACAATTTTAAATTTCCTTTGCAACACAGCATATACTTAGTATACACTGACTATCTGCTCCCTCTCATCCCAGGGTAAAACTTCAGTAACTGCTTTAAAGTTAGTAGAAATCATCTAGATTTGTATTGGTATGACAGAAAAACTTAGCCCAGCATACAGGATCATACATTCCTTCTCACGCACATATGCATACATATACACACGTGTATATTTTAAAGAATGGCTTAAAATGGCAGGAGCTACAAAACCAACAGCAAGTGAATGCAAATAACCCACTGATTTTAAAACTAGTCTCCTGTGGTCTGATTCTGATCTTAGCCCTCTCCACACAAGGCAGGAATCAGACCCCAGGACCAGCTGCTATTTGGTCCAAATCGCTGCAGGTTGGATCAGTACCAAAGACAGACATCTCAGCTTGTGTAAACTGAAAAATGGAGCCAGGTAGGTTTACACCAGCTGAGACACTGCCTGTGTTGTGCAGCGCAGCCACAATTTTTCAAGTATGCCTGAAAAGAAAGGATAAAGTAATTACGTGAAAACGTCAGAAAACAATACTACTTGGTGTGTATACAATGAACACAGCAAGGGGGAAAATGAGCACAGGAAGAAAAAAAATGTTTTGGCGGAGAGTGACATGACAGTTTGAGAAAACAGATGCTTATGAAGATCAATAGTGTAGACAGGTATTTTCCCTCTGATGGGCTGATTACAGTCATCTAATTTCCCATGCCAGATTCCTCATAATACATGTGTAGAAACCTCCCAAACAAATCAGGTCAGACAACTCATCTGACCCAACCGCACAAGCACATTTCTGGTTGAAATCAGAGAGAGTTTTAGCTGCATATGGGTGGCAAAACTGGGCTTTCGAATGGTCCAGTTGTGCTGCATAGTCCCTTCTGGCTTGTTCTTTTCTGGCAAGATCTCCCAAACAGCATCAACAGGGAGTGCATCCCTATCAGGACAGTTCAATTGCAGTTTTGGGGCCTCATAGATGAAATCGCCAGAAGAGTACGGATAGTATGCCCCTAAACACACTTTTTTGTTTTAGTAATTAAGGCAAGTTTGTTTACCTGTCCCTAACATAAAGTGCTGTGCTTCTCCAACAGAAAGGAGATCGACAGCTACATGAAAACGATTTTTCTGACCAAATATAACATTTTGCTAAGATTTTTTTTCCCCATTAATGGAGAAACTGTATGATTTGTCTATTATCCTTCTTGTCAGAGGATTTTTTTTTGCTTTGCTTTTATTTTCCAGCACCCAAATGACAATTAGAAGAAAACTGATGCTAAGCGAACATTTCATAACACTGCTAACAAGCTCAAGATAGCTCTGTATTAATTCATATATACAGGCATACACACACACACTTTTCTTAAATACAGTAGAACATTTGCTTTAAGTACACCTCTGTGTAAGCAAAACGCTCGGTTTGTCGGGTGTGTGTTTGAGTGGGGGGTCCCAGGAGGAACTCTGTGTTGTTGGTGCTCTCAGATTCAACAGAATTTCAACCAGAATCCAAAAAAACAAACCTATTTTTTGCTCCGTCCAAGGATTCAGATTACTATATTAAAGGAATAGGTTAACTGTTTTGACTACACTTAAATAGCTGAAGGATGACAGGGAGAATCTGGAAACAAACAAATCCAGCTAAACGGAAAAGTGAAAAGAGCATTTCACACCACATCACCAATAAATTAGCAAACATTTTTATGTTTCTATGTGGGACACCCACATAGGGTGAGTTCAAAAAAACCATATGCTCATGTTTCATTTTATGTGTCTGTTACAGGAATTTTGCTTGGAGAGCCTGTGAAAACTGGAAACAAAGTGCATCAACCCACCCCGTATCTTGCTTAGCCATGGGTGAAAGCACTAGAGTCCTACCCCTTGTTCAATATAAGGATGGGACTCTTGGTAAATTTTTGGGGCAGTTTGGGCAAAGTTTTTAACACTGTAAAAAACCTAACTGGCTTAGATCACAGATTTCACTGGGGATGAATCTTACAGTCCTAACCTATACAGTAAAAACTGCTGCTGAAGGAGGCATCATAACTTCATAACACCTGCACAGTCTTTTTCAACCAAATTAATAATACTCCTGTCCAGAAACCAGAACATCATTATGCAAGTGTGCATGGATGTCTGTATCATATACATACATTTAAACATGTCTTTATAGTACACATACGTTAAATGTTTCTTTATAGTACACACACACACTTTTTCCAAGGCACCCTCTCAGTACAAAATAGCAGCAAGTGTTCATTTTATTCCACTTCTTCCTAAACTAAAAACAACAAAAACCCTATAACCCTCCCGTAACCCACCTGTTCGATAAGACCATTTTTGTTTTTCTAAACTCTGATGGTAGATGGTAGTCCTTATCATCTGATAGAAAATAGCGAAGGACCGTATGATGCCATTCTCTTTTCTCACTCAACCAAAAGTTCTAGTAACATCAATGGAAACTTGACCTGGCCTTAGACTTATCCCATAAGGCCCTGCAACATTTCAAAGAGCATTTTCCTTGTAAGACATTAGAGCACCTGTTGTTTTGCACAAATGAAATCTTCTGCTTTCCAAAGTCATGTGCCTGTGCATCAATGTGTCCAAGAGATATGATTGATTGCATTGTATCCAGTTAGGTGTCATACAGTGGCAATGCTCTCATTTTATAACTCACTAAGTTTTCCATATATTTGAGTTTTATATATGTTTCATTAAAAGTAAGATGATCAGCGATTCTGCTGCTAGAACAGTGCCATTCAGTAGACTTCCTACCTTGTGTTATGGAGTGTCATACCCCACAAACAATTTGAGGACTATAGAGTATTGTTATTAGCTAGAAATTGAACTCCTACACTCTTTAGTACAGCAATTTTTCACTGATGAAACTGGCATCAATTTTTTGGTAATCAGCAGAGAAGTGTTGTGTTTGCAGCTGCCTTAAAGAGAAGCTTAGACTGCACCTATTTTTTTTAAGTGCAGTTTTAGTCCTGTAGAAAGCAGGTTTCCACTATGGGACAAAATCCTGCCCACCTTACAGTACACACAATTTACTGACCCTACACCTAATCATGCTAAACACAGGAAATTGTCCTATTAAATTCAGTGGACGTTGGATCAGGCTGTTACCTAAGATTAACCCTGGGAGGGAGTGGCGCTCCAAGCTGGCCTAACTTTGTTCCTGCTAGAACCAGGGAAAATATGCCCTGGCAGCTCCTAGTACAGAGTTAGGCCAGCACCACGTATCTGCTGAGTTGACCTGGGGCAGAGACATTGGAAAACCCCATTTTGAGAACGAAAAGCAAGCAGGGTTTAGTCTGTGCTCTGTGCAAGCTATGTAATAATCATGTTTACTGTCCACTGATTATGCTTGTGTTGTTAGAGGCATGACTTTGGATTTACTTCATAAAGGCATTTAAACCTGTGCATTAGCTCAGTGATAAATATGATCAGTTAAACCACCTAACAGATGAAGTGTAGCAGCTTAAAATTTTCGGGCCGGATATACTGTCCTTAGTCTCCCGGTGTAATGCTCACACCGTCAGGAATCCTGCTGTGGGTTGGCAGAGGGCAACATACATCCCATTGCTCCGAAAGCAGCAAATTTCTTGGCACTGTTCATAACCATAGAAGATACATGAATCGTACTTGGTACCTCACAGAAAACATGTAAATGGCCTTCTTTTATCAAACACTGTAAACATGTTTAGTTTTGCTCTTCACATGAAACACAAATGTAAAAAATGATCATAATTGATTAAAACATTTCCCCCATGCCCACCCCCTAAAGCCCTAAACACCTTAGCGTGTTATAGGAAGATCAGTGTTTTACAAGAGAATTCTTTTAAAATGCAATCTTTTTTTTTTAATCCTAAATAACGCAACAACACACATATTATAGTACTATCAAGTAGTGTCATCTTCACCTTCATCCAGGGCACAGTTGAGCTTTATGACTGTGCTGATAAAGTCACCAAGTTCTACAAAATCTGCAGTGATAATATTCACACCACTTTCTCCTGGTTTCTGAGTTCGGACCCACTGCATCATTGCAGGAAGAGCCCTAAGGAGAAAACAGGAACAATAATTACTCATACAGCAGTGAGACAAATGCATCAAGGCAGAATTTACCAACAGTGACTCCCATTGATCTTACTTGCTTTCTAAGGGAACCATGTGAGAAAGGACACAGGTTATGGCTCAGGCTTTCTGAAAACCCTTGTTTTTGTAATTTTCATTCTCTGTGAAAATAATATGTTGATTGTATTTCAACTTCCCAGTAGAAAACAATGAAAGGAAGATCATACAGGCTCACAGTAATTATTGATCTTGCCTAGGGGAAAGGGCACGGACCAGATACCTTTCTGATACCATCTGGCCATATGACTCCATGGGAATTGTTTATGGAAAAAGAAGTAACAGAGAACTCAAGCCACTTGCAAAGCATGTTTGACACATTCAAGGAAATACTGAAAATAATGATTTGGAGGACACTAGAGCAACCATGATTTCTACAGTACAAGTACAGCATATACCAAATACCCTTTCTTCCCCAGTATTAATATCCCAGCCATGAATTATATTTAATCATAAACCAGTAGTTAGTAACTGAAATAAAAAGCACCTCGGTCATATTGACTCTTTTCTAAGATGGCATATTTTTATTAGTTAGACCCTTAGCATGGGAATACTGGGCTGTAAAAGATGTCTGCCTAACTGAGTTTGTGAGTATAAAGAAATCTTTTTGACACCATGAAAATGTAAACTAATGATCACAAGAAATAACTATGGGAAAATAAAGGGCTCCTCAGTCATGCTGAGGAAGTCAAGCAGCAAGATCCAGTTTTCAGAAGACAGAAGTTAACAGAGTTCCAAAAAAATAAGGTACGATTTTTCAGAGAAAGTGTATTTTTCAGAGAAAGGGTAACTGACCATTGGAACAAACTCCCAACGACTGTGACAAACTCTGCAGCACTTGGAGTCTTTAAATCAAGCCTGGATGTCATTCCAAAAATACTCTGTCACACTCTCGGTCAACCTCAAGAGGCTGAGTTAAGTAAAAGAACCTATGGACTGGGCAGGGCTGCAGTCAGTTTAGATGAACATCGTGTTCTCCCTTTGCTCTAAAATCTACAAAACTGTGATTCCCCGTCAGCCAGCAAATTGTACAGCCTCTTTCACAGAGGTAAGTTAGATGTAAAATGCTGGTCTGACAGTAATTTAAATCAAGCTGAACATGCTGAACCTAAATCTGCTCCCAAAAGCTTTAGGAAAACAGATCTACAGAAAACAGAACTATTAGCAGACACAGATTGTACTTGTCAGCGGCCACCAGAATCATTCATCTTTTCAAACAATTTAGTACTGAATAAAACCAAGCAGTTGTCATTAGACCCCTCTACGATTCTATAGGAGAATGCATAACGCTAACATTTTGCCTCAGCAAAATATGCTTAAATCCACCATAAGATCCACACTTACGCCCAGCAATACATTCTATTTCACCCATTGATTCAATATGACTGAAGCATATGTACGTATGCATACCAGCTCATAAAACTGAGCTTAAGCACTCTGCTATATAAGAACCCAGCCAGCATCTTTAGATGTAAGTTTATGTAATCCTGAAAAGCTGCACTCTGTGGAACTGTAACAGGCACGGGCCAGGTGTTAAATATCCAGCAATGCCTGGACGGTTTGAAAAGATCTGTGAGCAATCAGAATCAGGACAGATCTCAGCAGAACAGCATGGACCACCAACGTGATAAAAGGCAGCTCAGAGCAGTTGAAAACTCCACTGCATCTTCACATGCACGGGATACTGCTGAACACCAGACAAAGACAGAAGGCTGAACCTCTAAGATGACAGTATGCTGCCTTTGTCTTTAATATCATCTTATTTAAGCTCAGAGAGTTTCGGGTTTAAAGGTGAACGGACTGATTGTAGGCAGGCATAGATTTTTTCTTCCTTCCTTCTGCATAAGTTGGTACCATTGGTATTTTACGCCCCCTTGAGGCATAATTAACATCTTTTGGTGTCCTCTATTTTTTTTCTACCTGAAGGGCAAAGGAGTCCAGGAAGGCTGGACATTCTTCAAGAAGGAAATCTTAAAGGTGCAGGAGCAGGCCGTCCCCACGTGTCGAAAGATGAGCCAGTGGGGAAGAAGACCAGCCTGGCTGAACAGAGAGCTCTGGCTGGAACTCAGGAAAAAAAAGAGAGTTCAGGACCTTTGGAAGAAGGGGCAGGCAACTCAGGAGGACTACAAGGATGTCGTGGAGGGACATCCATGAGGATGAAAATTGGAAGGGCCAAAGCCCAACTAGAACTTAATCTGGCCACTGCCGTAACAGACAATAAAAAATGTTTCTTTAAATACATTAGCAACAAAAGGAGAGCTAAGGAGAATCTCCATCCTTTATTGGATGTGGGGGGAAGCATAGAGACAAAGGATGAGGAAAAGACTGACGTACTTAATGCCGCCTTTGCCTCAGTCTTTAATAGTAAGACCAGTTGTTCTCAGGGCACCCAGCCCCCTGAGCTGGAAGACAGGGATGGGGAGCAGAGTGAAGCCCCCATAATCCAAGGGGAAATGGTTAGCCACCTGCTACACCACTTAGACACACACAAGTCTATGGGGCCAGATGGGATCCACCCAAGGATACTGAGGAAGCTGGTGGAAGTGCTCACCAAGCCAGTTTCCATCATTTATCAGCAGTCCTGGCTAACTGGGGAGGTCCCTGTTGACCAGAGGTTAGAAAATGTGACACCCATCCACAAGAAGGGCCGGAAGGAGGATCTGGGGAACTACAGGCCGGCCAGTCTGACCTCGGTGCCGGGGAACGTTATGGAGCAGATCATCCTGAGTGCCATCATGCAGCATGTGCAGGACAACCAGGGGATCGGGCCCAGTCAGCATGGGTTTATGAAAGGCAGGTCCTGCTTGACCAACCTCATCTCCTTCTATGGTAACGTGACCTACCTAGTGGATGAGGGAAAGGCTGTGGATGTGGTCTACCTGGACTTTAGTAAAGTCTTTGACACCATTTCCCACAGCATTCTCCTGGAGAAGCTGGCTGTTCATGGCTTGGACGGGTGTACTCTTCGCTGGGTAAAAAAATGGCTGGGTGGCCAGGCCCAAAGAGTGGTGGTGAATGGACTTAACTCCAATTGGCAGCTGGTCACAACTGGTGTTCACCAGGGCTCAGTATTGGGGCCAATTCTGTTTAATATCTTTATCAATGATCTGGACAAGGGGGTTGAGTGCACCCTTAGTAAGTTTGCAGATGACACCAAGTTGGGCTGGAGTGATGATCTGCCTGAGGGTAGGAAGGCTCTGCAGAGGGATCTGGACAGGCTGGATCGATGGGCAGAGGCCAACTGTGTGAGGTTCAACAAGRCCAAGTGTCAGGTCCTGCACTTGGGTCACAACAACCCCAGGCAACACTACAGGCTTGGGGAAGAGTGGCTGGAAAGCTGCCCGGTGGAAAAGGATCTGGGGATTTTGGTTGACAGCTGGCTGAACATGAGCCAGCACTGTGCCCAGGTGGCCAACAAGGCCAATAGCATCCTAGCCTGTATCAGGAATAGTGTGGCCAGCAGGAGTAGGGAGGTGATCGTGCCCCTGTACTTGGCACTGGTGAGGCTGCACCTCGAATACTGTGTTCAGTTTAGGGCCCCTCACTACAAGAAAGATATTGAGGTGCTGGAGCGTGTCCAAAGAAGAGCAACAAACCTGCTGAAGGATCTAGGGACATAGGAGAAGCAGCTGAGGGAACTGGGATTGTTTAGTCTGGAGAAAAGAAGGCTCCTATGATTGGAGTGTTGGGATAGACTCTTTAGGAAGGACAGGCAGGGGAGATGAGGAGGGGGTGTCACCCTCTATGTCAATGACCAGCTGGAGTGCATGGAGCTCTGCCTGGGCATGGATGAGGAGCCCACCCAAACCTTATGAGTCAGGATTAAAGGGGGGGCAGGGGCAGGTGACATTACAGTGGGGGTCTGCTACAGCCCACCCAACCAGGAAGATCGAGCGGATGAGGCCCTCTATAGACAGATAGGAGGAGCCCCATGTTCACAAGCCCTGGGCCTCATGGGGGACTTAACCACCCCGATATCTATTGAAGGGACAACATGACAGGGCATAAGCAATCCAAGAGGTTCCTGGAATGCATCTATGATAGCCTCCTTCTCCAAGTGATAGAGGAGCCAACGCGGAGAGGTGCTATGCTGGACCTTGTTCTCACCAAGAAGGAAGGGCTGGTGGAGAATGTGAAGCTCAAGGGCAGCCTTGGCTGCAGTGACCATGAAATGATGGAGTCCAAGATCCTAGGGCACCGAGGAGGGCGCACAGCAAGCTCACTACCCTGGACTTCAGGAGAGCAGACTTTGGCCTCTTCAGGGAACTGCTGGTAGAGTGCCATGGGACAAAGCCCTGGAGGGAAGAGGGGTCCAAGAACCCTGGTTAATATGCAAGGATCACCTCCTCCAAGCTCAGGAGTGATGCATCCCAACAAAGAGGAAGTTAGGCAAAAATGCCAGGAAGCCTGCAGGATTGAACAAGGAGCTCCTGGACAAACTCAAACACAAAAGTGAAACCTACAGAGGGTGGAAGCAAGGACAGGTAGCATGGGAGGAATACAGAGAGATTGTCCAAGCAGCCAGGGATCAGGTTAGGAAAGCTAAAGCCCTGATAGAATTAAATCTGCCCAGGGACATCAAGGGCAACAAGAAAAGCTTCTATTGGTACGTCAGGGAGAAAAGGAAGACTAGGGAAAACATGAGCCCTCTCGGAATGGAACGGGACACCTGGTTATCCTGGATATGCACAAGGCGGAGGTACTCAATGATTTTTTTGCCTCGGTCTTCACCAGCAAGTACTCGAGCCTCACCACCCAAGCCGCAGAAGGCAAAGGCAGGGACTGGGAGAATGAAGAGCTGCTCACTATAGGAGACGATCAGGTTCAAGACCATCTAAGGAACCTGAAGGTGCACAAGTCCATGGGACCTGATGAGATGTATCCATGGGTCCTGAAGGAACTGGCGGATGAAGTTGCTAAGCCACTATCCATCATCTTTGAGAAATTGTGGCAGTCTGGTGAAGTTCCCACTGACTGGAAAAGGGGAAACATAAGCCCCATTTTTAGAAAGGGAAAAAAGAAAGACCCAGGGAACTACAGGCCAGTCAGTCTCACCTCTATGCCTGGGAAGATCATGGAACAGATCCTCCTAGAAGCTATGCTAAGGCACATGGAGGACAGGGAGGTGATTGGAGACAGCCAGCATGGTTTCACCAAGGGCAAGTCCTGCCAGACCAACCTAGTGGCCTTCTAGGATGGAGTGAATACATCAGTGGACGTAGGAAGAGCTACAGATGTTGTCTATCTGGACCTCTGTAAGGTCTTTGACACAGTCCCCCATGACATCCTTCTCTCTAAATTGGCAAGAGATGGACTTCATGGGTGGACTGTTTGGTGGATGAAGAATTGCTTGGATGGACGCATCCAGAGGGTAATGTCAATGGCTCAATGTCCAGATGGAGACAGGTGATGAGTGGTGTCCCGCAGGGGTGCGTATTGGGACCGGTACTGTTTGATATCTTCATCAATGACATAGACAGCGGGATCGAGTGCACCCTCAGCAAGTTTGCAGATGACACCACGCTGAGTGGTGCGGTCGACACGCCTGAGGGATGGGATGGCATCCAGAGGGACCTGGACAAGCTCGAGAATTGGGCGCGTGTGAACCTCATGAGGTTCAACAAGGCCACGTGCAAGGTCCTGCACTTGGGTTGGGGCAACCCCTGGTACCAATACAGGCTGGGGGATGAAGGGATTGAGGCAGAGAAGGACTTGGGGGTACTGGTGGATGAAAAGCTGGACATGAGCCAGCAATGTGCGCTCACAGCCCAGAAGGCCAACCATATCCTGGGCTGCATCAAAAGAAGCGTGGCCAGCAGGTCGAGGGAGGTGATTCTGCCCCTCTGCTCCACTCTGGTGAGACCCCACCTGCAGTACTGCATCCAGCTCTGGAGCCCGCAGCACAAGAAGGACATGGACCTTGTTGGAACGGGTCCAGAGGAGGGCCACGAAAACGATCAGGGGGATGGAATGCATTTCCTCTGAAGAAAGGCTGAGGGAGTTGGGGTTATTCAACCTGGAGAAGACAAGGCTCCGGGGAGACCTTATTGCGGCCTATCAGTACTTAAAGAGGGCTTATAAGAAAGATGGCGGCAAACTTTTTAGCAGGACCTGTTGCAACAGGACAAGTGGGAATGGTTTTAAACTAAAAGAGGGTAGATTTAGACTAGATATAAGGAAGGAATTTTTTACGATGAGGGTGTTGAAACACTGGAACAGGTTGCCCAGAGAGGTGGTGGATGCCCCATCCCTGGAAACATTCAAGGTCAGGTTGGACGGGGCTCTGAGCAACCTGATCTAGTTGATGATGTCCCTGCCCATGGCAGGGGAGTTGGACTAGATGATCTTTAAAGGTCCCTTCCAACCCAAACCATTCTATGAGTCTATTCTATGATTCTATGAGACTCAGGGGAGACCTTATCGCACTCTACAACTACCTGAAAGGAGGTTGTAGTGAGGTGGGTGTTGGTCTCTTCTCCCAAGTAACAAGTGATAGGACGAGAGGAAATGGCCTCAAGTTGTGCCCGGGAAGGTTTAGATTGGATATTTGGAAAAATTTCTTTACTGAAAGGGTTGTCAAGCACTGGAACAGGCTGCCCAGGGAAGTGGTTGAGTCACCATCCCTGGAGGTATTTAAAAGACCTGTAGATGTGGTGCTTCGGGACATGGTTTAGTGCTGGACTTTGCAGTGCTAGGTTAATGGTTGGACTTTATGATCTTAAGGGTCTTTTCCAACCTAAACGGTTCTATGATTCTATGATTTTGAAGCTGGTTCTGATGTAATTCTGTCCTCAGACCATAGAGTTTTCTGTCTATACACTTAGCCATATAGACTGAAATACTGTCTCCTTTTTCCTACTGTGTTCTCATTAAGCCAGCCTTTAACAGATGTCATGCCTCCTTTTGATTAGTGCTCTAGCTTAAACTCAGTTTGCCCTGGCATTTCATCTCCAGTTAGGCTTGGTAGGTAAATGAGTTATTTACGTTTTACTGATATTTCGCACAGGATACAGTTGCATGACCCTTTGCTCATATGCAAATTGTTAGATAAAGTCACAGAAATCTTTTGTTCACGAGACTAGTGAACATTCAAAGATAAGTCAAGAAGTGAATCAGATTATCCAAAAAAAAGCTTATTTGCATAGCAAAGCCAAAGAACACAATCCTGTGAAACAAAATACCTGAACAAAAGATTCCACTGACCTTAAAGATTTGATCTAGGCTATGCAACTCTGCTTATGATAGAAATTCATAGAAAAAACCCATGCGGATCATCTTCCTCCCATAGTGCCATCTTGAAAGTGGATTATATCAACGACTGTAAGAAACCACACGTTGCTCAGTTTCAGTACAAATATCTCACACCCTCACAATAATTATTAGAATAAGCCTGCTTTAACATTTCTCAGGGTGCATTTGTGATAGCAGCACAAACCTTGTTCACCCTTCCTTGTAATTTCCAGTCTCTGCATGCCTCAAACTAGTAATTGTTCTCATTAAGGGTTTTAGTCTTAGGAACACAAATCATGCTGTGTGGCAGCCACCTACATGACTGTGCTCACAGAAACCCAGTATGCACCATGGTCTTTGTAGATATTCTTGCAATGTTGATAAGAAATTATGTTGCACATAAGCATATGCAAGCCTCTCAGCTTGCAAACCCTGACAGCATCACTGCCTCTGTCTTAGGCAGGTCCTTGCTCTCCTATGGAGGATGTTGATGTCTGTGCTTAAGGGTCTCACTGAAGCTCTGGCGCCAATGGTTCAGATCCCAACCTTGCAAGGGCTGAGGACAGCCCAGCCATGTGAGTATGGGCCACACTTGCAGATACTCAAGGTTAGTAATCTCTGCTGTTACCCCGCTAACTACAGCAGTGTAGTCATACTGTAACTACATCCACATGCCCATTGTGCTAGTGTAATGAGTTTTCCTAATAAAACAGTGTTATGCTGGTAATAATGACAGCAATGCCACTATTGAAACTGCATGCAGGACAGGTTCTAGCTCTCCTAAGGGCAAACTCAAGTCTTCCATCCCTCCTGTACCTCAGCTGCCTCTGCTGTAAATGATGCAGTGAAAGCTGGTTGAGTTGATCAGGAGTCCTACTGGCCTCAGAGATGTGTTGTGAGATTTCAGCGCCACGACTAAATGTTCTGAAGGGCATACAAGATGAAAAGTCCCATGTTAACCTGCTACAAACAATGAGCCAAGCAGCTGGAAAAGCTGACAGACACAGAATACTGTCACCCCTTAAACTTACTGAAGTTGGCTGTGTCCCGCAGCTGTGCAGTCCAGTCCTTGCAGTCACAATCCCAGTTCTTGGAGGGAATCACTTCTAAACCCCTAAGGGTTGCAAAAACCACCATGTAACGCTGAGCCACACACACAGAAGGGTGCTGCTTGCCTTAGCCTAGAGCCAGGGAGGAGAGAAGGTGTGCTCACCAGCAAAATCTGCGTGGGGAGAAAGAGAGGAGTTTCTTCCTCTCGCCCCACTACCTGAGCCGCAGTTTTCATCCTGCTGTAGCTCCACAGACCTGGGTCAGGGCTGGCCAGATCCGATGCAGCCAGACCAGTGCAGCACTGCCCCACAAACCAGCATCTGAAGTCGACTCCTTTTTCCACATCCCGGTCAGGAGGGGAGGGCTAGCGGCATCAGCAGGGCAGGGAGGGGAAAGCCACAGGACTGGGGGGCTAGAGCAGTGGCGAGGAAGGAGGGGAATGGCACGTTACCTGGGTTTGACTGTGGATTGGGATCAGTAATCTTGGTGAAAAATTTTCTGTCCTGAAGGAACACACAGAATCTATCATTTATTTGCACTGACTGGGAACTAGGAGGTACCAGACTGCTGCTCCTCACACCCAGGAGGGCAAGAGAGCAGGGGGATGAATGCGATATGACCGGACGCAATGTGGAAGGACCTGGTGGGTCCAGTCCCAGCCCATCACCGCTGCACCCCGCCACCAGGGGCCAGATCCACCCCGCCACCCACACTGCCCAGTAGCCTCATGCAGGGGCTCTTGGATGCGTCAAAAAGTCTGCATGAGAAGGGGGAGAGTGGAGGAGATCTGGGCAGTAGGGACCTACCTGTGCTGGACAGCGCAGTGTCAGGCGGAGATATTTAACATGGCTATATTTCTTCTGAGACCAAAGCTTTTATCTCTAGGTGGCACCTCACTAGGTCAGTCAGAGGTACTAATAATTTAGGCATGGCTTGGGTATCAGGATGGCTTACATCACGCATATAAACATGCCCTACATCACCGTTTCAAGCCTTTTTTGTTGAGCAGTATGCTTTCCCATATAGCATTGCTACAGTGATTTTCATTTACAACCCAGTAAAATCTAGGCTCAGCTTTGACAGTTATTTTATTACCTCTGTTTTCCCTGTCCTGTTTGCTTGCTCGTATAAACAGAAATGCACACAGATTTCTTTTTAAGTTTTTCACTTCTTTCAGGAACCATTTTCTGATGCATTAAAGAACTCAGCTGAGAAGCAATGCCCTAAACTACAAAACATGCATAGCCCTTTTCAAAGCTATTGAATATTCAAGACCTCTTTTTTTTTTTTAATCTATCAAAGAACTCAAGTGGACTCCAATGGTCCACTTGAATTTTGTTCAAAAAATAATAATTAAACATTCAAGGAGCTTCAGTTCAAGCAGCAAAACTGTGAGTCCTATTAGGAGCTTTCAGAAAGAAAATATGACCTAACTAATTGCATTAAAATTTGCTTTAAAAAATTTGCTCTTAGGCTATTTTAGTTCAGAAAGAGGGGTGTTTGGTTTTTTTTTTTTAATGCCTGAGTCATCAAAGCCTGACAACGTGACAGAAGACTAACAACAGCAGTGCTCTAAGACAGGACCTCCTGTGGCAAAACAGCCGTTTCTCTCTGCAGAGCTTTCAAGGGAGAGGAGGAGGAAAAGCAACTTCGTAAACACAAAACAACAGGGCTGTTCACTGTTTAATGAGAGTTTGATCACTGAAGGCAAAGAACAGGTTTTCTTCTGCAGTGCAGGGAGCCAGAACAACCTAATCCAGAGCGAGAAACTGGCCTCATTTGCAGAGTGCGATGCTGCCTAGCATTAAGCACTCATTACAAGTAACACCAGCGAGAACCAAAGCAGGTCCACTTGCTCAGGGCAGAAGTGACATGTGGCATTTCTTCCCTCTCCAGTGAAGCACACACCCTGCCTCCCTGCAGCCTTTTGCAAGTAGGTGTTACTGTTCAAGAAAAACAGCACCCCTCTGCAGGAGGATGTACTCACATGAGCCTGAATCTGAATCCCTATAACTCTTTAACTTTTCCCCCTTCCATCCAATTTTACCCATGTTTGCAAGAACACTGAGTAATTCTGGAGTCGTAATTCAGCACATGCTGACTTTGGCTTCTCAAGGATCCTGAGAATTCATCGCTCCAATGGGAGCAGCAGATGTCTCGTGTGTCACTGAATCATAAAAATCATGACTGGAAAGTAGCTTGAAAAGTCGTTCAAGTTCATCCAGCCCATCCTGGGCAGGATCAACTAGACAAAGATCAACGATACAAACCACTTGTGGTAAATGTTCAATTTCATCAGCACTTACACGCCCCCAGTGATGGAGATGTCACAACCTTTCTCTGTACTCAGAGCATCCCTCCGTAAATATCCATATATATCCTCACTAGTTTCAACTGGAGTACTGTCGTGGTTTAACCCCAGCCAGCAACTAAACACCACCCAGCCGCTCGCTCACTCCTCGCGCAGCAGGATGGGGGAGAGAATCGAAAGAGTAAAAGTGAGAAAACTCGTGGGTTGAGATAAAGACAGTTTAATAGGCAAAGCAAAAGCCTCGTACGCAAACAAAGCAAAACAAGGAATTCATTCGCTGCTTCCCATCGGCAGGCAGGTGTTCAGCCATCTCCAGGAAAGCAGGGCTCCATCACGCGTAACGGTTACTTGGGAAGACAAACGCCATCTCTCCGAACATCCCCCTTTCCTTCTTCTTCCCCCAGCTTTATATGCTGAGCATGACGTCATATGGTACGGAATATCCCTTTGGTCAGTTGGGATCAGCTGTCCCAGCTGTGTCCCCTCCCAACTTCTTGTGCACCCCCAGCCTACTCACTGGTGGGGTGGGGTGAGGAGCAGAAAAGGCCTTGACTCTGTGTCAGCACTGCTCAGCAGTAACTAAAACATCCCTGTGTTATCAACACTGTTTTCAGCATAAATCCAAAACACAGCCCCATACTAGCTATTATGAAGAAAATTAACTCTGTCCCAGCCAAAACCAGCACAAATACCCACAAAGAGATGCCACCAAAAATAACAGCATTAAGGTGGGCTGCTCAAGAGTGTTCACCACGTCCTCACTCTGCTCCTACTAAAGATTTACTGTTCAACAGTAAATAAGCTTCCCTGCAGAACATGAACCTTAGGTGCCACTCCACAGTACATCATTCTACCATAATTTTCTCTGTGGCAAAACTAGTTTAAAAGGTTCTCTTCTTTCACATGCCAGCTGCTTGTTTCTGCTCCCTGATCAAAATTTACCATTCTCTCAGTTGTGCTAATAGATGTGTAGGGACAAAATAAAAACCAGCACATGGAAATGGTCTGGATTTACAGAAACAAATCAACCATTTTTGCTCTCCCTCTGTCCCAAATGGCCCAGTTCATTGATGATTTGATATACAGCAGGACCTCCCAAATTGTTGAATTGACACAACCAAGGAACAAATGAACTGAAGTACAGAGATTTACACGAGCTCAGCATGAACGGGCTGGGAAGGAACTCCTTAGATTCACTTCCTCACCCCTCAGATCCTCTCTAGGCAGCAGTAGTGTGGCCATAAAATTAGCACTACCAAGGCCAGACTGACTAGAAACAGAAAATTTGGACAACACTGGGTGACATTTTATTATTAATAGTTTCGAAGGCACGCAGGTGGGAGTTTCTTTCCCCAGAACCTGAATGGACATTACACTGCCCGTGAGCTGTCATGTTGCAAGAACTACCTGCATTAACATCCAACAGCCCTGAATTTATTCTTCTGAAATGCTTATCTATAATTCAGTCATCGCCGATCGCTTTATACAGTTTGGAAACGCATCTAATCAGATGACACAGACTACCGTGCTGGGGTCAGATGAATATTTCAACGTAATCGATCATAGTACTGTACTCTGCAGAGTCACCAGGGGCCAGATGTCTTTGCTCTCCTGTTGAGCTGTTGTTGGCTTTCTGGGTTTCATTTTTAAGGGGAGGCAAAAACGAGCTCAAAAGGACCTTTCCTGTTCTCCCTTCAAAGAACATTTCAGCTGAATTTATTGAACCTCCACCTCTATGCTTGCACAAAAATGCAATGGGATATTTAATAGCAGCAAATGGTAATTCTGGAGGTGATTAATGTTCAACATATTATTTTTCCTCAATTCCATGTTTTTAGCCATTGCACCTAGGGCATTAACTAATAGCATTAGGAATGCAGACAGCTGGGAAAGGACTCAGTGGACCCTGTAGTATAAAAGACCTCATTAATGAGGCAACTCCAGTATTTTGGCTACTCTCTTGGTCAATGTAGTGGGGAACTGAAGTAGGTAATGCCAGAGCTAAAAGCTTGAACTGCTACCACACAAAGTGAGGCATTTAGCTTTTACATTATGACTGAAGAAGGCCTTGTAACACACATAGTTATGGTAGTATGGACAAATACATGACAGTCCACGGATTAACAGGAAAACTACTGCCTGCTGTGAGGATGCCTGTGTTCAAAGGCTGGCTTTTCTCAGTGATCCAGCAGATCAAGTTAGACAAGCTCATCAACTGCTCTTCTAAGTTATCTCTTTGGAGATCACAGAGGGAGGAAACATCTCCCATGTTCGTAACAGTGGTGCAAGTCTTAATCTATGAAAATGGAGGGGAACAGAGAGATCTGAGGGCTGTTCAGTAGTCATTTCTTTCAACCTTTTGTGGACCAAACAGAGATAAACCTGAACACTCGTTTACACAGGTGCCTGCACGTGGCATAGTTTACCTGCCTGAGACAGTCGGTCCTGGTCCCAGTTCCACACAGAAATCTGACTGTTCAAGAAATGCTAAGAAATTCACAGAAATTACAATAAGCATGGACTACAGAAATAGGAACTGGAACTTATTCCAATGCCTGTGAAACAGAGAAAACCTCTGCTTTACATAAGAAAACATCTGTCACCAATCAAGGGAACAGCTACAGCTTTGGGGCTTTTTTCCTCCCCTATCTTCTAGTCCTTTAAAAAAAGTTACAATTTATTCATACACTCATTACACTTGACTCACTATATTAAACCATTCAAATCAGGTGTTAAGAGTTGACTGCAGAGCGGGAACTGCTTTGTCACAGGTGTATGTTGTAACCAGTACTAGACCATTCATGGTCACGGTTTCCTCCACCAGACTTGGCCAAGGGCTTAGTTTTCTCCAAGGGTTGCCACCATGTGTTACCTGGGACCTTTCAAAGAGCTCTCCTGCTGAGGAGCTTGGTAGGGGACTCCAGGTATGGAGATGCCCAGCTACTCCCCAGTTCACAGTTTCATTTGCTGCTGATGGCTCAGCCCCTCGTTACAAAACTCACATTCTTGAGCATGTAAAATTTGAATGGCAATGAATTAAAAAAAAAAAAAAAAAAGGTTGTGCATGGAGGAAATACTTTGAAAGTTAATGTGGAGAATAATAATTCTCCACATTAGAAGAATAATGTGGAGAATGTGGTCTACCAGAGCGAACAAGAAGAGGTAATTTTTAACAGTGTTTAGTCCTGCCCAGAACCTTGGAACACAGATGAATTAGCAGAGTGATTCTGAAAAAAACCCTCACTTTCGAGTAACTGGAAAAGTTAGTAAAAAGGTGCATAGGTACATATCACTACCAGGGAAAGCAGAGCAGCTAGGTGGAAGGCTGCCAGCACTATCACTCCGCTGCATGGCCTGTAACAGAATTTCATACACCATTGCACAGTTTCCACTGACATAGATACTAGAATAAATCTAAATTACTTAATTAAATAGGTAAAATATGGATATTTTTATTCTAACAGCATAGCCTGCAAAATTAATGTTTTCTTCTTGCAGATGCTTCAAAATTAAACTAAATCTCACCTATATTTGAATCCTTTGCTACTGAATACAGAGCAAAGCAATTTCCATTTTCTTTCAGACTAAGTGGTTCCAATTGTTTTATTCCGTCAAGTGGAGATATAGTCAGTCTGCAGTGGCAGTGAACAGACAACTGAAGTATATGAAACTTCATGCAGCTGTTTGTTTGCCATAGTACCTTGCTCAGTATATTCCACAATACATTATTCAGACAGACATATTGTAGAATAATTCATATTGAATATAATGTTGAAAAATGCAAGGAAAATAACCATACTCAAAGCTGCAGTAAAGAGATGGGTCTTGTAGCATTCCCAGGAATTTAACACTTTCTGATTCTTCAGAGAAGGTGGAAACCTGCTTCACTTGTGAAACATCAGCAAGTAGATTACAATGAAGCAATCCACCCAACTAATTTTAAATGGAAAATTATGACAAAAATAATCACCTTTGAAAAAAGGTACAGGGAAATAGTCATTTTTCGTCACTGCTGCTATCTGGACAGCAAGAAGAAGCAGAGAATATAGTAAGAGCTTCAGGCTGCACATCCAAGTAACAGAAATTGGGCATAATTACAGCTCTGATTTGAATGATGTTGTGATTAAAACAAGTCAGGAAATGAGATGGTGGGGGACAAAATTATATAGGAACATACAGTTTTTCAGTTAATTAAAAAAATTAAGTGTCTATTTAATGTTCAACATAGACAATTAAACATTCTTTTCTTAGTTTTTGGTCTTTTAAAATTTAAATAATTTTAAATTAGGTGTCATTTAAAAATAAAGTTATTTTGAAACTGTCAAAACACTTCATTATTTCTGAAACATTAAGTTAGAAAATATGAAGATGAAATGTTTTCCTACATATTTTCCTCAAATACAATTAGTCATCAAGTTTGACTCAATTTCACAAATAGTATCAATGCTGCTCACAAACCTGTTTTCCCAGCAAATTTCTGTTTAGCATCAAAATTCCTCCCTGCTGTACCCCTCTCCCTCTGAGGCACCACCTCCTCTGCTTCCTGCTGTCATTTCCTGTGATTATATTAGCAACTGCCTTTTTATGTGGACTGAACTTCCTCCACCTCTTTCTCCACCAAGCCTTCATGTGCAAAGCTAGTTTTATCATTTCCCTTGCAGGGTATGTATCAAATAGATACACAGCACCAAGGATCCTTATTACACTGCTGTCATTGCCACCTAGGGTTTGGCACCCAGCGCCCAGCTCAGCGCTCGGACCGCAGACTGCGGGGGTCCAGGGTCATCACACACCCACTAGCTCCTCCACAACAACTGCTTCATCTCACCAGAGAGGGAGACTAACCTGCTTATTATCCTTTATACATTTTCTGGCTTTTAGCTCTGGCCTCACACAGCTAAACCAGCTTTGTTAATCAGCTGGATCCCAGCAGCAATATCCTCCTAAATAGCATCTTGGGCATTGCTGTGAATCATTTACCAGGAGCAGCCTTCCCTGAGCTATTCCTCATTCCTTCCACTTGCTTTCCTCACAACCCAGTATTAACAAGCCCACAGCATTCATATGATAAACCCTGTATTATACCAATTATAATTATGCCAAATACAGTACCCAGGAGATATTACGGAATAGCCACTGCTCTTTCACAGTGAGAAATGTTTGTTGTGCCTACAGCTGGGGGAGCCATGCTCACTGGGCTACCTTCCTGCCAAGGTGGTCCCACGTCAGGAGGATTTGTCCCCCTAACATAGACTACTCTGACTCCTCAATAACCAGTGGGGCTATGAATGAACACTGCAAGAGTACCTGCTTCCCCGTCACCGGGTGGTGGCTTCTCACATGCCTTGAGACCAGACTGCTCCCGCAAGTAACCTAGCAGGGAGAGGAATGCTGCACCATGCGGTCCTGTCCTCCCATCTCCAGTGACAAAGCAAGTGGCGTGGACAAGACCATGCACAGCTGCCTCTGAAAAGGTGGGTTAGCAGCCATGACATTCTCCCGTAGAAGGGGGCCTGGGAGAAATCTGCTAATGATCTCTGCTCCTCTTTCAAAAGCTGATAGAGCTCATCTTAAAAGCAGTCACCATTCTCACTCCTGCTTTTCCAGCTGTAAGACTGTTGGAAAACTTCACTGCTCTGACGGCAGCGAGCCCTACTCTCACTTCCAGCCTGAATTCATTTAGTCAGTGTGTAACTGTTGCTCTTGTGAGAACACTGGCCTTTAGCCTAAACTGTTCTTTTCCCTCCCTGGTATTTACTCCCCTGTGATATTTATAGAGAGTAATCACATAGCCTCTCATGCTTCATTGTGCTAGGATAAACAAGACAAGCTCTCTCGATGTTTTCAGCAATTCATTCCCTGATTATCCTCGTTAGTAGTTCCTCTCTGCATCTGTGCCAATTTTAATCTACTCCCCAGAACATGGGTGATCAGAGTTGCACAGGATATCCAAAAAGATACCCTACCCACACCTTGGGCAGTAATACCACCTTTCCGCGCATGCTTGGAAATGCCTCAGTGCATATCAAGAAGATACTGCTCTTTTTCCCAGATGCTTTCCACTGAGGGCTCAGCTTTAGCCAGCCATGGGTGACACTCCAGCATCTGCCTTGCCTAGCTTCCCCAGCTGATGAGATCCCACCTTACCAGAGCATGCTCCCATCGTTAGACCTTGCATTTTATACTGCTGAATTCCAGCTCATTTCAAAATACTGCAGGCATCCAGTTCTTGCTGTATGTTACCCCTCAGCTTTCCTCTGTTATCATGATAGCCTCTTACTTTGTGTTATCAGCAAACTCCATTAGCAGTTTCCTACAGCTGAATCCAAGGTCATTCATGGAAATATTAAAGATGACCAGGCTCTCTGAGGAATGCTACCATTGCCTTCTCTTCAGCCTGGTACTTCCAACCAGTCCCTACTCCATTTCTGATTCCCAAATTCCATTTCAGTTGATAATATCCTACTTAACACTTTACCAGCTGCATTACTAAAATCCCAAAATTTTCATGTAAAATTTCCATAGAATTAGTTTCAAAAACAAATGAAGATTGTTTGACATCATCCACCTCTGGCAAAACCTCACCAACATTTATCCTACTTTCCATTAACCTCTGTATCTTTAATTATCACTTCTTTCCAGTTAAGCTCTTCAGTCTCGCTTTCTCCTGAAAGCTTGTGGGGGTTCAGACCATTCCCATTATTTTTAGATAAGGGTGTTATGTTTGCTGCTCTCCATGCCTAAACTACTCTTCTCATAGGTCTGCTTTAACGTGTGTAATGCTCATGCTTGTCCTTCAGCAATTCTGCTATGGAGATTACACAGATCACTCTCCTCTCTGCTTGAATGTATTAATTTCTTACAGCTTTTATAAAACATCTTCCCCAGTGATACTGGGAGTCACAAAGAAGGCTCCAAGAGGAATCCTGACAATTCAAACACTGGATGGAAAACTAACTTCCAAGATAACACTGAATATAGCAAAACTTACCCTGAAGAGAAGTAGGATTAATACGGTTATTTTAACCAACTCACAAGGGCCTACCATTAAGGTAACAGTGGTACAGTTTACTTACTGTACTGTGCAGAGGAATCCACTGGAAGGAATAAAACCTGCTTGTTTCACTCTGGTAGATATTTCTGCTGACCTTTGAGCCACCCTTTTTTCATTCATTACTGGCAGATTTTGTAACCAAATGCTAATAGTGATCTTTTCTTTTAACTCAACCTTATAGCCAACAGTCTTGGAATGTCTAGATGATGCAATCAATGGCAACATAACATGACTGACAGCAAAATTCAGATCAGTCATAAAGCAGAATCAGACTCTTCCACATTGCATAGTCCCAAATCACTAATTCCAGACTACATCTACCATCATGCTGTCCACTTGGACTTTTTTCCTGAAAAAAAGTAAAAGCCCTGGAGATGTGCCACACTATTACTTGGACAATAGTGTCTCCCTGAAGAACTCTGTCCTTCTATAGTGTTTATTGCCATGCACACCAGATGAATTATTACTGTTAATAATACTGCTACTTTGCTTAGCCAGTGGTATTCACCCTATAACTAATGGATAAAACTGTAATTTCCAATAGTCACAAGCAAAATTAAAAAGGACATTAGGAATGAGAGAAAAAGTATGATATTGTCTGCAGACTGTTATTTGATCAACAGTGATATCGAGGGGCAAGTAAAGGCTCTGTAGTTCAATGCTATACACCCATTGTGGTATTAAATAGATCTGGCCCGCAACCGAGAAACTGCTGTTTTGTGAAAAACTCCAGCATTTCAAAATGTGATTTTGTTTCAAATTAGAAAGCAAATACAAAATTATGGCCTTTCCCATCAAATAAAGTTCAAGACCAAGAATACAAAAATGAAAAGCTGTGAATATAGAAACAGCATTAAATATTGCAATTAACTCTGTAACATAAATCTGAAGACAAGACAGAATTAAGAGAAGTACAAAGCTGAAATGTTTTGACATAAACTATTTTGCTAAAATAGACTTCTCCATGGAGAAAACCACTGAAAGATACATTCCTGAAAAAAAGAGTAGACTTGAAGATATCTGCAGTTTTCAATACAAAGCTGCACCAATGGGAAAAAGAACAAATGGCTTTGTAATCGCTGGGTTGAAACAATTTACACAAACATTCACTTGCTGTCACATCTAACAAAACCAGCAACTGTAGATCAAACTCTTAAAAAAGGAAATAAAATATTAACTAATATACCACTGATGTGATCTCAAATTAGCTTTAAAAACAAAAATGCTTTGATGATTTGGAGAGCTCTTACTGGTTCCGATCAGCACTAAAAATAGGCATACATTGTGAAAAGTCTCATGTTTCCAGTAATACTGGTAATTTCTGAATTAATCTCATATTTTATTTAATGAGAACTCCACATTGATGAACTAGGGTTGCTATACCACAAATTAAACAAACCACATCACAGACCATCAGGGAAAAGGTAGACTAAAAAATGCATTATATAGCTTGTAAAAATATAGCAAGGGATTGCAGAGGACACATCAACAATAAACTAAAATCCTCCTGGAGTGAAGCCAGGATAGATATTTGGTTGAGACATGCCATAACAAAGAGTTCATAGAATCACAGAATAGTTTGGGTTGGAACGGACCTTTACAGGTCATCTAGTCCAACCCTCCTGCAATCAGCAGGGATATCTTCAACTACATCAGGTTGCTCAGAGCCCCGTCCAGCCTGACCTTGAATGTCTCCAGCGATGGGGCACCTACCACCTCGCTGGCCAACCTGTTCCAGTGTTTCACCACCATCATCACAAAAAATTTCTTCCTTACGTCTAGTCTAAATCTATCTTCTTTTAGTTTAAACCATTCCCCCTTGTCCTATCACTACAGGCCCTACTAAAAGTCTGTCCTCATCTTTCTTATAAGCCCCCTTTAAGTACTGAAAGGCTGCAATAATGTCCCCCCGAAGCCTTCTCTTCTCCAGGCTGAATAAGCTCAATTCTTTCAGCCTGTCCTCATAGGAGAGGCGTTCCATCCCCCTGATCATTTTCGTGGCCCGCCTCTGGACCCGCTCCAACATGTCCAGGACTTTACTGACTCCAGAGCTGGAAGCAGTACTCCAGATAAGGTCTCAATAGAGCAGAAGAGAGGGACAGAATCACCTCCCTCGACCTGTTGCCACTCTACTTTTGAAGTCTACAGTTGGCTTTCTGGGCTGCGAGTTCACATTGCTGGCTCATGTCCAGCTTTTCATCCACCAGTACCCCCAAGTCCTTCTCTGCCGGGCTGCTCTCAATCCCCTCATCCAGCCTGTACTGATACCAGGGGTTGTCCCAACCCAGATGCAGGACCTTGCACTTGGCCTTGTTGAACCTCATAAGGTTCACATGGGCCCACTTCTTGAGCTTGTTGGATGCCATCCCATCCCTCAGGCATGTCAACTGCACCACTCAGCTTGGTGTCATCTGCAAACTTGCTGAGGCTGCACTCGATCCCACTGTCTGTGTCACTGATGAAGACCTTAAACAGTGCTGGTCCCAATACGGTGCCCTGAGGAACACCACTCATCGCTGATCTCCATCCGGACGTTGAGCCATTGACCACTACCCTCTGGATATGATCATCCAGCCATTCCTTATCCACCAAACAGTCCATCCATCAAATCCATCTCTCTCCAGTTTAGAGAGAAGGATGTTGTGGGGGACTGTGTCAAAGGCCTTACAGAAGTCCAGATAAATGACATCCATAGCTCTTCCGCTGTCCACTGAGGTAGTCACTCCATCATAGAAGGCCACTAGGTTGGTCAGGCAGGACTTACCCTTGGTGAAGCCATGCTGGCTGTCTCCAATCACGTCCTTGTCCTCTATGTGCTTTAGCATAGCTTCTGGGAGGATTTGCTCCATGATCTTCCCAGGCACAGAGGGGAGGCTGACAGGTCGGTAGTTCCCAGGGTCCTCCTTTCTACCCTTTGTAACGGTGAGTGCAATGTTTCCCTTTTTCCAGTCTCCGGGGTCTTCACCTGACTGCCGTGACTTTGTAAATGTCATGGAGAGTGGCTTGGCAACTACATCAGCCAATTCCCTCAGGACTCTGGGATGCATCTCATCAGGCCCCATAGGCTTATGTAATGTCAGGTTCCTCAGGGGATCTCAAACCTGATCTTCTCTTACAGTGGGAGGGACTTTGCTCCCTCAGTCCCTGCCTGGAGGTCCATCCACTCGAGAGGTGTGGGAAGAGGTTGCCGAGAGAGGTCATTCCCTCCTCCTTCAGCATGACATGTAGTTGTGGTGCTAGACCACTCCGCTCCATCGGCACAAGTAAATGCAGACCTGTCACGTCAGCCATGCACTGAGTGCTAGAGTCCCTGCGGTGGCTCATGCTCCTCTTGTGGGCTAGAGACCAAGATGCACACTCACCATAGAGCTGCTGCAGTCCCCTTCCTCCTACAGACCCCTCACACCAGATGCTGGTGGTGGTCAGCCTCAGCTGAGCATCTGCCTTGCATCAAGCGTCAAAGACCAGCCAGAGAGACCTTGCACCCCTCCACTCAGCGCTGACTTGGCAGATCTGCTAGACAGCACAGCCTCTGTCAGTGTGACCCAACATGCTGGTATATTGTGCATCAGCAGACATGTTATTTAAGAGATGACTGTCCTGGTTCTGGCTGGGACAGAGTTAACTCCCTTCCCTGTAGCTGGAGGGGGTGCTGTGTTTTGGGTTTGGTAATGAAAGGAATTGGCTGGCCCATAATGGATGGCCCATTGATGCTTTGGTTGTTGCTGGGTGGTGCTTGCACCGACAGCCTCCCCTTCGAGATGCAGGGGGAGCTGCGGGGGGAGCATAGCCGGGGCGGTTGACCCAGCTGGCCAATGGGACATTCTATACCATGTGACATCATGCCCAGCTTAAAAACCGGGAGCGCGCAGTTCGGGCGGTTCGTTCGGAACATGTGGGGGTGAGCAGTTGCATTGTGTATCGCCTGTTTTGTATATTCTGTTATTGTTGTTATCATTGTTATCATCACTGTTCTACTTTGTTTTATTTCCATTATTAAACTGTTTTTATCTCAACCCACGGGTTTTCCTCCGTGTGCCCTCCCAATCCTCTCCCCCATCCTACCGGAGTGGGGGGGTGAGTGAGCAGCTGCGTAGTGTTTAGTTGGTGGCTGGGGTTAAACAAGAATGACAAGAGTTCACAAGCATGGGCCTGGAGGAAAACACACACCACTTAAATAAAAAAAAAAGATGTGAGTCTGCATCTCAGAAGAGATGTACCCTGAGAAGAGCTGCACAGCTGGTACCATCAATGCTGGCTGTAAGCAGGAGAGAAGCCCAGAAGGTTACTGAGAGTGAATTACAGTAACTGAGCCTTGTGGTCAGTCCATCCAATGTACTATTTCCAGTTACTAGAGAATAGGAAAAGTCCTGCCTGAGCTGGAAAATATTTTTGAAGCAACAGCTCACCTATAACGCTCATGAGAAACAGCTTAGAAGAAAAAAAACCCAGATGTTCATGATATGGATTACTACTTCCACAAATGTTCCTCAGATTGCAGAGCTCAAAGTAGGGAGCTTTCCACCAAGAGAAAATCATTCAGTTGTATTTATGTCTCTTCTAGTGCAGCCAGACAGTAATAGCACTGAAACGCTGTCTGACGGAGAGAGGAATGCAGCAGCAAATGCCACTAGGTGAGAGAGAGAATTATCAGCCAAACGCTCTCTGAGCTGAAATTAGCAACAGGCTCAGAAGATCTTACTGTGCCTGGTGTGAAAGCAGGGCAAGAGCATGGCTCTCATTTCCAGTGCCACAGTGGTGACCTTACTCACCCCTCTTGGCTGAGCCCCGTCTCAGAAGGATGCTTAACAGATGGACCAAACCAGGCACAGACACTCACTATGTCACGTGCTCACACTCTTCAGAGAAACAGCACTGGTCTTAGACAACACACAAGTACTTTGATGACCTTCCAGCAACGAGCTTCAGGACCATCCGCCTAGCACACGATGACAGCCTGAAACAGCATCTCTGGGTACGAAACATCCTTTCCTAATTCCTCCCAGTGGCAACTTGCGAGGCCGATGGTAACACTCTGGTTTCAGATTTAATTATTTCATCTTAATTGCCCAAATCCTAACCATCACCGTGCATGCAGCTGAAGTAGAAGTGAAACCTGCTGGGCTGACTGCTTGCAACAGACTCGAGGAAGACATGAAAACAGTAAAAAGAGTGTGCATGGGAGGAGAGAGATGATGAAAGGCAGCTAAGGAAAGGATTTGACAACAGTGGTCCCGAGCGGAGGCAGATCCTCCTCCTGACGCAGGGACGGGGTCACAAGCCCCGCACAGCTGATGGCTCAGTTGAGGTAGCAGGGCAGGGTAGCGAGGAGTTGAGTCCTCACTGCTTCAGCATTTTCCTCAATCAGAAGCAGGGAACGGAGGGGTGGCCCTGTTCTTGCTTTCCCCTGGTAAGCAGCAGAACCAAGGCAAACCGTAAGGAACTTAGCTCTGAGAAAAAGCCTGCTCACAAGGAGGCAAGTTTCTTTGCAATATCCACTCAAACCCTGAGAAAGAAAGCAGCGAACACACTGGCTAAAATGATCCCTTCCCAGTTACTCAAGCAACACAGTACACTACCACGTATTATTATGGATGGAATTATACATGGAGTTATTTGGATTATGGCATTGCCTCAGAGGTGTAATTTGAACAGGTCTCACTGGAAAAGCAGAGAAGCCAGTTTCAGACTTCAGAGTATGTAAATCCAAATAGGAAGGGAATAAAGGTCCATGGCGTCCCCTTTTGCTGTCCAGCAGCAAAATTAAGGAGCCCATCACCCAACATCTGATTTTATTCTTGATTTACTACACAACAGTGCTTGCTGGCACAACTGAGAGCACCACGGAGTTGTCTGAAAGATAAAGTTGAGCAGGTTTCAATACCTCACCACGAAACAAATGATGATAAGGTTCCTCCTTTTTGCTATAGGTCAGAAAACAAACATTTTCAGTGGGAAAGTGCCTGCATCTCACCATGGCTCCTATTCCACTCTAACCACTCAGTCTGCTTCACATCTTAATATTATTTTATGATATAATACATCCTGGATGACAGTTGCCTAGTTACAAAAACTCTCAGATCAACAGCTACTATATTAAAATCTTGCCAAAGGTCAAATCCCACTGTATGATCATACAGTGTCTTAAAGACATGTCTTTTATTGTTTTTGCTAATGTCTGAGATAAATACTGAAAGACATTTCACTATAATAGGCTCTGCTCTGTTGAAGCCTGGGACAATACATGCAATGCTATCATTATAATTGTAGGCAAACTCCCATTATAGTCTCTGATTACATGAAGTTTATATCTTAGCCACTTTCCCCGCCCTCCCTCCTCCCCAAAAAAATCAATCCTGGAAGAAAATGGAATTATGAAACATTTGCCTAGGAGTAAAGTTGTAGAGAAAAGATCAATAAAATGAGGTTAAACATTTCCAGGCTTTAAGAACAAAAGAAATAAAAATAAGCATATATTGTATAAAACCAGCATCTTTCACAATGACAGTGGCTCCCTAAGAAAGAATTGCATTGCATCCCACAGACATTACTGAATTCCTAGGGAACAAACTTCATCATCTCTGTTTTAACAGAAGAAAAACATAGGCATTTTTATAGCCTGTGCAAGTTCTGCATCATACAGAAGGTGGTACATCACCAAGACCTTTGGCCTGGCTGCCTTTCCTATTTACAAGTCCTTTTCCATTCCCCCTGTTCCAGTCATTCCTTTTGCACAAATGTGGCATCAGGGTGCCAGGATCCCTTACTGCTTCCTCTGCATGCTTCGCCCCAACACAACTCTGGATATAGCCTGAATGCCTAACTGCTTATTCAGTCCACAAAGGCTACTTGTTTGTAAGCACAGGGAAGCATTTCCTAAAATTAACTGCAGGCTTGGTGTACCTTCTGACAATGGATCCTAGGGGCTTTCTGTAGCTAAGGCTTCCTTAGCCTACCACCCAAGCAGAGATAGCCACTGCAGAAGTTGGGGATCTGCAGGTGACTTCTCTAAGGAGAGTGTGAATGCATTCTCTCTAGATTACAACTGAAAGCCCTTAAAGGCTTTGGAGGATGCTGAGAATTGCCCAAATCCATCAGGAATGATACAGCATGTGCAACAGGGTTTTATGAGCTGACAGGAATTTTTTGACAATTTCTATCTACATCCTACCACTTCAGAACCACGAAGCAGCTACAGAAGATTAAAAATTCAAACTTCCGAACATATAGTGACTGCATGTTAGTTAGTCTAGAACTGCCCAGTTCTCTGCTTAAAAATTGACAAGGATGTGCCTATAGATCTACTTACTCGTATAGTCCTGAAAGCAATAGTTTGCAGCATGCAAGTAATACAACATAGAGACATAGAAGTTGTCATACCTGCTGACTTTTTATTTGCTTGAGTTTGTATTAAATGTCTTTGTATTACAGAAAGTCATTATCAGCTTGAAAGCCACCTTGTGAATAAATCTGGAAAGTCTTGTTTGTGTAAATCTCTGTGCTCATTTTGTACCTTATAAATGAAGAGAAGGACCAACCCATCAAGGAACCATTCCCTTCAGAATGAGGTAAAAGCAGCTAGGCAGACCAGGCACAGCACCAATAAATGCATTTCCCCCAGGCTCAGCATTTGTTAGCATCTATTAGCTGTAGAGTTTCCTTAGTGATCTAAGCAATGTTAGAAAGATCAAAGAAAACCCAACTGACTTAATGAGCTATTTGCAATTTCACTATAGCAGCCGTGCAGATTGAAGGATGAAATCTTTGACACAAGTAGACGTCAGTGACAGCTTACAGCAGCAGGGCTGGGGGAATGAACACTTCCTTTTCGTGATTGAAAACACTTGCTGTTTTCTGTATACACAGGGTCAGACTGTGCTCAGAGTGTGATGATGGGATCACATAAAATATCTTTACAAGTAGTCACACAGCATATACTGTAACTGGAAGCAGGTGTTTTGGTGCATAACATGATAAAAGTTACAAGCAGACCAAACAGAGGAAAAGACTATGAGACACGCCCACAGCCCACAAGAAAACACCACGCCAGCTACCCCAAACGAACACCCCAAAGCCAAGCCACCGATAATGATGGTGGTCACAGAGCTGGTGATCACCATGCCAACTTCCTTTCTGGACTAAATCCCACAGGCTACTAATAGGTATATAGAAAAATACTCTTCCCTAACAAAGTTATTAAAAAATCCTGTGCTCTTGTATTCTGTGGCATTTTAATACTACTCCAGGTTCATGAGCAAAGCCATCAGACACAACCACCCAGCACTTCCCAAGGGAATGCTATACTAAAATCCTTGTGCAGACAGATGCTCCGATGGAGCATCCAAAACGCTTGCCAGCAAAATCAGCCTGAACATACACAGCCCATTTGGGATTTTACTGTGCAGGCCTATTGATGTGGCAGATAGATGCTTCAAATGAAACTAAGGTCTCCTTGTGCTGCTCTGTGTGCAAACACGGAGATTGCCTCTTGTGTGGAAAGGCTAGAAAAGTAATTAAGGATAGTTTGAGGAAGAATAGAAATACTAAGGATTTGGCTGGATTGCCCAGAGTACTTTCAAATTCCCTAGTCATATACCAGAATGATAGTTTGTGCCTGTTGGGGTCAAAAAAAACCCCACAGCTGCCTCCAAAGTCACATGCAGTGAGGGACAAACGTGCTTGTACCATACATATTAGTGAGGGACCAAGTTTACACGTGCCTCTCTGCAGTTAAAGAGCTCACACAACACCTGTGCTCTATGGGGTCGCCGAATCCTAAACCCAAACGAGCTCATCAGAGCCTGCTTCTCTCCTGCAGCCCATAATGGAGACAGATATCAAGGTTACAGGAAGGAAGGAAGCCCAGACAATTAGCAAAATACAGTTGCCATTTCTGTTGTTGTTTTTCTTTTTCACATAAAATAGCTTAAGAATGGCATCAGTCAGTACCGAGTGTGGGTCAAAAACATCATCAAATCCTACTCTTCCAGCAACACAAAAACTCTCAAGAACTCAGCTATATGAGATATGGCTTGGAGAAGGAGTGCACCCTCAGTAACTGACTCAAAAATCCCACTTCTTGCAACTCCAGGGATTATTTTTCATATAATATCCACCTATTCACCAACTAAATCTGACCCTGCTTAGTTTGTGACTGCACCCAGAGATGGCTTTTCTCGACAGCTTCTGTGGCCTACTTACCACCCCTTTTGTTAATAGTGTGGCTGCTTTGCCTCCACTTCAAAGGTTAATTCTCATGAACAGGATTTTTTTTTTTTTTTTTAATTTGCTTTGGTTGCTAAGGGGGAAGCTTTAGCACGGTGGGCAAGGATTTAGTCACATGTAAGCTACAGGGAACATTACGCTTAGAGATTAATTTGGAAATCAAGTGACAATCAGCTGGGTATGTGTTTATTTTCTATTTCTCGAAAGCTTTAAAAGTACCACATGATTTTTGCATCCTCTGAAGGAGATCTATTCTTGTTCTGTATTATTCAACCTCAAAGACAACAAATGCTTGTCTCCAGTGTCAGAGATAAAATTAGTAATTTCACTGCAAATTAGAAAACAAACTAGATTATTATGAAGAACAGCTCTACACTCACCAAAACGTTGTTTCACAACCGCCTTTCAGAGGTACCGAAGGCAGCTGCCTCACTGTGAAGTTAATTCAATAAGCAGAGGGAACGTAATTCATTTGGTACGTACTGATTGCTAATCAAAGAGTATTTCTTGGCATCTAAACCATGCATGACAGAATGTTAAGCCTGAAAACATATTGTTAGTCCTCAAAGTTTTTCATCAAATCCAAGAAACATAATGTGCATGCATGCAAGTGACTCTCCTCGTTCAAGTAATGGAGATGAAAGCTGTGTTATAAAGTTTTGTAACGCTGAGCTGTGGTCCTGGGAAGAGCTTACAAGAAATGGCTTTTCACGCTTGTATTTGTGCAGGACAAAAAGCTTGATCACTTTATAATTTCTCCTTCTTTCAAATTATTGTCCCACAGAGTATTAAGTGTGATGACAGCAGCAAAGCGTGTGAGCAAGGATTATCAGTAAAAAACAGTCCTGGTATATCTTCTACTAAATTCAGTCTTAGGAGCATGAAACTGTTTTGTTTTTTTTTTTAATCAGGGTTACCATGGGCCTCCCATTTTGCATATCTGTGCTGTGGGGAACAGGATGAGGAATAACATCACTTCTCCTTCTGAAATGCATTGCCTTAGGAGACTGCTCTACTGCAGTTTGAACATGTGGACCTCCACCACCACAAGCAGCCGCAATGAAGAACTATCAAAACAACCATCTTGTGTTGGCTACTGAGGAATATTTCACCGTGCTCTTTCACAACATAAGCTACAAGCAGCAGAAAGGAGCATGGATTGCTGCACAGTGTCTGCAGTTTTCCTGGTCTGACGGATGCTGCAACTGAGAGAAACCACATTCTCCCTTTCAGGTGGCCATTGCTCTTCAAATGGTAAATAATCTCCTGAGCAACAAACAACTTCAGAGATCAAAACCTGATACGTTTTATTGGATCCGAAAGGATCTAAACTTGCTCTATTTTCAGAATTAAGTCTACCATTTCAGGATATGTAAACGAAAATGGCCACTGTACAGATGGAGGGAAAAAAGAAAAGAGACGACTAAGGGTTTTATTTGAAAATACCAAATGAACATTTCTTAAACGTAATATTTAATTTAGAGAAAAAAAACCCACACCAGAATTATTTGAAAAATTCAACCTTATTCCACATTTGCATTCAGATCTTTCAAAATTCAATGTGAGGGGAAAAATCCACCCAAGAATGGTAACAAAACTGCTGCCTAAAGCAAGATACTGCAATCTCAAGGCAAAGCTCTTTTCTGCTTATTAATAAATGCTGGCAAACAGTATAAAAGATACAAATCTGTGCAGCAACTGGCAACAAAAGCACGTATGTTATCCACCTGGACACAATAATGGGATTTGATCTGTGTATTTATTCTGAAAAGGACAGAATAATCTTTTTACAGATAATTATGAGATGGTTCAAAGTAGCAAACACAGCACAGCTGGAACATATGTCCCGGCTCCTTTAGTATGGATTACGTCCTTTTAAGTTACTGAAACATTAATGCAGCAAGATTGAAGAGAAGTCTGTAAATTCTACAAATTGCACTGCATCCTTTAATTGCTCATCTATTTATTTTTTAACAGGATCATCATCAAATGAGGAGCAGTTCTGAGTATACTTGATGTTTACTTTCAGTAAACTCAATATATGAGCTCAGTTTCTGTGTAGATTAACACACATTTCAAGCTTGTGTCTTCTTGCAGTGTATTTTTGTAATAAGTAGTAGGATTTCAAAATGAGATGCCAGACTTGGAAAACTGAATACCAGCTTTGGAGATAATTTTAAAGGTCCATTTATTTTGCAATGGTTAAAAGAGTTATGCAAATAAGGAAAAAAGTATTCATGCAGCAGACATGATTACACACTTGTGGCTCATCTCAGTTGCAATCTGGAAAAACAACATTTCCAGGTATTCTGGCCCAATTATTTACTGACATTTCAAGTTAGTTATAATCTTAAAATTTGCTGTAGAGAAAGGCATACTAAGAGTTCAAAGGCTCAAGTCATTCAGAGCTCAGCCAAATATATCCAGAATTCATTTGAACTTTTTATTTTTCCAAACAGCTTCAAGGAAGTACATTATGAGCCAGAGAAGAAGAAAAGGTTTTTTAATGGCTATTTTATGATGCAGCAGATTTTAAGAAGAACCTGGTAGTTTCTTGATTGTGCTACTTCATGTTCTAAAGAACACTCAGAAAGATGTTTACCAGGGAAAACAAATCCCTGAACAACAAGGTAAGTGTAAAACCCATCAACAAAGTAGTGTTTCGGTACAGAGAAGTGCTCTTCAGACTTACCAGAAAGGGAGATCCCCAGTCCAATGGAGCCTATAAAAACATATGTGGAGGATATACAAACAGCTGCAAGTGCAGTCACACAAGCACTTCTGAATCATATTCCCCTGCTTATAAAACCTTCTGTATCAGTGTTTTACCATTTCAGGTAAAGTTTTTCCCTGTTTTTTAACATTAACAGTCGCTTAGGAAAACTGCCATAAAAATGGCTCAACCTTTCTCAAAAATGAGGCATGTTTTCTTTGCAGGGTATAGTGTCACAGGCACTGTGTCATTCATCTTGTAGAAGGGGCAGTGTTCCCAATAGACCTTCATGGCACAGGCACATCCATGCGAGAGCAGAACATTAGCAGGCCATTGATCCCCATTATAAATTTTTTATACTCTGCAACCCTTCTTTTTTTAAGGGGAAAAAAAAGTAGCTCTTGTGTCATGGCATTAAATTTCAGGTTTCCTACCAAGCTGTCAAGAACACAGTCACACATATATGCCTTTAAGCTGAAAATTGGCTGTGATTTATCAAAGTCAGAATGGTATAAATAATGCATGTCTTGCACAGATGGCTTCTTTTGTAATGTAACAACTAATGGCCTGTTAACACAGTATTCCACGTACACAACCTCTACAATGGTCTGCAGTCTCTTTCCTGTATGATAAATGAATGCCTACTAGGAGGCAAATTCACTCTAATGGTGTCCTGATATCTTTGATATAATGTGTGATGGTATGCAGAGAGAAAAGCTACACGTCTTTAAGGTGTGTAAAAGTAGTTAAGGATGCAAATCCTGCAGTGCCAGCCTTCGCTGATGAGCCAAAATGAAAAAAATTATTTATCCAATACCTGAAGCCTGATGCATAAATAAAGCTTAATTGATCTAGATCATTCAGATAGATTTGTCCACATCCAGGAAGGAAATCTGAGGCAAGATGTTCAGTGCTTATGGTAAGAAACCACATTTGAAAAACAAAACAAATGGAAAAACCTGCATTCAGAATAAAAAAAGGCTAAGCCAATCCCATAAGATCTCAGTAGGCTTTAGTGCCAGATTTTCTTTCAAAACACAAAAGCTTCTCCTTCCATGTGTTTCTCTTTAAATATTTTGGGAAGTTGTTAGTCAGCAGGTTCTGACTAACCCACAGTAGCATGGAAGAAACACATGTGCTGGAGTTTCTTTAAAAGGAATTAGAAAAGCAGCATTACCAACACACACATTCAGCACAGTCAGCACATGTAACCCGCCAGAAACTTACCTTTCTGTGATTGTTTCTCTGAGACCACTAGCAACCCCTTTCACCACTGTACTCGCCTTTGGCGTCAGCACTACTTGAGATATAAAAAAAGAGCCCTTCTTTCTTCTTTCAGTGATTGATGCCTGCAGGAATTGAATGAGTTTTTCTGGATCTGTTGTGTTTGCCCAAGGAGCTGGCATCATCTGGCCTGGCCAAAGAAATGGTACCTCAAGAGCCACTGGACTGTGGTAGAACACCAGCACTTGGTGTTCCTTTTCCCACAGGTACTGGAGGCTGACTTCATGGGCAAATATAGCAGGACACATTTTGTTTCCATATGTGTCTTTGAGCATTTGGACAAGCTTTTCATGATGGTATTTCTGCATCCCGTAGAAGTGATTGAAGTCCAAGAAGACCACTTCTTTTGGGTGGTCAGCGAGAAACGCATTGATCTCTTCCAGACCCTCCTTGACTTTGGCACTAAATAAACCATGAGCAAAGTAGAGTTCATTGTCTGGATCTCTGGGCTTGGTGGAAATTCTAAGATCAAAATACCGTATACCTGCCCCCAGCTGGTTGGTGAAGTTCATGGTCTGTGTAGCCAACCACTTCCTCATCAGCTTTTTAGCCACAGTCCCAAAAACAGACACAAAATTCTGGACCGTCTCTGGCTGTTCAGGCCCAACTGGAGAGGCTTCATCGATGTAGAAGCTAAATGAGTCATGAGACCCTAAAAAACACAACAGAAGAAAATGATCAGTATTGTATTTATATATTAAAAGTCATTAGTGATTCTTTCTTAATAACCATAATTTTCTGACCTGTACCAACACTCACCAACGGACTCCCCCCCTGCCCTTTTTCTCAATACACTACATTTGCCTGGCAGCATTTACCCCACCAGCACCTCCCAGGAACTTGAAGGAAAGGTAGTGCCTGTTTCACTGCTTGTCTGGGCACTCCCTCACTCTCTTCTAGCTCTTACTTACGCCTTTAAGCTCACTGAAGTCAGCAGGTTCTGAACATCAAAGCAATCCTGGTGTAACTCCAGCAAAGCTAGTCACATAATAAATCCCTAGAGCCAAGGAGGAGAGTCTGGCCCTGTACACTGAATTGTGCACCATCTAGTTTGCAGAACCAAAGAAAAAAAACAAACAAAACCAACAACATCCCACACACACCTTTATAGCCAGCTAAAATAAGAGTTGAAAAATGCCGAGGACATGTAACCTGTCTGACCTTTTCTTTATTGCAAGTCTCATCTGGTCATCAACAAAGTTACTGAATGCTGTTTTCCTTCTTAAATTTACCACTAAAATTCTTTGCTTTCCTTTGCTGCAGAAGTACAACAGATAGAGACAAGGATAGCATTGCATTCCACTGATAAAATACAGAAACCCTACTGCATGCTCTTCACAAGAGCGAGACAAACTACTTAACACACCTATGTACAGAAGTTATCATTTTCATCAACTTAGTAAGTTGAATACAAATATGTAAGACTCTTTGCTATATGCAGAATTCTCTCTGTCTCAAGGTATGTCTATTAAAAAAAAACCACACAAAACAAAAACCCAAGAACTTATTTTGCTCAGCATTTAGACACTTACATGAAAGCAGCTGATAAAGCTAAGTACATCTGCAAACACATGATCATTCTTCTGTAAGGAACTTTGTCTTGCTTTATTGAGAGATGAGCTGACCCTAGGAGATGCTCATCACCCTTGTTGACCACTCGCCTTCTGAATACCTGGTGGTGAAATCTGGCAGTTTATACAGAAATACTGTCCGGCTGCAGGCAGAGCCACACTCCCACTGTCCCAGCCAGAGGGGATGCTTCTGGTCAGACTCATGGCAGCAAGCAGGTCTGCTGCCCAGCCTACATCAGACTGCTTGCAAAACTCCTTCAAGGTCAGTAGGACTTGTATTTTTGAAATGGACTGTAGCCCTAGGCCCTCAGAGATCCAAATCCTAGCATCAAAATGAGTTCAGAGCACAAGTCTCGCCTGCTACTGATACTTTTGTAGGTGCTTTTCAAAATTGCTTTCCAAAGCACGCATGCTGTGGCAAATAAGTATCACATTAATGAAATCCTGCTCGTCAGTCATTTCTGATGGCGATGCTATTTTAACTGAACTGGAACGAACCCTATAAACTGAAGTGACAGCTATAACATTTTCTTCTTTAACAATAAATGGAGTCACAACAAATCATCTTAAACTCTGGCTTGGATTTTGCTTTGTTTAATCTGAGAAATGTCTTAAAATTTCATACAACCATGCTTTTTATGGTTGTCTCTTTGAACTGCATATATTACATAAATTTTCCATTTTGATGAAGCTTTCTACTGCTAAGTGCTGAAGTGATAGCATATTCCTTGCAGAACCTGATTAGATCATGTAGTATCTGGTTACACACCGATATCCCAGAGGACCAGATCTACATACAGAATTTTAATGGTAAAACAAATTATTAGAGCAGTGACTTGTGTTTCAACAGTATTACAGGGAAAATCAATGAGATACATTAAAGTTCTGCTCAATGTAACCTGCACTAATCTAGAAATCAAAGTAAATCCAGTCTTGTTCAAAACAAGGCATAGCTACTGACATTAGCAAGCTATGGATCTTGCAAACCCTCGCTTTGTCCATTGAATTGCCTTTTATTTCAGTAGGATTTTATGTCAGAATAAGTACATGTATAAACATGATCAATTGATTGCAGCAGTAGGCTCAAAATGGTATTAAGATTAATTAAACCATTTGTCCTTTATTGTCTGATCTACAGCCACTGGCAACCTGAAGTTGCAGAAGAGGTAGCTGAACTTGACCACCATGGACAATATGCAACACAGTGCCAAACACTACTTAAAACTACTTAAGCAGGGAGAGGCAACATAGTTCTCACAGCAGAAAACTAAGGTGAACAACTTGTCAGCAGGTAGCTTTTAGCTATTGGTAATGCAAAACACAGAGAAGAGTGTGTAGGAGGTGGGGGAAACACCACAATTAGAAGTGACAGAACATTACAAGCAGGCTAGTTTAGAAAAATATTTTTTATTCATTAATGTCTTCATGCACATATTTGAGCCTAAAAATGGGGATTCCTATGTGTAAGGTACAGAGAAAAGCACACAGTGCACTGAGAACCTCCATGTTTTTGTAACCCAAACAAGGAGGCCCTATTAAATACTGCAAAAAGAAAATAAGGCTTGACTTAACTTGGTTGACACTGAACGAAGCAGATGTCAGCTATTCAAGAGTATGTAAAGATTCCTCCTGACTGAAAAATGCGCAAATGTTTTGTCTTTACACATATACAAGTAATTTGAGCAGGTCATTTAAATATTTATTTTTATCATGCACTCATCTACATTTCCTTTTGCCTTCATCCTGCCCTGTTGTCCCAACCAGCTTACTCATATAACTCGGGGAAATTCAAAATCCTTACACTCGGCAGAGCAAATTAGATTATGATCTTTTCCACTGTCATGCCCCAAATCACTATGTTCCTGGTAATGAGAGAATCCTGTATGAACATATACTTGTTTTTAGCAACCAGGTTTTCTTCCAACTTCACTCTGGTGCATGGGGACATTCGCATCCTACTCTGCCACTGGGAAGTGGACTTGCAGGTTCTCTGTATCACCAAATCTCAGCTCCCATGACGACAGGATGCAGAGTACATTCAGAAACACTAATGCAATGATGCCTGCAATCTTTGGAAGGTAGCAATGCTTGCACATCAGCTATCTTTATTATAGTAGGGCAGGGGACACACTGACTTGATGTATGGGACAGTCTCTACCACAGAGACTTCACAGTCTTGAGACATGGGGAAGCAAAGAGAAGGGAAATGACTCAAAGTAATGCAGGGAGGAGGAGTAAGCTGATATTCCTCTTATGTGCAAACATATTTTAGCACCAGTTTACTAAATGTCTAGCACTTTCTTCAAATATTGCACAGTGTTTCCCCACTATTTCAACAACACAACGTATTGTTGATCCAAGGAGTCAAGGATGAAGGCTCGTGCATCAGGATCACCGGGTGGCAAACAAGGGGTAAAAATGGTGTCCATATGCTACAGACTGCCCGGTCAAGAAGAAAAAGTGGACACAGCCTTCTTTAAATAACTGGAAGAAGTCTCACTACTACAGGGCCTGTTTTCTTGGGGAACTTGGAGACATTTGCTGGAAGAGGATAACAGCAGGGCACAGGCAATCTGGAGAACAGACAAGGCACACTGCTGGACGTGGTACGAATTAAGTAAGAAATGGCTAGGGCCATGAAGGCTGACGGCAGCCTTAGCCAAAGTGACTATGAGGTAATGTAAGAATTTAAAATACTGAGGAAAACAAGGAAGGCAAATAATTGCATACAGATCCTGGATTTCAGAGCAGCAGTATTAGCTTGTTCAGGAAATTGGTAAGTGGTAGCCTGTGGGAGAATTACCTTAACTGCCAAGGGACTCAGGAAAAATGGTTGAAACTGAAAGACAACCTCACTAATGCATATAAACAATCCACCCCAGTGTGCAAGAAAACAAGGAGGTAAAGCAGGAGTCAAGTTTGGCTGAATGGATAACTCCTGAGTGAGCTCTAACTTAAAAAGCCACATACAGAAGGTATAAGCAGCAACAGGCTCCCTGGGAGGAACAGAGGAGGACTGCACGGAGAGAGCTAGGAAGTCCACAGCTTGGCTAGATTTCCAAGGGATGGGAAACCTGCAAGAGATGGGAAACCTGTAAGGGATGGGAAATGCAACAGAGAGCTCCTGCAGATACGTCAGCAGCAAAAGGGAGCAAGGACAATGCTGGCCCACTGCTGAACAGGGCAGGAGACCTCATAATGCAGGACAAGGAAACTACTGAAGTACTTGGTATCTTCCTTGCCTTAGTCTTCACTGGCAAGGTCTGCTTTCAAGCACCCCATGTCTCTTTGCCTAGTACTTTCTCTTTTTCAAACTGCCTCCCATTAGTAAAAGGTGACTGAGTTAAGGACTACTTATATAGATTAGACACATATAAGTAGACAGGACAAGACAGGATTCATCTAAACATGCAGAAGGCATAAGCCAAGATCACTGTAAGGCTGCCCTCTGTCACCTTTGACAGGTCACCTTAACTGGAGGAGGTAAAAGTTACACTCACCATCAAAACGGGAAAGCAGGACATTCCAGGGAACAAGTCTGCCAGATTCATTTCAGTCCCAGGGATGATCACAGAGCAAGTCCTCATGGAAACCATTTCCATCTTATGAACAGTAAAAAGGTTACTGGGAACAACTACCATGGATTTAGCAGGAGCAAATTATGACTGACCAACCTGATTGCCTTCTAGGATGGAATGACTGACTTTGGTGAAAACAAAATTTTCCTTTTACTTCAGCAAGGTTTTTAACAGTCTCCCTTAATATGCTTGCAGTCTAACTGGGAAGACACCAACTAGACAAGTGTACTATAAGGTATGTGAAAAACTGCCTGGACCATCAGGCTCAAAAGGTTGTGGCTGAAGGTTCAAAGTCTTAACTGGCAGCTGATTACAACCCAGTTCTGTTTAACATCTTCACCAGTGACACAGACAATGTGATGGAGAGCACCTTGAGCAAGTTTGCAGGTGAAACCAAATTGGGGGAAGAGGTTAATGCTCTGGAGGGGAAAGTTGGTATTCAGAGAAACTTCAGCACAGCAGAGAAGCTAGATAACAGGAACCTTAAGAAGTTGAAAGGCAAGGTGGACGCAGGACAGACAACCCCATTCAGTAGCACAGCTGGGGACCAACTGGCCAGAAAGCAGCTCTGCAGAAAAAGACTTGTTCACTTGGACATAAGGAAAAAACAACTTCCACACAAGACCAGTTAAGCCCTGGAGTGGGAGCCCAGCAGGGCTGGACGCTGTATCTGATTCTCAACACTTGTCTCAACAGCCTTGTTTAACTCTGTCGTGCAGGGGATGGACCAGATGACTTCTGGAGCTCCTTTCCAACCTAAATTATTCTGTGTCTGCTTATTCCCCCCTTCCCCAATACACAAAAGATCCGTTTCTTGCCTCTCAACATTAGAAGCAGTTATCAGGAGACATGTAAAATGTCTGCACCAGCCGTGATCCAAAAACCAAAAGTGGCCATTCTCAACCACCGAGACATTAAATGTTCATGAACTTAGATGTGGCCAAACTATTTAGATATTCAGGAGTAAAAATGTGCAGTATCACTTAGATTGCAAGAAAACAGCTCCTAGTACTTTTACTAGGGAGAATAGTCTCCTGTTTTCTTTACTGAATTCCCTTAATAGGACAATTGGGAATATATAACCCACTACAGCTCAGCTACGGACATATTTATAGCTTCCCCGGAGGGCTAAACCCCCCATTTAAAAAATAATTGGGCTCAGTGCTGAAAAAAGTCCCTCGGGGAGACTGCGTTTCTGTTCAGAATCGTTTCTTCAGTCCCACAGAGATTTACAAAGAGGCACAGTGAAGCTACTATTTTTGGTGGCTAAGTTTTAACATATCATTCATAAAGCACACAAGCGTAGCTGAACTCGCTCTGCCTTCCCCTTGCCTCTCTGTCGGCTCTGGCCATTCCCCTTAACAACCACTTGGTAAACAGCACCTAAAATAGAGGTACTGAATCGAACAGCACTGCCCAACATGCTCCTGACAGCAGCGATCACACCCTGAATATCCACAAACCACAGGAAAACCACAAACAGATAGAAGCACAGTTTCACAGTTTTTGGCATGTTTTACTCCCCTTCTCCCACAGATCTCAAGCTCCTCCTGTCTCTGCACTGGGAGTTACCCAACAGCTGTTGGGAGTGGACTTCTTTCCTATTGCTTTGGGTGTCATTAAAAGCTTTTCCTGCTGTTGCCTTCCTATATTTAGAAGATGACATCCCTTGGTGACTATTGCTGAAATGTCACATTCAGTGCAGTCTCACTTTTTTGAAAACATCCTTGTCAATGAGGGCTATACAGTGACTGACACCAGATCACAACACCTTTCTTGGATGTTGTGGAGAACAGCTAGGACAAATTCCATGACCTCTGGCACACAGGAGACCAATGCAGATGTTCTCCCAACCTCATTTGATCTGTTCTCACTGTCTCGTTTGGCCTTAAAAATCAAACAAAGAAAAAAACCCCTATGAATCTTTACCTAGCCACACTGCTATTTCAAGTAATAGCAAAGCCATGACCACTAGAGTTGGTGCACCTCACTGTTGTGTTTTACCTTCTTTTTAAGATGGCTGAGCACTGTTTTCTCCACCAAAGGCACAGCACATTTCAGGAAGTCCAAAGGCTTTACCAAGGGCAATGCAATTCAGATTTCACAGTCCAGTTACCTTTAGCATTTAAACTGCTTGGGTGATACAAGCTTTGTTTGATAAAAATATTACCCAGGAGAGCAAAACAAAAACAACTGGGAAAGAAGAGATTATAGATTGTGCAGTTACTCAGCTTCCCTACAGATAACTGCCTCACTTCTCAGCTGGTCTTCCAGTGTTCATCACCAGTTGTGTGCCCCTGACATCAACTGAAGGTTACAGGGCTTAGCCACCTACATACACTCAACACTCCATGATCCAAAGGAATGGGAAGAGAGGCAGACACTACCTCAGGTAATGCAAAAATCCAGATAAATGAACAAGTCAGAGTCAGAACAAGTGTACGTGTATGACTCCATCAGATACATTGCCCACTGGCTATGTATCTGATCACATTAAATTATGATGTAATGCATACAGACAACTCTCTGCTACCCATAAAACCTCTTCTAGATTCATAAACTCTGTCAAAACCCTATAAGGAACAGCTTGGTTCTCCAAGCACCATGCTGCTGTTTCTAGGTAAACCAGCAAAAGAGGCACAGGCAGACCAAGGCAGGTCAACTTAGATCTGGTGAAGAGGAACTGAGAAGCCTAAAACTGCCCCTCTGCAGAGAGACCAGTGAGCTTTCTCCCTGCAATCCCCAAAACCTTTGTTTGAATTAAGAAGCCTGCAGAGACTGAGCTCGCCACCTCCCAGGCCTCACCCACTCAAACCCTATGGTCACAACCAGCCAAACCGCTACAGTTAGCCAAGGGTGCAGGTACTTGGCGAGGAAGCTCATCCACAGTCTCGTTCCCCCACCTCAATCTCCAATAGTCACATGGGATTTCTGCAACTCCCTGCCCATGAGCAGTTCCCACATGGTCCATAAATTAGCCCAGCTTTTCAGGCAAGGTTGCCTGCAGCATCAGCAGGATCATGCCTATCTTTTGGCTTTCTGAAGGCTCAGGAAATCTTCTCAATGGAAAGCCAGAGCAGTGGGTGCTCTTCCCAGAGTCCTGGCCAGCCAAACAACCACACATTCTTGTAACTTGGTCTCAGCATGGAAACTGGGATTTACATTAAAAATAAGAAGTCAGACTTTTCTTTACATGAGAGGAATACTTTATAATACGAAGAATATCTGGGTTTTATTCAAGTGAATTGTCTGATCAGAAAAAAATATTTTACAAACCTGCATTTTGTAGGTGGTGAGCTAGCCCATACATAAATCAAACTGAATCACCCCCTCTCAAGCAGTGAAAACAAAAGAGCTATTTCACTTTTTGTATATAAAGCTCTGAAGTTTCTATTGAAAAAAAGACATAAACCAAAATAAAGACATTTTTAAACTAAGCCCACTAAACAAACTTGAAATGTCTGTGAGGTAACATGAACACAAGTAATTCCACTTTTTAAATCAAATCTTTTTCCAGATCATACAGCACAAGCAACTTTATATCCAGGCAGTTAAATCTTTCAAAGTCAACAGTTTTAACCTGTTAAGGAAGCATTTTAATGCTTTCAAACTATAACTACAGGGATGAATTAACCTTGGTTTTCAATGGGAGATTACCAATAAAGTACAAATCTAGAGCCCAATTCTAAGCACACTTAACTGTTTGAATGATTTTAATTATGTGCACGAATGTCTGCAGGAAAGAGCCCCATTTTGGTTTAGCTTCTTTCAGAATAACAGAATTCCAAATTGCTTTGGAGTTACATTAACACCAGCTAAATTGAAGTCGTTGAATATCTGGGAGCAAGAAGAGGCAGGCAGTGAAAAAAGAAAAAATGTATTCTGGTTGTGTTTGAGAACATAAGCAAAAAAGGTGACAGGAGTGACAGGGAATGAAGCTGTTAAAGCAACATTTGTTACATTACTATTAACTTCACAATAATTTAGACGCTGCTGCAAATACAGCACAATCACAATTTCCCCGTCAGAAATCCACTCCCCAGTCTGCCCACGTCCTCTGTGCCAGTCCTATTTCCTCCAACAAACTTTTCTCTTCCTCCGCTTGTATCCCCTTCTGCCTTGAAGACCTCGGTGATAACGTGGGAAAAGGAAACATTTGCTTCCTTCCTGCCCCATTACTTCCGGGAACTGGTAGCCTCCCCCTCATTCCCCACCCTCCGTAACACCCCACCGAGATAAAGGTGCATTTTCCCTCCACCACCAGATGAGTCCCGGACCAGCCATTGGAATTGCACATAACCGTAACTTGGACCTTGGTCCTGTGCCTAGGGATACGGCATCACGAGGCTGTGCTGTGCTGCCTTATTGGGACTTACTGCAGGCAAAGCTGTGTGTCAAAGGAGCAATCTGAGAAACCAGATAGGTGCACAGTAAGTAGTATACAAAGATTTTAACATAGTTTGCTTGCAAGGGTGAGCAGAACTACTTTGTATTAAAAACCACTTCAAAGTCATGTTTTGTCAACCTCTGCCAGACATGGTTTCTAATACTACTTCTGCAATAGGTGGACCTCTGCATTTCTCAGCCAAAACAACTCAGCTGGAGCACCTTAATCCACATCGAATGTGACAGATGCAACAGACGCATCAACTACTGTATCAATGGACGCAGCCTAGAGCTCCACACGGCAAAGTACATAACACTCAAAACCTGGCAAAAAGAAACTGCTCTTTGATCAACGTAATACACATCAGAGAGTTTATCCTTCAGAGAAACACAGAACAGTTGAGTTTGGAAGAGACCTATGGAGCTCACCTGGTCCAACTCCCCCTTCTCCTGAGTCCAAAGAGAAGTAAGTGAAAGAAAGAAAAATGTTTGCACAGATTAATACAAAACATTGAAGACTGCTCAAAAAGACTTGTCTGAACCAGCTTCTTAGCTAGGAAGAAAGAAGAACTTGTAGTCCATCAGTCTGGAGATGGCATCCCATGTCTTGTGACCAACTTTCAGACCTGGAATGACTCTGGTTTTGTCCTCCCTATAAACAAATAAAATTTTCACACACAAGAAAGGATTTTGAGCAACTACTTACTCTTGTTCCTCGGGCATCTCCTTATCACCTATGAAATACTCCTGAGGATCATTTTGTTTTGTGCTTTTGAATATGGCTACAATTGCCTCCAATTGTTACCATTTTAAGTTGTTTTTTTAAGAGACAGCTTGTGGACTATGGCAGTGCCTGCACTGGGGAAGTGTTTCTGGTCACTAGATTGAGCCAAGATCAATGCCTCACCTAAGCACTGCTTCTTTCCTATAAGGAACTCACTTCTAAAATGAAACAGGTTGGAAGGTGAGGAAGGATCTACTTGGCTTTAAGGCCCAAGATAACTGGCAATTATTACAGTATGACAGGCAAGCTTGTCTGAAAATCTGATTAGGTTACTCATTATCCAATTCATACTAATACGTTTGGTGTACATAAAAGTACCCACATTCAGTCTCTTACAAGTCCCTCCTGCAAACGCAAAGACCGGCTCCTGTTGCTCTTAGAACACTACACCAGTTAATTCCACATTTCAAATTCTCAATACTCTGTTGAAAAGTAAAGAAATAAGAAAAACCAAGCTGCAATTATATTTCTAGCTCTCCAAACAGTGTGAGCACATTCACAACTAGGGACATCACAAGACCAATTCTGCTAAAGAAACTATTCTTTAACAGAAAATTAGCACATGCTGCCCTCCTGAGACCACGTGTCCCCTCTACTTGGTAACTTCCTTACTGACCTGTAATTATTTGTGTAGGAGGAGGTGCTATAATGTTTTCTGAGACGCTGCTAAGTGTAGATAGCCTCCCACCTCTTCCCAGTCAAACCACCTCCAGACAGATTTCCTTGCAGACTTCATGCAGGCAGCACACAGAAGACAGCACAGTGGAGCAGTATGTGAATGGCAGGGTCCTTCCAAGAGTCCCAGATTACTGTACTCTAAAAGCTCACCATTAAGTAAATTATTAGTTTCATCAAATGCAGGTTCTAAACAAGTCTTTACTCAGACAAATATAAGATTAACACCACTGGAAACCTGTAAAAGGGCTGCAAGATCAGGCCGTAGCACAAGGTGGAGCATGCTAATTCTCACATTTAATGAGCTCAGTGGATACCTCTCCCAACTCCACAGTGGCAGCAAGGCACGCTCTGGGTAGCACCACCGCTCACAACCTCTCCCCATCTTCATGGCCCCAAGAGCCATACCTGGCTGCTCTGCTGAGCGCAAGTCAGGCCGCTAGATTTCCTGCAGACATCTAAATGCAAACAGCATGGGAACATTTTTGCATTATAGATGTAGAATTGGAAATGATTGTGCTGAGGATTGAGAGAACCAGTTGGTGTGCCTTCCCCACTATTTTTTCCAAATGTGATCTAAACCTCTCGACTGTACACAGAAGAAAAGGTGGAGGAGGAAGGCCGTAATATCGCCTGTGCGTATACCAAATGCAAAAAAAGCCCCTGTTGGAGGTTTGTGCACTGCACTGAAAATTTTAAAAGGTGCAAAAGCCTTAAAACTTTTAAAACCTGCCCTACAATAAGCCGCTAAAAAAGTTATTTTTCTTTGTTCAGTCAAGTGAAACTGTAAAGATGATTTCACGATGGTTTGTGAGCAGACACAGCACAAATTCTGTAATAGAAGTCCCTTCACCTATCAGGCTAAAAACCAGCAGGATTCATGGAACAAGAACTTCAACTCAAACTTACAAAAATTAGTACATCGGCTCTTATTCCTGACACAGCAAGAGTAACTACCAATTTTTTAAAAGAATCTTTACATCAGGATTGACCAGGCACCTGAAACAAACAGTTTAAGATCATCAGAAGTTACAACTTCAAACAGCAGACCGGACACAGCACTATGGCTTGCATGATGTAAGTCAAGCGCTCCGATAGGCAGACTGCCACGGCCTTCTCATTTATGAATTTGACTGCATATATGAAGATTAAATAGTATATTCTGTATCACATTAATAAGCATCACATACAACTTTGTATTTTATAGACAGCTATAATCTGAAGTCAAATTAGCTATCCAATCACTTGGAATTAAAATACTTGGGGGCAGAGCTGTAGCTACTGTCTATCACCAGCGCTCCACAAACAACAATTATTTCAAGTTTTTGCATTTTTGGGAACACTGCAAACAAATCTACTATGCTATTTTTTCATTTTGCTCTGCAAGCTCACCGCTGCTTGTTCAGATGCATCAGAGATCTCTATCAGATCTGACATTTTAGTTAAACACTAGTCTCAGAAGTATGCTATTAGCTATTTTGCTTTTTAATTCAGGGACTAGTGTATGAGAATATGAACATTTCAGGAAGGAAAAAATAGCAAGAGGTATATCTGACTCTGAGCATAAAATTAACGTGCCAGGAATAGTTTGGGGCGTATTTTATTCCAGCACCAGCTCAGTTTGGCTGAGTATGTCATCAGGATCCAAGTAGTACCTTCTGGGGCAATCAGCAGCACTTGAACTGTGAGCCAATAGCTTTGTGACTAGCGAGAAGCTGTGACGACCCCGGGCAGCTCTGTTGAGCATGCAAAATGGCATCTCCCCACAGTGACTGCCTTCCAATCATAATTCTTGTTCATAACCCTAATGCTACCATTGACAGGACAGCTCTGAAGGGCAGTATGCAGCTGAGGAAGCTTATAAAAAGAGAACAGGCTGTCGAGCTGTTCATGTCTCTTTCTCTCCATGCACAGAGAAACATAAAGCATTACTTATTATGTATAGCCACAAGTAATTCAATGTTCATACTCTAAAACAGGATCAAATCAGACAACCTCTGCTTCTTGTGCTTTTATTTATTTGCCTTTTTTTTATGGAAAATAGCCTTTAATATTCTTGGTAACAAGAGAAATTCCCCTTGAAATAATTGCTTCCGATTACACAGATCTCTCTCTTGCCAGTTACTGCATCTTTTTGGCTACACAAAACATTTTGAATACTTGATTTTGCATTTCCCCCATCTCTTGCCTCTGCCCTCTTCTCTGATGTACATTTTTTTCTCTGGCATATACAGTATAGCCCTTTCCTAACTCATGGCTGCATTGACACGTATTAGCCTCAGTATAGATCTTATTTCATTGTATTCTCCCTTCTCTCTTCTTTTTTATTAAAACAACCCCCACAAACAACCACACAACAGTGCAGTATTTTCTGTTAAATCTGAACATCACTACTGAACAGTTTTAGTGACCGTGTAGCTGATAAAAATTACTTGCACAGCATACGTAGTTTCTGCACCTTTACCCATTATTTTAAGGTCAAGAAAAAGAAAACCAGGAGGTGTGGCTGAGTAAAATGAAATTGCATTGCAAAGCAAGTGGAAGAATGACGCCTTAAAATAGGTTTTCTGTTACTTTTAAGATCCCTGCAAGAAAGCCACTGCAATCTGAGATGGATCTCCACAAGAACTTTAAAGGCAAAATTTTTCAATTGTTTGTACAAGCATCAAACTCTGCTGCAAGGACACTTGCAACACAGAGGATGTGAATTCCTCCTGCACTGTAATGAGCGCACGGACAGTCAGTTTATCAGCACTCCAGGATGGGCTGTCCTAGGGACAGAGTTTTCTATTACCATGCAAAAAATACAGGCTAGATTCCTTTTCATTTTCTCAGTCACTGAGCTTGAAAAGCTGGGACAAATCTGAGCAGCTAATCTGATTCTTGTGGGAGAAATCTGGGAAAGCAGGCAGGTCTGAGTCAGTTTGCAAAGGCTTTCACATATAAACCCTCTTAAAAGACCACTTTTAATAAACTGTCCGTATGAACTTAGTTGACTGTCTACACCAAGGCTGAGAGATAACAGAAGGATGTAAAATTCTGCAAAGGAAGGGGAGGAAGAGGGAAGCATGTGAGGTGTTACATTTTGACCATTCCCCTTGCTCTGCACCTTTCCTTATCCTTTGGTTGTGTCAAATCTTCACATCAGGTATTATTCTACTTTTGTGTATTGCCTGGCACATTTGACAAACTGCTACAAACAAAGTAACTCCCTTAGCCACTGTGCTGAATGCGAGACATGTCTCCCGAGACCAGGTGCTCTAGAACAAGTCTCTTTCATGCAAGGTCTCCTCAACTATAAGCAAAAACACTGTAATGTTTGACTTCATGTTCACTAGAGGGAAATAATGAAATATTTTCCCTCGAGCCCCGAGATGCAAATGGAAAACACTACATCATCTTTTCCAAAGCATATTTTTCCAGCAAAAATCCAGAAAAACAGCCCTCAGCACTTGAATCCTGAACATTAGGAAGGCACCAGCTATGCACAACACAAATGGGGTATCCCTCCAGCACAGGGGGTTCCCCCACAGTCAGTTTGTAACTAAACAAGGTACAAGAGAATGGGCAACTGGAGAAGTGTCACCAGAAGGAAGCACATGGGCTCATTCTGCTGGCCATAAATGTAACCCCTCCACCAAGTTATCGCACCAAGGTGTCACCAGCCTTCTCAAGCCCAGAGGTCTGCAAATAGAGCACAGCTCTACTTTACCACGCACAACCACTGTTTTACAACATGACTCCCTGGGAAAGTACTGCAGAGGAAAAAACCTTTCTAGGAGGCATCACTGTCTTCTCCTCATAATCAGTATTTGTCTTTTACATCAGACTGCAGAACAGGAAAATAATCTCCTTCAAAGACTTGGCATGTGACAGTTCAAGATGGTTGTGGCTTTTGTACAACATCAGCTGCAACGCATCATGAACCATCTCTGGGTGCTAGCAAGCTTAGAGTCTGTCATCGTCCGATGGTCCATGATGACAGACAGAGGTATGGGATAATCTGCCACCCCTTTTTCCCCACAGGTTCACAACCTGACTTCTGAATAAGATTAAACCCTAAAATATGAGGTTTAATAATACCCCTTCCAAAGTTTTTGTGCTTTTAATTATAACTCTGAATAATCTTCCTACCCACACAAGTGACTCGTTTCATTTTTGACCTTGAAGACCAAGTGATATCACGAAACAACAGGAGAGAAAACACAGCAAAACACTAGAGGCCTAAAGAAAGGTCTCAATCTCAACCAAGAGGCAGGAAACGGGACTCACTTGGATGCTATTCTAGCTGGTAGATCAAATAAAAACAAAAAACCACATTGTAATGCAGGTAAGAGTTACAAGAGCCACTGTTGGAAGAGTGTAGGATTGTAAAATGGGTCTATCATCTACATCAGCTGGTGCACATTCTCTCTGGTCCAGGAACACGAAGAGACTAATAATTTCATTTTGCAAATAGAATGGCGACAAGTAAAGACACACAGAATAGAGAAGACTCAAACCCGTCAATGCCTGCCTTTTACTCGTCTTCTTCTACCATCACTGAATAGGCAATTTAAAGCCCCGCACTATCAATCAACCTTGAGTCCCATCAAACACACTGTGCCTAGCAATGCAATTTCTTGGATCCAGTTCTTCTTGCAGTATTTGTTGCTAACAGTATCCCTTCTTGATTCAATACAGCAATCAAATAAGCCACTATAAATACAGAGGACTATAAGAAATGAATGAAACAAGTTATAAAATAGCACTATTCCATTTCCTAAATTTCCAGTCTACAGTCCACACCAGATTCCCAGTTGGTATTTATCAGTATAGCTCCAATGACCCATTAGGCCAATTTAGACTGCTGCAGATCTGGCTGTTAGTGTTTACCATTTAGCATTAAGAAGTCAATGAAAAAGCACAGGCAGTACTACTGATTAACTGAATGAATAGTCAGCTGATCTGCACTTTTTCCAGGCTCAGGATACATCTAATTTATACTGGATATGCTCATGTCATTAAAAACAATAATTAGTTTAGCTGTTTCATACTAACACTACATAAATACAACATTTCATAACAATTTCCTAACATGTAACTGGATACTATCCTCATCCTCCCCCTAACTCATTTCAGCTGTTTTCATCCCCCTGGTTTAAAAGTTAATTTTAATACAGTAAAACTTACAAATTAGTAAATGTATTTTAAGGACCTTTCAAAGCATCCGAACATGGAATGTTTTCAGTCTTGAATATGCCCAAAAAAGCCATGTTTTCTCTGAACATCATGGCAATGACTGCAGTCCACCTAGACTGACGGTATTTTAGCTTTAACGTGATATTTCCTCAGCTTGGAAGTCAAATTACCGTTATCTGCAATAATCCCACAGCTGGTGATGCTGGTAAAGCTGATGATACCAGTAAAGCTGATGCTTACAGTGCAGTGATGATGCCAGCACAAATTCTTTCATGCTTCCTTTGAATTCCCTAATAACTTCTGTGTCACCCTTTTCTTCTGAGTAGAGATTGCCCTTATTACTCAGGCAGGAATATCACAGACCAAACTGCCTTAACATCCCCTTCCCCTCCACTCTCTAGCTCTATGCCATCCTAAATATTTATTATTTCAAGACATTTGCAAAGACTTGCTCAAGACGGCCCACTTCTGATCCAGTTGTGAGAGGATGTGAGAGGCTTGTGTGAAAGGAGACGCTTTGCTTTAAACCATTAAGTAATTCTTTAATAAAATGGCACTGGCAGGCAGCGTCTTGGTTCGACGGTCCCACTACACAGCCAAACACAATAGCAGCTGTTCCACACTGCTATTATTGCCGTTTTGCAAGGAGACTGTCAAAGCTGAGTCTTTATCAGACAGTATCTTTTTTTTTCCTCTCTGCCTTTCTTCCAGTTTTAGACATACATATTAATTCAGGAATTTGACAAATTTTGAATAACTGAGATCTTTCAAAAAATAAAATCCTTGTTACTTCTTTTAGGAGCAGCTGTACCGGGAAAAAAACAATCCAGCAAGACACTTGCAATTATCTAAAAGAAGATCGAATTAGATAGAGACCTAGATCTTCATATTTAACTTTGTTTAAAAAGCTTTTTTCACAACACTAACCGTTCCGTTGGATGCAGAACTGCCCTCCTGCTGGGACATCACTGAAGCTGTGGAGCACGTGGAGCCAAAGGTCCCAGGACCCCCCATCCCTCCAACACACAGTTGTGACCCAGAGAGCGGTGTGGAAGACAAATTCAGTGCTTAGCTTTAGTGGAAATCTCTTCATCGCTCAATTTCCATTTCTGTAAAATGGAGGATATTAATACACTCTCTCCATTACAAGTCTAGTAAAAAGTGCTGTGTAGGAACTAGCCACTGCTGAATTTTTAGTTAGAATCATAGAATTATTAAGGTTGGAAAAGACCTCTAAGATCATCAAGTCCAAGTTGAGGCAGTACCTGGTGCAAGTAGACACTCAGTCAACGGCTTAACAATATTCTTGTTGACGCCTGTCACGGACCGTAAGGATATCCCTCTGGCCCACAACAGCCACCTTGCTGCACTGCCACCTTCCACCCCGCAAACCCACGGGTCTCGGGCAGCCAGGCAGCCCCTCGGTGCCGCTGCCAGCTCAGCGAGCCAAACACAGCCACGACGGCAGCTGCAGAGACTGTATTTCATCCTTGGAGGCACACAGTGCTCCAAACGGTGCCGCAAGGAGGCCATCATACTCCCCTCCCGCCCCGGTAGCATCATCACTGATCAGACAGATCCTACATAAATCACAAGAGACCTTTTTGCAGAAGTTTGGTTTTGTGCTGTCCTCACGACTCTAAAACATTCACCCTTGCATACGGTGAAAATGTTCAGTATTTTAAGAAGGAAGTATCAAAATAATTGCAGGGCAAATTATTTCTCACCTATGATGAACACCTAGTCCATAATCTTCTGTTACGAGCAACAGCACTAACATATAAACAAAGAATAAATACCTCTTATCATAGGGCATGTTTTGAAATCTAAACATATTCATTAGAAATTAAAATTTGCAGGAAGCTCCTAAATCTGTTCCTGCAAGCTATTTTGTACATTATGTTACTGACATACTTTAATTAGCTCTAATTCACACCTTATAATCACTGTCTAGAAAATTTGCAATGCACTTGTTGTGAAGGATTTTTGCATCTTTATCAACACGCAGTTGCTTTAATGTTATAGAAGTCACTAATGCAACAAAAAAGATCTCTTTTCACATCATGAATTGTGACATACCTGTCTTCCAGTTAAGTAGTCTGGTTTTTTGAAAGCCACTTGCAAACTAATAGCTGAAAGTATTAAAATCTCTCTTCATTGAACACAATAAAGAAAAAACGAAGAAATCATTCCTTTGCTATATGGACTAGTATTTTTTTAAAATACATTTCAACAGGACACAGAAACTAATCTTCAGTTCCTTTGAAAAACCCTCTGAGCATATACTTCTGTCTTTCTGCTCCCAAAGACCTTTGGAACTCTGACTCGCAGGATTCTGTTTATTGCTGAGAGTCTGTGACATCTAGGCTCTTCCAAGTGAGATAGACAGTTTTAAGCCTGGCAGTGCTTAACTACAACATGCAGTTATCACTGCTATTGAAGAGACAGGAATTTAAAATTGAAATTAAATATTTCTACCCTTTATAATAGTGACGTAGCTGTTGGTGTTACTGAAGTTCAGATCTCATTACTGTAAGTTCTTCAACATCCACAGTTGAAACAGAGCATTGTTCTAGGCAGATTTAATGCAGCCCAGTTATCAAGTGTGGAGTTTTATGAATTTGCTGGATCTGCTAGGTGAACTGTAATTTCCCCTAAGTAGTAAGAATAAAAAGCAAACCTGGTGCAGGTGAATGAAAGTCAAAGGAATAATCAGCACAAAACCTTGAGGTGAAAAGCTTTTGAATGCAAGCTATTTTGTCTGAGCAGAGACTGGCAATACGATGGCTTCTTTATTTGCTGCAGTGCACTTCAAGCACAGGTACTTCTTACTCCAGGTGCTTAGCTGTCCAAAAAAAAAAAAAAAAAAAAAGCCAGAATTGCACCTGATCCCGAAGCAAAAGATTGCCTTATTTCACTAACATACCTATCTCTGTGCAGAGGTACAAATTCACATTAAAGACTAATTGTCTCTTTCTTCCATGAGTGTCCTTTGAAGAACTCCAGAAACAACGTAGTTCAATAATTTGCATACAGAAAACCAGATTTCACGGCACTGATTGATTTTCACCAGTCAAGCTGCAACAAAGAGGCATGCAAGGGCATTGCACTCTGGACAGTAAATGAAGGGTTCAAGGCAGGTCCAGGCATGTGTTTGTGTATGATGCCACACATAAACGGCCCATAGAGAGGAATAGGAGACATATGGCAACCAATCTGTGCTGAAATCCATCCCTGTCTGCTGCATGCTCTATTTAGTGGTTGCGCACAGGCACATCACCCAAAAAGCTTGCTCATCCTGTGCAGCAAGAAGAGCTGCAACGGAGGCAGAATCTGCCCCTCTGTGTAGGAGGAAAATGAATAGCGAGCAGAACTGCAGTCCCCACCCTCATGTCACCAGTTAACAGTTTTGCTGGTATGTGACCTTTTATTTGCCATCATATCATCTCCCTAGCAGTCAAATCATATGTTTGTCTATTCATCAGATTCTCTGAACATTCAAACCACCTGTTCACATACACAAAGGCTGTTTGTATCCTTCCTGCCCTCCATTGTGGCAGCTCAATAACTAAGACAGGGAGATCCCAGCTGGATATGAACAGCAGAGAAACACTGCACAGCCAGAGGGGAAAGAGATGTAGGCAGAGCACACATATAGGGAGAAAATTAGAGTCTGGAAACTCAGTGACAAGTCATCCCTTTTCTTGTGAATGTCATAAAAGAAAGATGCTCAGAATAATTACTACAATAGTGATGTTAAAATGTTAATTTGTACAGTACTCTGTGGAGCATGCAGTTCTGATTGACATTTTGGCTGGAAAAGGAACCTTACTTAGCAATCTCTGTTTGCTGAATTAAAGCACTAATAGAGGCAGTTTGATAAAAATGATGTCACCCTATTTGAAACCAAGCCAAAGGAAAGAAGTAGGTTTATGATTTTGCTCCTGCCACTGTACAGTGATATTTAGACATAGAGAAGATATCCAGGATCTCAGTATGGGTGGATTTGAATCCTCAGCATTAAAAATTAAAAATTGTGGGAAATATTACACAATTCTAGCAGTAAAACCGCCCCCAGATGAACACATGCTGTTTGCAGGAGCAGCAATGCGTTGGGTATTTAATTTCATCACACAGATTAACATCCACTTAGCTGGTCCATGTTTATCACCCTGACCACCTCACCCAATTGTAGCCACTTAAAATTAAGCTTCTCATCTAAACTGGTTCTGGTCATCTAAATTCCTGCGGAGATGAGAGAAAGAGAGGGACCTCTGATGTGTACTTACCTTGTCCCGATATAGGTGTCTAATATAAGTTAGGATAATTCACCAGTGGAGGTGATTCTTTTTCTCTGCTCTTTAAATGAGACAAATAGCTCACTTCAGGCAGCTAAAATTAGGTGAGATGAATCCCAGCATATATGCCTCCACTATTAATGAATGCATCTTTAAGGAGAGGGAAATATTATCCCTGTTTTACTAATGGGCAAGTTAGGGTCTCACGAGGCTGAAAGTCATACCTTAAAAGAATTTAAAGTCCATCTACATGGAATTTAGAAGTTTAAAGTCTAAAACTATGACCCTGAAAACACCTCTGTGGCAGACAGGCAAAGAGTAGAAAGTCTTACTTCTTACCACAGCATTTCCCAAGCAATGAGAGTTGCCCAGAAATGAGTCAATCTCATGGATGAACAGCTCAGTGCCCAAACGGCATATATTCCCTGTTTGGTTGCACAGACTTAAAGTGTCTTTGCTCTAAATCCCTATTTAGGAACTAAGCTGTGAGCACACACAACAGAACATCAGAAAGACCTGAAGGTGCTCAGTAACTCCAGGCATCAGGCCACATGGTCCAGAGGAAGGAGCATGGTTAAGGGATAAGGGGGGTGTGTTGCAGGGAGGCGAAAACAGTTGAGAGTGCAAGAAGTCTGGAAATCCAGGCCCACAATATTTCAAACTGAGCACCAAAAATGTTCAGTTTGTTTTGGTTTGTTTTGTTTTTTCAGTTTTTAAATGTACTCTGCCATATTCAGTGATATCTCCATTTCTTTTCTGTCTCACTGAGGTACAATTACAGCAGTGACATCTGTACTGGGATAGCTTGAAGAAGTCCTCGCCAAGGAGCATGGTTGCCTTGCTCAAGATACGAGTTGGTGAAATCTCTAGAGACACATCACAGACAGCCTTTATCTCTGCAAGGATCTAACCATCTAAGGATAAAAAGAAATGCATGAAGTAGAAATAAAAATCGAAAGAAGAGATCTGAAAGAAACACTAAGATAATAACTAACAGCATAAAAAAAGGTCAGAGCTCATCAATTGCTTGCTAAGTGCTTCATGCTTTTACATCACAGTAGAGCTCAATTTTAGGGAAAGACTGGAATAAGACTCCCATTCTGAAATGGTGTTTCTCCCCCACAGAAATACAGAAAAAAAGCGTAAGAGAAAAGGTGATGGTGCTTGTGGGAAATGCTGACTCAAGTTCAAGAGAAGGGGACACTACCGCAGGAACCCAGGCAAGAAGCAACCCTCCACGGCTCCCAGGACTCACTGGTTGGGCTGAGGCAACCTGGGGCTCTGAAACCAGGGGTGAGTAATTTACCTTTTCCTCTGCCAAGTAAATAACTATTAATCTCAGACTGCTCTAATATCTAAGGCTCCATCATTAAGGTAAGAAAGAAACCCCAGCAACTGTGTGAACTGTCTTGCTATAGAGGTGGCACTTGCTCAAAGGCAAAGCCTCCTCTCCCCCAGCCATCTCCACAACCCCTCCCTGCACACGTGCACGACTTTTCCTTTTGATATGCTGTTGGCATCTGGGGAAGACACACACGTTAACAGGCAGCTCATGGTCCAAGAGAAAGGAAAGATGCCCATAAATAAAAAGCATGACAGATAGGCAAATGTGCTGATACTTTGTCTATGTGCTTCTTTCCACTTCCATGGCACTGGAAATCAACATTTTTTTAATTTCGTTGAAGAAATGTGTAGAAGGTCAGCTTAATCTTGTGCTTTCTATGGGTTACATCACCTGACTCGATTGTCAAACACAGTTTAATATTTCCAAATATAGCCCCTGTATGTCTTTTTCTTAAGTTTCTCAGTGAAGGGCTGGACACAAATTTGGTTGTCCCTGTTCCCCAAACCAGTTATGTTTCATGGCACATCCCCTCCTATACACTGCCTCCCCATCCCTCTTCACTCCCCCCAATCTTCTGTTAGCAGCAAAGAAACAAAAGAAGAGGAGAGTATAAATAACATCAGGCACATTTCAACAGAAGCCTGTTACAGCGTTTTCCCATAAATCTATCAGTTATTTCCTAATAATTATTTATTCATGCATTTGTATCCAAGCAGACAATAGCTTGTGTCACAAATGGTGCACAAAACTGATGCAGAACTACACAGTTTCTTAACATGACTGTATTCCTGCTGCAAAAGGTGGAAAGTGTAACAGGCTTTGGTTCTGCAGAAAATATAATGCAAAGGTACAATGGTGAAGTGAAAGGTCAATCTGACCTTCACTTCAACAGGTTTTAGACATTAAAGGTTAACACACACAAAAGATGTTAGCTCCGTCTCAAAGACTCCTTTCCAAGCGCTCTTTTGTGTATAGAAAGAATGTTTCTGCATAGAATCATAGAATCGTTTAGGTTGGAAAAGACCTTTAAGATCGAGTCCAACCGTTAACCTAACGCTGCCAAGTCCACCAAAGAGTGGCATAAGTACAAGTGAGACTTAAAATGATATTTTAACTGGCTTTAGATAAATCAATGCAAGCCTCTCAGAGGACACTTAACATTGATTTAAGCAGTTCAGATTGCAAGACTGCTATAAGAGACACCGTGTCCACACACTGTGCTCCTCTCTGCCCACCCCGAGGCAGGGGTCTGGTTCAGACAGCAGACCTGAGGGGGCTGGCACTTGACAGCCATCTGCAGAGGTGATGCTCCCAGGTGCCTCCCAACCCCTGCACGTTCCCACCACGTGACAGAAATGGTCTCATTACTGATGCATCATAACCTCATTTTTCTTGACTGGGGTTCATCTTCTTTTCATTATGGATGAAGTAATTAGTTAGTGAGGAGGAACTGCCACTGTTAAAAGACTGAGTTGTAATGCAAGGACTCGACTGGCATGAACTGGATTTCAAAACCCGAGTGGAGCCATATAATCTGTTGTTTAATGGGAGACTTCGCAACTCTCTCTGTCACACTGAAATTTCTGCATTTGCATTTGATATTACAGAGTTCCTATATTTCTCCCCCTGCCCCTCCTCCCCAGGAATATACACCTCTAAAGGAAACAAGAAGGGGGGATCAATTTTCAAAGACAGGTGGAAATTTAATTCCACAAGTACAGAGAAATCATGAATAGAATATTTTTGTCTAGGTAATACTTGTGAGCCAGAACACTGACAAGGACATATTGTAAACTGCAGGCTCAAAAAAAAAATTCCTGTTCTAAAATAGAAGGAGCACTATTTAATTACTTTACCGATTTCTCTTCTGGCAAAAGCATCAGCTAAGTAAGTAAAATATTTCAGTGTAGAGCTGTGATTCCTTATGGCTCTGGCTTTGGCCAGGTTGACAAATAAAACTAGCATAAACCTCAAAACCTGAGAGGCAAACGGTTATCTCATTAAAGTGCAGCACATCAACTTGCAGCCATCAGCTCGGCTGCATGCTGTGCTGTGAATAAATTAAATGTGAATTCAGAAGAATTCTGGCTGGCTGTGTCTGACAAGCTTTATTACCGAGCATATACCAGCAATCATCTCCCCAGTTTTGCAGGAAAAAAAACATTAAGGAGGCAAGAGCAAAAGAGTCCAAGTTTATCTTCTCTGGCAGTGGTTTGGCTAAACTCGTAATGCCAGAGATGGCCTCACATAAATGCTTCAATGGCAAATACACAAATGGAACCGACCTTTTGGACAACCACCAGTGAAGCAGAAATTTTTGTAACCTACTATTAACAGCTTCTCCTTGTGGCCATACCTACTGAGTGGCTGTTGCTTATGCAAACATAGTCCATGCTCACTAAACAGAAATGCAACCTGAGCACCAACTATTTTGGTTTTTGGCTCAGTCAGGCACATAGCACAGTGGCAGTCACTAAATAATGTATGTTCCTAGGGCAGAAGGAAACATTTCCCCATCTTCTTCAGTTCTTTGCCACTATTTCTTGTAGTGTTATTAAGATCCTTTATCCTGGCAGCATAAAGAGGCTATAACATGTTAGTTGTACTTCATGCATTCTAAGTGAAACAGCATTTGACTACGAATAACAGGGATTAACATTTCTTTTCTGTTGTACTTTGTTAATTTCTATGCCACTAATGAAAATCAGGATTTGTGATCATCATTCTGTATTTCCAAATACAGACATAATAGAAATTCATTAATTTTAATTAGCCGAAACCATCAGACAACCAAAACACGAATGAGGACAGAAGTGAGATAACCATCACTTCAGCTGGCTCAGGTCTTCCAAGCCACACGCACATTCAAGACTGAAGCCATAGTAGGTCAGTGATCCAGCACAAGGAAGGAATGCATAAACACACACCCACAAGTTTTATATCTGTGCTTACAGGTTATCATTGTTCAGATGGGCCCAATATTCATTTATTAATATATGATCTGTGGCATGAGCCCTTGAAGACGTTATGGCTGGATTAGCTCAATGGAAGCAGCATTATGTGACGACAGTCAAAGGAAGTGCAAGAGCAGAATCTGGGCCATGGGCATACTATAAACAGAAGCATACAAAACCCTTTCCTTCTATTAAACCTAACACCTTGGCCTCCGGGAGAGTAAAATACTGTAGCTCCATGCTTGTTTAAATGTGCAGACACATTAAACCATATAATGTCAGAAAGTCTCTTGGACAAAAGCACATTGAATTCCAATTAGTTCAGATTGATAGGGAATTAAAAATTAACCTTTTATTCATCAATATTTCAAAGCCCTATTAGGTTCCATTCAGTAGAGAATGTCCTTAGCACATATCCAGCAGCGTCCTATAGAACAATCACAGCAAAGCTGGGGAGGATGACCAGCATTTAACTGAAGAAAGTAGAAGCACATGGAGTTTGCCTAAAGCCTCCAAAGCCAGTGCCCATTTCACTGCCAAAAGTTTAATTCTACATCTGTATTCCACACTTCGAAAAATTTTCTTACCTCTAATGAATCCTAGCAAACAAGGTTCCTGTGTCCATTTTCTTCAGTCTACACATGTAAAACTTTCACTTCAGAAGCAGCATCACAGTGAAATTAAGTAAGACTCCTCCTTTGGTCCAACTGATGATATGTGCAGTTACAGAGATAGCATCCATTTCAGTTTGGAAATGTGGTCCATATATCCTTTGTGGACTTCTAACCTGGCACACGTTCTTCATGATGTTGTTCCGAGAGGTGACTGCTCTCTCCACAGCCATCACCATTTCTGAAGCCCTTCAAACCCACCAGAACAACACTAGAACTGGAAACAAACTGTGGCAGCGGGTGAATGTGGGTAATCTGACCGCATCATCCTATGAATTCCAATCTGACTATAGCAGCTCTCTGAACTGATTTTAACTTCTACTCCATTCCTCTCTTCTCAAGAAGGGAGTTGAAATACCTCTGTGTCTGTCCAAAGAAAGTAATTACTGATCCTTGGCAATGATGAGTCCCGGCCAAAGAGGACTGTCTTGCTAGTGGTTCCTAACCACTGTACCAAACACAAATACTCAGCAGCCATCGGAGTGTGGGGGGGCAAGCAGAGAGAGAAGATATTGAAAATCACAACTCATAAATGGAAAATTGAAAAACCTCAAAGAAAAGATAGGAAGAGACAATGCAATAAAGCAGATCATCTATAGCAGAAGAGACCAGCTAAAAACAGAAGAAAAGGCTGTGCAAGGGGACAGAAATAGAGTCATAACAACCTTGCCCACAGTGCAGGAGATTTTCAGCAGAGCCAAGCAAATGTAGAGGAGGTTTTGCATACAGGCATTTGTTATTTTGCTTCAAATGACTCATGCTTTAGCCTACAGGTAAAATACGTGTGTTCCAGGGAAGCTTCTGTGTGAACTTGCTGTTAAAGGTCAGAGTCCTGACAGAGCCCACTCTATGCTGCTGTCCACACACAGATGGAGCTTTGCCAAAGGCATGCTTTAGCTACTAAGAAGGCTTCAAGGCAGAAAGATGGCAATTGACCTGTGGCCCTAAATCCTACAGTTTCATAACCTAAGATGAAGTATCAACACCAAGTTATTCGCAGGGAACGTGCCCCCAAGGCAGGGTTACTGAGCTTAAGTGTAATCTTGCAAACATGCGAGATCAAAGTATGGGGCTGCTACAAGTGCCAGGTAGCCACCTGCAGCAGGAAGGTGGGATGCAGCTCACACACACAGAGGAGTTGGGGAATTAAAGCCACTCTGCACCAGAACACAGTCCCTACTTCTTCAGGTTTGCTTCCCCCCCATCAGCTTTCTCCAGCCAAATCAGATAGATCATGTACAGGTGTTGGGTAAAAAAAAATAAACTGAGGGAAATTAAATAATTGTCATTTATCTTTTAAAAACCTGGGAGATGTCCAGACAGTACAGTAGAGTGTCTGTGCAAGGATTTGGTAATTGAACCTAAGTTTTCTGGGGCAATTTCATTTGCACGAGGTAAAGATATGAACTATCTAGTAAATAAAAATAATTTGCCTTGACAAATACACTCTTTTTCTTTGTCAAACAGTACAGCAATCACTACTATAAAGTACCTGAGCAGACACAACTTACCTATGTTCTCTGAGAGTTCCCACATGGGTTCTTGTCAGAGCAAGACATGTATTGCTGCTCAACTGCTTCTGCACCACCCAGTGTAGGGTGCCCATGTGTTCAACAGTGCCACACACACAGAGAACAGAAGAACAGAGAACTGGAGAAGACAGTGGCAATGTTTACTCTGAAAAAGGATTGTTCAGCTTTTGAGGGTTTCCTACAAAGACATAAGAACTTTCTAAACAAGTTTTCCTTTTGTAGCTTGTTCATCTATCACTCGATTTGTCCCATATACTTTGTGCAGCTTGCAAAATAAATTCTAATTTCATCCCTTCGGAACGTTCAACAGGGAGTTGTCACCTGAATGAACAAGCACAGAAAAACGTATGTACACATATACAAACACATACATATGTACTGGAGTCAATGCAATGATTAATGCATGACCAAATTATTGTATCTATTAACTAAGTGATTACTTTAGCATCATGTGAAATGTAGCTCTTTACCCTTTGAAGGGGTAATCTGCGCTCCTGGGGAGGAAAAGTTTTGCCTTGTCTTCAAAAAGGCAGACTTCAAAACAATCAGGATTTGGCCCAGGATAGTTTTTCAGTTCTTGAAACCTCTACTTTTGCTCATCAAAAAAGCCCAGCAGCCAGTGCAACACCAAGTGTGGTCCTTTACCCTGGTTTTTGTTTGTTTGGTGGTTGTTGTTGTTGGGGGTTTTTTTAAGGAATTTAGGATTTTACTAAAATTACCCCTGTGTAAAACTTAAGCGTGCTAAGCCACGGGCAGCTTCTGCCCTGGACATCATACAATCTAAAATATGTACAAGAGATGGACAGACAAAAGAATGCAGAGGAAGAAAAAGACAAATCTGCGTAACATTACTGGTCGCAGCCACGAATGGAGAGAAAATTCATTTTTCAAATCCCTGTTCATGTTTATTTCGGGTTTGCATAGCTGTTCCCAGTGCAGGAAGAGTAATGCTGCTACTGCCAGGGACATCCTCGGCTCTCCTACCTGGAGGGTTGGTCTAACAAGGAGCTGACTCACCAAAGAAGCATCATGCTGGTCTCCAGCAAGCATTTGATCATGAAGATGTCACTGCTCATTGTAAGGAACGTTGCAGTAGATGACCTTTAACGGTTCCTTCAAACCCAAACTATTCTGTGATTCTATGATTCTATGTAACTGTACAAATTCAACAAGATTTAAAATAACGCGTCTCCTAACTCCTCTTTTCAGCGTGCGAGGCCTGTGCCCAAGTACAGTGTAGAGCAAGCCCAGGCTCTTTAATCTTCAGGCCCTTTGAGTATGCACAGCAGGGAGAGGGACAAGTTGGACCAACCTGCCCCTGGGAGTCCATTTTTAACAATGTGTTTCAAAGAGCTTACTTCCAGAATTTAAGAAACCCCAGTCACTAAAGCATCTCCCTGGAGGAAAGGTAAGTGAGTAGTCTTGAAGTCCAGATACGAGTGATACCACTACTTTCACTTAGCTTTGAGGAGGTAAGTTACCTACAAAGCCCTGTGTTCAGCTTTGTAGGTAAAGCTTTCAGGTTACAATATTTGATGAAGAGAAGGTAGTCTTTCAGGTACTTTTAATAACCACCCCTCAAATCAGTGGCACAGCTGGTGTCCAACAGAGAGCTAAGGACACTGAATACTGCCAGCTCCGACATACCAATTAAGTAGTGATGAGCTCTGGGCAGAAAAGTCATACTACGCTTTTACCTCTTTACCCTGAAGACCTGTACACAGGGGATAATTAATTGAGAAGATCGCAATAGGAGAAAGCCTAGTTCAACAGTTAGAAAAAAACATGAATGGAATAATTATATATACACACACACACACAAATAAAAAAAAATCTATATTTTTCATTCATATGTATATATGAATGAAAAAGCGTGCAGGACTCCTTTGAATGGGAGCCTGAAGAGTTACCTTGCAACATGTACAGCCACCTTTTACATCACAGGCTGTAATCATGCAGTGCAATCATTTGTTATATCCTAATCCTACTCACTGCCCTCTCCAGGAATTCAAGAACATGTGGTGAAATCAGGACACCCAGAGAGAGACAGACAGTACTCTGCCCTGTGTCAGGGAAGGGACAAGCGTCACAAAGATGATCACATAATGGGGCCACTTTCAAAATACCTTGAAAATATAAAAAACTTGCTGTCCTCAGAGGAGCCCACATGCATTTACTTAAGGTTCAAATGGGCCAGCTTAGGGCAACACGTACATGGACCTCAGCACTGACTTAATTCTGGCTTCTCGAGAGCATGGTTTTGTGAATTCCAGGTGCATTTGACAATCCACATTTAAACTTTTACCAGTTCCCGTGAAAGTAAACTTATGTACGCATGTTACCTGAGCAAGTGCCAGTAAAAATCCCAAACTGGCAGGTATGCACTTGTTAAATATGTTAAATACCACAGAAAAATATTTTCATTCTGTAAATCACCACCTGACATTAAGCACCTGGAAGCCTGAAAAATACATACAGGTATCATTTGCTTCTTGGGAGTCCAGCGCTTGTGTCGTAAACGAGGAATTAAAAAATGTTTGCATGCACATTACCTTTACCTTTTGCTTATCACCTATTGAAAAGATTCACTGCCTTTATGTCGCTTATAGTGTTTTTTTCACTGTCTCGTAGCTCAGCTATTCATGCTTCCAGTTCTTACACGTATTCCAAGCACATGGATTCACTCTTCATATTATGTAGCTTAGCCCACAGTTTGCTTTGAAACAGTGAATTTGGCTAGGACTAATAATACTGTCTGCATTTTGCAGCCTATTTATCAGTCAGATTCATCAATTTATTCTCCTATGAGTAGTGGTGAGTAAACTCCCTCAGATTAGTTTCACACACATAATTACTTCTCATAAGAAAGGTTATGTGAGTGATCAGGAAAGTTCACTGGGTCACTGCATTCAAGAATTATCTTCTAATACTTTTAATGTACTATATCCCAAATGTTTTTAACCTACTGAACCAGGATCACAGCCACGCTGTACCCTATTCACATTCTGACTTTTTCTGTTTTGAGGATATAAGTAGGCTTTTAGAATTTGAGCTTTTATAAAACATCCTGAGAACAAAGCTTTACCTAAGCAACTCTGATAATGGAAGGATTATACTTTAGCCAGAAAAACTGAACACAAGTTACAGCTGAAAATGTGTTTTTCATTGCTACACTCCGCTCTGTCTACCCCGATCTACCCCATGACAGTCTATGTTTATGAATTCATTTTAAACTCACCATATTTGAGATCTTAGTCTGCTGAAGCGAAAACAAACATACCAGGAAAAACCCTTACCAAACATTATTTTTTTCTGCCAAAAAAAGGATGAAAAGACAAAAGAAACTACCTAATTCCAATACTACAAAATAATGGTTTGATTTTTAAAAGACTGAAGATGAAAAATTTCATAAATAATGTCAAAAGACAGTAAGAGTAAGGAAAGGAAAAATTCTACAAGTCAACGGGATTGCACTGTGTGTTGTACAAGTCAATTAAGTAAGTCTAATAATTATGAAGGAAAAAATAAAGTGAGAAAAAAATCTAGTTATAAGAAATTGTTGTAGCCATGATTAAACGCCCTTAATTAACTGTGCCACAATTATCACTCCTTGTTCGGTCTGCAGAGCAATACTGTGTCAGTCCACGTATTCTCTGCATATTGTTTAAGTGAGTATTTTTAGATATCACTGCCTGTTTCTGGCTCCTAAAAACCAAACTTTTGCTCGTAAAAGACTAAAAAAGATTCACGGTTTCAGAGCACGTACAAGTAAACCAGCCATTTAGCCACCCAGGAAAAATTCCTCCTGAAGCAGACAGCAAAATTGGGATTGCAGTGAAATATTCTTTCATAACCTTGTCAGGAGTAGCCTCTGCCTCTTGCAGGCTTGCTTTTTTTTTTTTTTTTTTTAAAATAAAAAGAGTGATAATGGTTTGGTTTCTGACAGAGATCTCAGAAGCTTCTGCAAAGTGGTGATACTACCACACTTTCCAGGTCTTGCAGGTAATAGAAAAAGGATTATTTTTCTAAACTAACAAGACATGTTGTCCATTTCATAAAATATTTTCTATTACTTAAATCAGTAAGAGATAACATTAATTTTTTATGTGTGATCACCTATCAATCCAAGCTTACACATTTTATTGTTCCAGAATGCGTGCAAGGTATTATTTGAGACGAAAGTAATCTTACATGGTTGGTTTACAGAACAGAAACACACAAGGGAATTAACGGACAGTATCTACAGATTCGCATCGAAATCATATTAGAACTCAATATAGGTTGTTCAACAAAAAGAGCCTACAACAGCCAGCTCCCCAAGAGAAGTGGATTTAAAACACTGGAGGCAGAAATGTACTTAGTTCTCAAGTATTTCCAGCTCATCTTGGCTCTTTGTCAAGAGTTTCCATCCTGCAAGTCCTACTTCTGATCTAAGTCCACACTCACCAAAAACTGAAATATGTAACATAAGTGGTTTTTTAAAAAAAAAACTCTATTACAAATGTCACAGAAAGGGAAGATTTCGACTAGAAATCTGTTCATTTTTGAAACAGCTTTAAAATAGGAGCTTAATATGAGGAGTTTCGGTGGAGTACAGCATTCTGCACAGGGGCATTCAGCTCCCTGCAAATGAATCCTTTACAAGAAATGTCCTATTTGTAAAATGACCCAGACAGAATCTAGAAAGCACTCAAGATCTGGAAAAAACTCACAGAATAAAAAGCTACTTTGACCTTAGAGGCTTTCTGACCAGAACTAGCTGAACATTTTTCATGGTCTTGAAAAAGCATGCATCTCTCCATGCAGCATCACCAAAAGGTTTACAAGATGCACAAGTATTTCAGTGAAGCAAAAGCAAAGCTTATGCCTTTTTTAGTAGTTGGAAACAGCAAGAATGTGTAAGGGATGGAGCAGATCTGCTTGTCCCTGTTTTTGCTCTTTCGTATGACTCTGCATACGGTCACTGCTGGAGAGCAGGACAATGGGGAGATGGCAGTACAGCTATTTATATGGTGCTTTAAACAGAACATCTTGTTTTGAAATAAATCCTTTGGGTTTGATATGTCATTACTGAGTTAATACATTTAAATTGGCTCATGACTGAAGTAATTTTTTTTATTTTTTAATGAGAATATGCCTATTTTTCCATCCCAAATAAAGTATTCCTTTTCCATTGGCTTTTGTCAATCACTAATGAAAAAAAGCATCTGTTATTTTCCAAGTTCTTTTCCTGACAATATGGGATTTACTGGAAAATAGACAATAGTCTTAGGGGATTTCAGATCAGGGTCTCTTTACAGACCTCTAAGGCCACAATAGGTAATGGTTACTTATGCTGGACTGTTGCATAGCACAGAAGAAGAAATCTGGTCAAGCCACAGAATAATTCCATTCAATAAACTCTACAGCAACCCCAAAACCTCGTGCTGAGATGGAGTGTTTTTTCTGGAAAGAACTCTAATCTCGCTTTAACAGATTTCACTTCTCCATCCATCAGTTGTGCTAGCAATCTCATTGGTAAAAACGCACAGTTTAATTCCAAGCTGAATATATATGGAGTAAAAATGACATTTATATTTCCCTTCTTGACTACCCCCAGAGCATGCTGTGATAGTTATGTTCCTACTGGAGAGCCATCCTGAAAAAACATTGCTCATATTCTTTAATCAGACTCAGAAACATTTTCATACTCTGTAGGAAGAGACAGTTCCATCAAAAATATGAATCTCCCAGGATCTCTAACACCAGCATTCTCCATGCTCTTGATGTAGCAAATGGTCTCCTCAGGATTTCATAATTTCTAGTGTCAGAATAAAATGTGTGATTAAAAGCTTCAAAAGGGCAGGCAGCTCATGGAATAGTTTACAGGATATCGTCTTCAACTGACCTCCAAAGATACTGAGACTGAAATGCACAGGAGCAGCAAAGATTTCAGCCTCTCCTCCTGATATCGCCAGCTTCCCCCTCCTCCCTGTGGCTGGAGTAATGATTCCTCACCATTTGCTCTTGAGGCTTTGAAATCCTACTCCGACATATTACACAGCACTACCCCCCTTCTTAGGCAACCAGAGAACTGTCATTATGAAGCAGAGCACAGTCAGAAACATACTCTTATACAGAATGACACTGCCACATACCTGAACCTCAAATACTCTTTGAAAGGCATAATGTCTTTACGAGGGTAAAAAGAGGACTGTATTAGGGATGGAAGGGCTGTTCAGCTGTTCCACAAATACTGTGGTAATTGTGTGGGGTTTGGCTTGGCTCTTTCTCTCCTTTGCAGATTCAGGAACAGCTCAGAAAATTAGCATCACTCTCTAAAGGAGAAGAGGGTCATTTGGTATCATGTGGGCTCCCTGATAGTCATCACGGCATTTTAATACACACATTCAGGAATTGTGTAAACTAATGGGAATTCTTTTCAAGTATATATTTTTACAAGACAAGCTTCAGAAAGGGAGACACGAGTCATTTTTTCCACAACACCAAACCTCTGGTTTGCCCTCATCTGATAGAAGTATTTCTGCAACACAGGATGCGACTAGCACCCCTGAACCACACATGGAGGGGCCAAATTTCCTCTCTGCCGGGATATTGCAGAGGTTCTTCCATGTGGTTAAGACTTTAGTGCTGGCAGAGCAGTAAGGAGAGTGCATGCAGTAGCCAAAAAATAATGGTTCGGCTTGCCTAGCTTAAGATCGATGGGAAGCGAGCTACAGGCAGCACGGCTGTCACGGAACTGCCCTGGTACAGTGTTTGGTCGGGCATTCCCCATGGCTCAGGGACAGCTAACCTCGAAGTATTACTGCATCTTGGAAAGTAATATTGCATTTAATTGTTAATGTATTTCCTCACATCTTCCCTGATGTAGATTTTCTTCTAAGACAGAAGGTCCCTTGATTCCAGCAAGGCATTAAGGCATGAATTTAATTCTCACCTGAATTATACCCATGACTAGTTAAGGCTCAACTGTGGTTCTCATCCTCCAGGTTTGTAAGGGGTTTCTTAAGGTGTAAGCAGTCCTACCAGTGGGCCTGTTCATGTGAAAAACCTCACTGGTAAGAGAAAAAGAATTCAAAATTTGCTTCTTGATGAGTGTTTTCTGCATAACTACCAGGCTGTAATTCAATTGGCTAGGCTCTGCCACACACAAAATCATTTAGAGAGAGGCTCCTAGGTCACAGATCTTGGCTCTTTACCAGACAGAGCTACTCAGCACAAAACTTCACTGAAAAGGAGCACTGCATTTTGACAGAGTTTAAGATGTCCCCTGCAGAGAAGAGCTCAGAGAGCACATCAAGTCATGTAAGAAAATTCACTCTTCCAGTGCTTGCCCAGGCTTTTTATACAGCATGGCAAAAACAACCTTACCAAGGCATTAGCAGCATCATTTGTTTATAGAGCAACAGTTCAGAAACTCATCCATGGTTTGCACTCTCTCAGTACCCCTCTAAACTTGTCCTTGACGAAGAACTATAAAAGCATCTTAATTGCTACTCTCTAGCATTTTCCTGTAGTTTATTATACGGTGGGGCCTCTTCAGCACGCTTCACTTCCTCCTCAAAGGCAAAATCTTTGCCTTCTGGCCAGTTCGTGATCACTTCCAAGATTCCTGGGCGACTGGGGTTTCCTACTCGGGCCCGCTGTGTGATCAGTGCGACCCACTTACTCCAGGTAGCATCGGTTGCGTGATGTGTAGAGGGGACCTTCCCTTTCAACATCCAGCCCAGCACCGGCAGTCGGGGTGTCAGGAAGAGCTGTGCTTCAGTACCAACCACTTCTGAGGCAGCTCGAACCCCTTCATATGCTACCAGTATCTCTTTCTCAGTTGGAGTATAACGGGCCTCGGATCCTCTGTATCCCCAACTCCAAAACCCCAGGGGTCGACCTCAAGTCTCCCCTGGTGCTTTCTGCCAGAGGCTCCAGGTAGGGCCATTCTCCCCGGCTGCGGTGTAGAGCACATTCTTTACAACTTTTCCTGCCCGGACTGGCCCAAGGACTACTGCCTGAACTATCTCCCGTTTAATTCACTCAAAGGCTTGTTGTTGCTCAGGGCCCCACTTGAAATCATTCTCCTTCCTGGTTACTTGATAGAGAGGGCTTACAATCAGGCTGTAAGCTGGAATATGCATTCTCCAAAAGCCCACCACGCCTGAGAAGGCTTGTGTTTCCTTTTTGCTAGTCGGTGGAGACATGGCTGTTATCTTGTTGATCACATCCATTGGGATCTGACGACGTCCATCTTGCCATTTTATTCCTAAAAACTGGATCTCCTGTGCAGGCCCYTTGACCTTACTTTGTTTTATGGCAAAACCGGCCTTCAGMAAGAYYTGGATTATTCWCTCCCCTTTCTCGAAAACTTCTTCTGCTGTGTTGCCCCATATGATGATGTCATCAATGTATTGYAGGTGTTCYGGGGMCTCACCCTGTTCCAGTGYGGTGTGGATCAGTCCATGGCAAATGGTGGGGCTGTGTTTCCACCCCTGGGGCAGTCGATTCCAGGTGTACTGGATGCCCCTCCAAGTGAAAGCAAACTATGGCCTGCCCTCTGCCACCAAAGGGATCGAGAAGAACGCATTGGCGATATCAGTTGTGGCATACCACTTGGCTGCCTTTGACTCCAGTTCGTATTGAAGTTCTAACATGTCCGGCACGGCAGCACTCAATGGCGGTGTGACTTTGTACAGGCCACAATACTCCACTATTAGCCTCCACTCTCCATTAGACTTTCGCACTGGCCATATGGGACTGTTAGAGGGTGAGCGAGTCTTGCTGATCACTCCTTGGCTCTCCAGTTGACGAATCAGTTTATGGATGGGAAGCAGGGAGTCTCTGCTGGTGCGATATTGCCACCGGTGCACCGTCGTGGTAGCGATGGGCACCCGTTGTTCTTTGACCCTCAGCAACCCCACAGCAGAAGAGTCCTCTAAGAGACCAGGCAAGGTGGACAGCTGTTTAATTTCCTCCGTCTCCAAGGCAGCTATACCAAAAGCCCACCGGTACCCCTTTGGGTCTTTGAAATACCCTCTCCTGAGGTAGTCTATGCCAAGGATGCATGGAGCCTCTGGGCCAGTCACAATGGGGTGCTTTTGCCACTCRTTCCCACKTRGGCTYACYTCAGCCTCCAATACAGTCAGCTCTTGGGATYCCCCTGTCACTCCAGAAATACAAATGGGTTSTGCCCCTTTAAAGCTTGATGGCATTAGGGTACACTGTGCACCGGTGTCTACAAGAGCCTTATACTCCTGTGGGTCTGATGTGCCAGGCCATCGAACTCACACAGTCCAGTAAACCCGGTCGTCCCTTTCCTCCACCTGGCTGGAGGCAGGGCCCCTCTAGTCCTTCTCATTGTATTCGCTATCCACTTCCTCTAAGTATGAATCAGAACTCCCTTTATTAAGATTGGAAGTGGAATAAGCCCTTCTGCTCCGCCTGGGGAGCTGCTCACTGGAAACCGGAGCATCAGTTTTTCTGGAAGAACCCCCTTTTGTGGTTGTTTTTCCCTGCAACTCACGTACCCGTGCATCTAGGGTCGAGGTCGTTTTCCATCCCACTTCCTCATGTCCTCTCCATGGTCACGCAGGTAAAACCAGAGGGTGCCCTGGCATGTGTACCCACGATCTCTCCTCTCTTGGGCGGGGGAACGCTTACTCCGAATGGCTGAGATACTGGCCCGTGCAGGTGGGGAGCAGGASATATCCTCTTTGAGTTGCTGGACCTCCCGAGACAATTTCTCCACCGCAGAGATGCAGGCCCGTAGGGAAGAGGAGAGACTTTCTTCGTATTGCCGGAGTTGGCCAGCCAGTTCATCCACCGTTTGTTCCTCTCCATCTKTCCAGGTCATTACTGCYAAYGAGTTGGCAWGYRACGCTGGTGCGCTCCGTACAAACTTCCTCCACATGGGTCGGGTGCATCTGACTTCATCCAGATCTTTGGATAACTGCTCGCTATTCAGGTCACCATAGATCACTTCCAGCATGGCCAATTCCCTCAGGTACTGGATACCTCTCTCAATGGTGGTCCACTTGCCTGGGTGACACACAACATCTTCCTTGAAGGGATACCTTTCCTTCACGCCTGACAGGAGTCGCCTCCAGAGGCTGAGGACTTGTGCCCCTTGTCCAATCGCCTTGTCAATGCCCCCTTCCCTAGAAAGGGATCCCAGCTGCTTGGCTTCCCTCCCCTCTAATTCCAGGCTGCTGGCACCGGAGCAGCCGGGGACAATGTGCTCGCCTGGGCGGCGGCTGAAATCTTTCCGCATATCTCGGAGCTCCCCCAGAGACAGGGATCGGGTGGTCACCACCTCATTTACGGGCTCTGCCTCCTCCTCCTCCGGCTCTCGTGATGGCCCTGGTTCATCTTCATCCCTCACTAAACGAGCTGATTTTCTTGTGCATTTTCTCTTTTGTATAGGGGCGACTGACACCGACACGGGCGGGTTCTCTGTCACAGGGGGCAGGGGAGCTGCCGTGCCTGCCGAGGGGTGTGGGGGGGCTGCAGGGCCTGCCGCGGGGGGTGGGGGGGCTGCAGGGCCCGTTGTTTTGTCATCAGACCCAGAGACCTTCCCCTCCCCATGAGGGTTCCGAATAGTGTCAGACAGGGCTCGGTAGGCATCGGCCAGGCCCCAGCACATGGCAGTGATTTGTGTCTCCCTGGAATTGCCAGGATGACAGCACACTTTTTCCAAATATTCCACTAATTTTCCAGGATTCTGCACTTGTTCAGGAGTGAAGTTCCAAAACACTGGGGGTGCCCACTGCCCTAGGCATTTGCCCATGCTCTCCCACTCACCCTGCCATTCATAACTACCCAGCCTCGGGGCAGATCTCTGGATGATGTTTTTAAATTGCACCTTAACCTTGCATAAAACCGAAATGATATTCCCCAGCAATAGCAACAGATGTATCTTAACTACCTAGGGGTGCTCAAGGTACTGACAACTGACTTTAACAAAGGAGACGACATCATAGAAGAAGGTAGTGAGGGTGCCATTCTCTATCCCCCCCCATAAAAAACGTCTCAGAAGAAGAGGTATAATTGCCAATTGCCTCCATGAAGTGGTACCCGAAATACAATAACGGCTTCATTATGAATCCCAAATACCACATACCCCCCAATGTCAGTATTTTAATAACAAATCTCCAAGGTAGGACATCACTAATTATTGCAGAGCAGAGCAGACTACAAAACCCAAACCCAADCTTTAGCATGTACAGTAACAACAAGAGCATGATGCAGACCAAACGAATCAATATCATGAGCAGATGAATCAGTGTTGTGACCGGCAGCTATTAACAAACAGAAATTCCTTAATACACTCTAGTTGTTAATCTGCTGTTATCTCAACCCTTCATGCCCCACGTTGGGTGCCAAAAAGGACTGTCGTGGTTTAGCCCCAGCCAACAACTAAACACCACGCAGCCGCTCGCTCACCCCCCCACTCCGGTAGGATGGGGGAGAGGATTGGGAGGGCACACAGAGGAAAACTTGTGGGTTGAGATAAAAATAGTTTAATAATGGAAATAAACAAAGTAGAACAGTGATAACAACAATGATAACAACAACAATAACAGAGTATACAAAACAGGTGATACACAATGCAACTGCTCACCCCCACATGTTCCGAACGAACCGCCTGAACCCACGGACCTGCGCACCCCCCCGCCAGAACCGCCCCCGGTTTTTAAGCTGGGCATGATGTCACATGGTATAGAATACCCCATTGGCCAGCTGGGTCAACTGCCCCGACTATACTCCTCGAAGGGCAGGGGAGGCTGTTGGTGCCAGCACCACCCAGCAACAACCAAAGCATCAATGCGCCATCAACATTCCTTTCATTACCAAACCCAAAACACAGCATCCCCTCCAGCTACAGGGAAGGGAATTAACACTGTCCCAGCTGGAACCAGGACAATATGCTTCTTTCAATTGTTATTACTCACATATTTCCATAATGAGCTTGTTCTCATCTAGGTTATTAATGAAAAACATCAAATGAAACAGGACCCAATCACTACAGCAGTGAAAAAACACACTGCCCAGAACGCAATTTTACCAATTCAGTGCTGTCTTCAGTTGAAAGCTGTTCAGATTGATTAGATGCAAACACTACCACCAAGATTTTATTTTAATTTTTTTTTAGCAAGTATCATACACAACAGGACAATAGTAAACAAGTTTTAACCTGTGATTTTGCCAGCATAATTTACCAGCTCCCCCCAAAAAGAAATTACTTGAACCTTATTTCTCTAAAGTCAACATGAATTCACTATCAAGGAGAGCAGCAAGAAGTGTGTAACAGCAGGCACAGGCCCATTGGCAAACATCACTTTAGGCCTTCAGCAATTCCATATCCTGATTTAAATTTGGCAGCTATAAAAAAAATCTTCCATCAACAATTTTCACTTAAAATATCCTAGCTTTGCACTTGTGGAATATTTCAATACTGCAAAATAGCTTGATCACAGCACTGAATCGTCAGAACACAGCCCCATTCTGCTGGGAGCTCGCAGAAACCTTTTTCCTGCATGGTTTACCATTCCTTTTACTTAAACTTCTCCACAGCAAATTCTGTCACACTCATATTTTTTAAAGAAAGGGCTGGGCTGCAATTGTATACAGACAGTTCTTTCCAAACAGAGGTCCTGGGGACAAAATTTAATAGATAGGGATATCGCAGCAATACATATTTTCGGAACATACGTAAGAACAACAGAAATAAAGCAGTCTTTTCAGAGACCACAAATGAACTTAGCAGCTGGTGAAGTGCCTGAGTATAACCTTTTATTTAGCAGTAAAATGTGGTTTTTATTACTGTAAATCTCACTTATTTTCCCAATAGCAGTCTGATACCTGTGCCCCCTCTTTCTGAGCACACCTTTTCCTTCACTTTTGCTCAAGCCTCAAAAGCGAAATCATTTAGCAAACCACTCCTGGGCTACACTCTAGATGCTTTCTGAAGCAATGCTTTGCAAAGAGATGGAGCTAAACCTGGCAGCACTCACCCCCTAACCTGCAGGCAGGGATTTACAGTAGTAAACTAAATGGCTTGTCCTCATCCCTCCAGCCTTCAGTGTATTTATTCCCCTTTTAACTTACTGTTTGGGTGAATGGATGAAACTACTGGTGCCTTCAAGCTTTCAAACAATGCTGGAGGAGGCTTGCAAGTGCTCACATCTTGTCCCACTTGCCACTAGCATATATTAAAGACTACGGTGATACACAACTTGCTCAACGATTTTCACTTCAGGAAACAAATCGCACACTTTGGTTCTTTGCACGGGTGACTGAAGGACACAGATAAAACCAGCTGGCTATGGTTCACCTGCTGAAAGGGAAAGAAGTGCTGCTGGATGGCACCAGAAAACATCCAGCACAACAGCGAGGCCGTGTTTCCATGTAACACTAATGGATGGCACATGCAACCCTTAACGTAACTCAGAATTTGTTGTTAACTGGCCAGCCCTTCCTCTGCAGACCTTGCAAACCTCCCATTTAGCTGAAGCTGCTGTAACACTTCCTTTGCTTTTAAAATGAGGCCAGAAACCTCATCTCCTGCAGCTCACTCTAACCCGTGGGGATCTGCCACAATACAATCACTTATGATCTGGTCTCGCTTCTGACTGGTCCTTCTCCTCAGAGACCACCTCAGAGGTGGGCGATGCAATCTAGCGCTCCGTATGCCATGACACCCTCTGATGACTAATGAACGTGTGTTGCTTTCCTGTGCAAAACGTTTCCTTTCCTTGCTGGTATGACAAAGTGCAAACCACACAAGTCTCACATACGAGACATCAAAACCTAATCCATCAGCTATCATGAGAAGCTTTGTCCTCTATTATACAACACTGCAATTCACTGTCAGAGCAGAATACATCAATTCTAAATTACACTACTGTTTAAGAAAAAGCATGGTTCAAAGGCTAAGCTACTAAATTAAGACCTATAAAACTCAGGTTCATTTCCTACTCCTGCCTCAGCGTCCCCCATTTTAAGCAAGCCATTTAGTTTTCTGGTCCATGAAACGTGGAAAACATCCTATCGTAATACAGAATATGAATCCTTTACAATTTGTGCTTAGTATGGAGGCTATGGAGATGGTTAAATGATGCACACACTTTCCATGCTCTGACCATTTCTTTTAGACAAGCTTTAAGTACATGTCTTTGGCTCTAAGTCCACTTTACTAAATCTGATCTCACGTCTTCCTCTGGAAGCATCAGCAAAAGTCGGAAGTCAGAAGCCCTGTCCTGGATCAGCCACACCACCAATCATCAGTGTTTTTACATATTGATACAGAGATGTGTCTGCTGCACGCTTCAGCTGGGCTAATATCAAAGTCATCCAGTCTGGTCACTTGCACTGTGATGTCTCAAGCATCTCCAGCTCTACTGCTTTTCTGAGCGCCCAGTCCAGGCATCAAAAACTCCGTAAATCCTTACCTTTAATGTGATACACAAATCCATGCAGTGTTTCTGACAGCTGTTCTTCTGTTCTCCCCTTGCAGCTCAGTATTATTTAAACTACTTGTTTTCAAACTATCCCACAGTCAGTAATACGACATGAAAACCCAGGTAAGATCAGAGACCAAAGCAAGAGGATTGGTCTTTTGTAAGAATGTGTTCAAAATAGATATAAAGAGCCTTGGTGTTCCAGGGCTTCGGAAAACAGACCATTACTGTTGTCATGAAACAACCGTACAAGGCCTCAATTACACCGTAGACATTTTAAAGCCCTTTCTTGGAGAATATTTTCTATTTCTATGTTGTGCTGGTTTTGGCTGGGACACAGTTAATTTTCTTCATAATAGCTAGTATGGGGCTATGTTTTGGATTTATGCTGAAAACAGTGTTGATAACACAGGGATGTTTTAGTTACTGCTGAGCAGTGCTGACACAGAGTCAAGGCCTTTTCTGCTCCTCACCCCACCCCACCAGCGAGTAGGCTGGGGGTGCACAAGGAGTTGGGAGGGGACACAGCTGGGACAGCTGACCCCAGCTGACCAAAGGGACATTCCATACCATATGACATCATACTCAGCATATAGAGCTGGGGGAAGAAGGAGGAAGGGGGGACGTTCAGAGTGATGGCATTTGTCTTCCCAAGTAACCGTTACGCATGATGGAGCCCTGCTTTCCTGGAGATGGCTGAACACCTGCCTGCCCATGGGAAGCAGTGAATGAATTCCTTGTCTTGCTTTGCTTGTGTGGGCAGCTGTTGCTTTACTTATTAAACTGTCTTTATCTCAACCCATGAGCTTTCTCACTTTTACTCTTCTGATTCTCTCCCTCATCGCACGGGGGCGGAGTGAGCGAGGTGCTGGGTGGTGCTTAATTGCCAGCTGAGGTTAAACCATGACAATCCTTTTTAGCACCAACATGGGGCTCTAAGGGTTCAAGATAACAACAGATTTTACTGGAATGTGCTAGATTGAATTTATAGCTGTTATTGCTGTTCAGCTATTAATGGGCAGGCTTCTGTGCTTGCCATGGGGCTTGCTTGCCTTACTGTACATTAGAGTCTAGTGCTTGTTAGTGGCTGCTTTTTGCTTTCGCTGCTTGTTGTACTGCTGATCATCTTACTGTGCTGTGCCTGGGAACGTTTTGGTAACAGCCGTGGCGATGCGCCTGGGCTGGCAGATGGCCAGGGCATCGCTGCTGTTTCTGTGCTGCTGTACTGGACAGGCTGGGACTCCAGTGTGAACTCAAGTTGAAGGGACTGTGACCTGTGGATAAGTCCACGTGAGAGCAGGACACCCCGAAGTGTCTGTGGCCGTGAATAAGTCCACACCAGAGCAGGTACGTCTTGACACATCTGTGGCCATTGCAACAGACAGTAAAGGTGGTCATTTCTGGGTTTTGTCTCCCAATTCAAATGTGTATCTCAATTCCATAGTAATTCCAGGAACAGATCACTATATTTGAACTGGGAGACAAAAACCAGAAATTACAACCTTTACTTCTCCCAAGAGTTCTCCAGACTTCAATTATATGAACATCTTAAAAAACATGTTAAGACTTCGAAAATAAGCTAGCTTGTTTTTGAAATACCACTGCCTACATATTAAAACATATTATTATAAATAAATGTTAATATATTTGAAAGCCTCATATATTTTCTTAATTTTACAGTAAAAAAAGTGCAAGTCTGTGAAAGGCCAGCTGGCTCCAATATCATTATAATGCAGACCAAACCCAAAATATTACTTAGTAGTATTTCAGTAGCGCACTGTCTCAAAAATATTAGATTATATGCTATTTCCTCCTCTTCTGCATGTTCCTTAACTCACTACAATAACAAACGAAGGGCCTGATCTAGCGCCAGTCATCACAGTGTGTCAGTTGACTTTGAAGTGCAATAGGTAAAATCCCAAATCCCACTTTTCTCTAGTTGTTCTCTAATTTATATTTAGGTCATAATCAAAGACAATGGAATTTTTGGATAAGGCTGAATTGTAAAGCTTGTGATTTTTTCACTTTGAAGACAGATTATTTTTTCTTTCATGTAGCTATTTAATAATGGTTCAGTTAAAGACTGGAAGCAACATAAGCTCGTACTCATCTTTCTGACAAATGAGTCACATTGGGTATTTTAGAGGGCCATATTTAAGTCCATCATCTAATCAGCATTGCTTTCTTCAGCTGCTCAGAGCAATTTATTCATCAAGAGCTAACCAAGACAGACTCAGTTCCACACCACATAGAGCACAAAGTGAAAATACAGTTACTGCTCTGATTTAGTGACACTTCATACAGATCTGCATGTACACATGGTACAAAGCAGTGGAAAACCAGGCCCCATCCTAACATCAAAATTTCTCCTGGCAGTAGGTGAATTGTATTATCCAATAAACCGTCCAAAACCAAACCAAATAAAAAACCACCCAAACTTAACTGTGAACTGGGTTGAACTCATGCAAAAAGCTTACTTCAAGCATAATGTTTCCTTCCCTCCCTCCTGGATCTTTCCTGGTTTGTCCATAAGTTGGTGACAGTTTTGAAAAATTTGTTTCCTAGATTAAAACAGTGCACACAAATTATTATCTAAGACAGAGAGACCCGATTGCTAGCCTATTCCCACTTCATTTTAAATGTTATTACCATGTTAGAAGAATACTTCTCCATATTTCTACTGGCTTTATATGTTCTCTAACAAAGTATTTCTGGCCTGTATCCCATACTTAAGACAGAGTTGAAATCACACCTTAAGGCAAATGAGATGTAAAAGGGATTGCGTTTAGCTTCTTGGCTTCTGTGTTCCAGGAACAACATGCTCTTGTAGACAACAGCAATTTCAAAAGGAAAGGGCATTATCTCTCACTTGACTTGGAGAAGTTGCTTTCAAGGCATTGTTTGTTTATCAGCGCTTCTGAATACCATTCGAAATATGAAAACACCTATTATTAAAACCTTAAAATGACAACAAAACACCATCCCCTCTCTCTGATAACATTCAAGCTAATCCACAGCCCAGAAAGGTGGTTTAAAGTTTAAGAAACCTTATCTCTCTTGGCACATCTGGGAAAGCAATGCCAAAAAAAGATCGAGTTCCGAAAATTACATTGGTGGCTTATTGTTGCCTGAAGACTTACTTGAGAAGCAGGCTGGACTGGAAAAAGGCCACCACAAATGTTAGTTCCTCTAGGGTAGGTGGCACAATGCGTGTGATTCAGAAAGATATGTTTCCTCCAGAGTAGAGAAATGTTGATTTATATGGATTGTAAATAGCCAGAAACTACTGAGCATTGGGAAAATGAAGAGCACATCCTCCAGCCATGCCCCAACAGCTCTGCAGTGGTGGGCAAGATTCACAGGCCCCAGGAGACCACAAACAAGACCAACATCCATGCTGGTTGGGAAGGAGGCGTTCAGGCTGCATCTGCTGCCCCCCCCGCGCAGGTTCCGTTGCTCTATCCAGTATTCAGTGTCAAAAACCTAATCAGTCTCAGAAGCAGGGACCCAAACTTGTCTCAGTCCTCTCTTGTCCCAGTCATGTTCTCCCATCACTGACCCAGTGTCACAAACCCTCTTGTGCCTTCTCCCCATGGTCGTACAAACCTCGCACTCTTGAGCAGTCAAGGGCAATAGGGAAAGTCCGTACTCCAGCCTCATTTACAGACTAAGGGACACAGCTGTCCCTTGAACACCGCTGGAAAAGCAGTCCATCAGGGGTTATACAACACAATAACTTGGCTGCAACCTTTTGGCTGAAGAAATCCACAGACCAGAATAGTAAAGGGGTACTTGTGGGGAGGAATATCCTTTTATTCTGACCTCATCCTTAAGCCCTTTCCCTGACACAGACCAGAGAAGACGCCAGAGCCAGGGCACTAAACTAACTGCACCTTTGATCTCCTTCAGCACAGCACTTCTCACCCTGGCCTTAGACCTCCACACTTGCATCTCCCACACTGTGTAACCCTGGCTCAGTTTAGTCCTTATTATGTTTATTTGTCCATGTACCAACAGGGCTCTACTGCAAAACTGAAGTCACTTCCCAATAGCAGAGATTACTCCTGTTTTTGTAAAGGATGCAGCCTCAAAGGAAACTGTATGGATTTTGTGGTGTAGAAAGTACATTTAACAAACAGCTAGGAATTGAAATCATAAGGTGGACCAGACCAGCCAACCTTTCAGCGACTTGTTCTGGCCCCTGAAGAATAGGAGGATGCGACAGGGCAAAACACATAATGGCAAAAAAGCAAACCATTTCTTCTCAGTACCACTACCGCATGATCCCGAGCTCTCAAACAAGTCAGTGTAGGGTTTTATCTGTTCATACTCACATCATTCCCAGCCGGAAGAGCCTGCATCATTAACAACCAATTCATTAAAACTCATCTGAGAAATCCCAGTTTTCTCCATATTCCACACTGTGATTTCTAAAGAGATTCCTGCCTCTTGCACACTAGAAGCAACAGCATTCATCTGTACATGTACTGTTCATGTCCTTCACAGTGTGCCTTGGCTTGTCTCCCCTGTAAGATAGCTACATCCAAAAATTACTGAAGCTGGCTTGATTTCTTGTTATTTATTGTCAACTTATAAAATGTTTCTCAAAACACTCACTAGGCACATGCACTAAATAACACTTGGCTAACGGCATGAGTCCAGCTCCCTCTTGCAGCAAGAGCCTGTACTATTAGATAAGCCTTGAAGCATGACTAGAAGGTCAAAATACATGTGCTCCCCATTCCCATCCCAGACAGGACTCTTTTGAGACCCCACTCCTACTGGAAAGCATAAAGGCTGTCAATTTTGCATCAGAAGCAGGGCAAGCCAGAACTCCAACCGAGCAATGTTTTGAAGATTAAAGTTCATCAAAACTGAGCATCTCTATGCCATTGGAAAAGCCTCAACATCAGCCCTGGAGATGGTGAGAGAACTATACCAACTGGGGGAAAAGTTGAAGGATTAAAAAAAAAAAACCCAAACCAACCCACAAACACTTCCCAAAACAGAAAATTCCAGACTTGGATTCACATACTTACATGGCCTAAGCAGTCCTGAATTTAAACATGCAGTTTGTTGACCAAAAAAATATACTGCTGACTCCTGTGGTGTACTCTGAGGCCCATTATGCACAGGCAGCAAGCACAGCTAATTCCGGCAAGCACCTGCTGAGTAGAGGTTCTGGAGATCCAGTGATGCAACCCCCTAAAAGCACCTTTTTTAGTGCAGTGAGGATACAGAGATGAATGCAGACAAACCCACAGCACCTGCTATTCAATGTCTAAGTTAGACCTCTGCCTCCAGGAGAACTTCCAGTCAACACCCTCCTCTCCCTTTTTGTGGCTGCGGACAGCTGGTTCAAAACCAGCTTCATCCAGCCCCAGCTCACCCCAGTGCACTGACTAATGATTCACTCCTACTGCAGTGCAATGCAGCATGCCAATGCAGTCCTCCTTGCATTCCAGCAATGAAAAAAGTAACTGGCAGACATCTTCTGCAGTAGCTTCAAAGTGCTGATCTGTCCATCATACACAGATAAGCCACTTTTGAAATGTCACAGCAGACACTTCAAGTCTGAGGGAACCAATACAAAAGACTCACATCTTTTGATCACATGATGGGAACATGCATCTGCACATGATATGTAAGGAATGCCACCTCCCTGGCTTGCATGGCTTCTGACACAGTATTTGTGAACATGATCTACATGATTAGAACAAACAGTCTTGCAAAATTTAAGGGCTTCAACAGAAAGAAATAAGACTAATCCTAAAATAGCAAACATGCTGGGATTCCTGCACTAGCAACTAGAATCAGTACCTACTCAAACTTCTCCTCTGCTGACAAAGCAACTTCTGGGTAGCATTCACATGGCTGTACAGCAGCATTCCACCAAAAACTTGTGTGTGCTTTGCAGTGTAAAACAAACACCCTTTCTCCCAAAGCACTTTCTAGGGGTCAGTGAAATGTTCCACAATTCATGGAGCACACGTCCTAACCCAGCTCTCCTCCTAAGAACAGGGCCAGCCTCAGTATTAGTGGTCTCCTTAAGATTACCAGCCCCAGTCTACAAAGAAAGAAAACATGGCAGATTTCTAACAGCTTTCTTAAGATCATACAGCAGCTTCACAGATAATGAAAATCACTATAACTTCTCCGTTTCTCTTCTACCCTTTAATGGCAGGCATCTGAGTGAAATATCAGAAGACAATTCCAGTCATGCGCTGGTTCAGAAGATGTATAAACATGTCATTTGGCTTTGGTGTGAACATCCAGACTAGTTTGAAACATGCATTTTTGAAGAATACAAAGTTTTAACAAAAGAATTTAGCAAAAACAACAAACTAATACACTTTGAGGCCCTAAGCCAACATTTTGATTGCATAGCACTATACATAACTCATATATTGTACATTTTTCCTACTCTCACTTAAGTCCCAGTCTAGCTGCCCTTTGTAGTTGTAAAACCAAGTTCCACGGCTGTCGAAGTATAAATACATGACAGATGTTTAATAAGATTTGAAAAAAAAAAAATATTCTATCAAAACACGAATACATTGTGGATGATAGCATGACAACAAGGTAAAGCATAAAGTATACTCTTCATCTCACTGTGTTTTGTTTTGTAAAAAAAAAAAAAAAAAAAGCTACAGAATTTATTTAAACGCCAGGTTAGTTCAGTGCACTTTACCCTGGCTTTTTTAAATCACAGGTAAAATTTATAATGCCATTCATGGATAGGCTTTTGCCAGCAGCACGTCACACATATCCAATCATCTGAAACATCCTAAGTGTCACACAGAGAGGGGAGTGAAGCCTGTAACCACAACTAAGGAAACCCATTTTTTCTTCCCTCCCTTTCTCTTTTTCTAGCTATTCTGCAATATTTTATTTCATAGTTGAAACAATAAGATGAAGTATTTAAGCATGAGGTATGCACGCTAACCAGATAAGAGATTAGATGAAGCAAAGATTAAACTTTATTTAATATGAAGAGATGTTTTAAAAGGTGGCAAAGCATCTGAAAACTGTTCTAGGGATTTGTTTTAATTCAGATCACAGTGAACACTGTGAGATGGTTTTAAAATAGACAGAAAAATATCAAATCCGTACTTCCAAGCAGAGGAAACAATATATTCCATTTCTCCTTAAGAAAAACAACTTTTAAGTGGCTATAACATTTTGCTACAGTAGGAACATCACACAGTGAAGATTCTCTTTGGATACTTGGATCTGAGCTGATGGAAGACTGAGGACCCTCAGCTTCCAAGGGAGCTGCCAACAATCAGCACCTTTCAACATTTAGTCCCCATCTATCAGGGACTAATCTACAAGAGAAGAAAGATCTTCAGCTTTCCCTCAAGCGTTTTGGACAGATGACAATATAAGGAGGGATTACTATTGGTGATATAAACTGCAGTTTATATTTTTCTTGTTTAGCTGTTCTTCCATGTAGCCAATGGTAGAAAAAAATTAAATTATTTCAGAACCCCAGATTAACTAACCACTTCTTAGCACAAACTATTTCTTTGCTACCTATCTATATCCAATAAGGAAACTGAACCCTTACTACAAAAATGTGAAATATGACCTCAAGCCGTCTAGCTGTGCAAACATACACAGCACCGGTACAGTTTTCTATCAGAAGCATAAATACATGAAAATAAGCACACAAACTATTCATCACTTTAGGCTGGAAAAGACCTTTAAGATCACCGAGTCCAACTATTAACCTAACACTGCCAAGTCCACCACTAAACATGTCCTGAAGCGACACATCTACACGTCTTTTAAGTACCTCCAGGGATGGTGACTCCACCACTTCCCTGGGCAGCCTGTTCCAATGCTTAACAACTCTTTCAGTGAGGAAATTTTTCTTAATATCCAATCTAAACCTCCCTTGGCACAACTTGAAGCCATTTCTTCTTGTCCTATCACTTGTTACTTGGGAGAAGAGACCAACACCCACCTCGCTACAGCCTCCTTTCAGGTAGTTGTAGAGAGCGATAAGGTCTCCCCTCAGCCTCCTCTTCTCCAGGCTAAACAACCCCAGTTCCCTCAACCACTCCTCATAAGACTTGTGCTCGAGACCCTTCACCAGCTTCGTTGCTCTTCTTTGGACATGCTCCAGCACCTCAATGTCCTTCTTGGAGTGAGGGGCCCAAAACTGAACACGGTATTCGAGGTGTGGTCTCACCAGTGCTGAGTACAGGGGGACGATCACTCCCCTAGTCCTGCTGGCCACACTATTCCTGACACAGGCCAGGATGCTGTTGGCCTTCTTGGCCACCTGGGCACATTGCCGGCTCATGTTCAGCCGGCTGTCGACCAACACCCCCAGATCCTTTTCTGCCAGGCAGCTTTCCAGCCACTCTTCCCCAAGCCTGTAGCGTTGCCTGGGGTTGTTGTGACCAAAGTGCAGGACCCGGCACTTGGTCTTGTTGAACCTCATACAGTTGGCCTCTGCCCATCGATCCAGCCTGTCCAGATCCCTCTGGAGAGCCTTCCTACCCTCAGGCAGATCAACACTCCTGCCCAACTTGGTGTCATCTGCAAGCTTACTAAGGGTGCACTTGATCCCCTTGTCCAGATCATTGATGAAGATATTAAACAGAACTAGCCCCAATACTGAACTCTGGGGAACACCGCTTGTGACCGGCCGCCAACTGGAGTTAAGTCCATTCACCACCAGTCTTTAGGCCCGGCCATCCAGCCAATTTTTTACCCAGCAAAAAGTATACCCATCCAAGCCATGAGCAGCCAGTTTCTCCAGGAGAATGCTGTGGAACACGATGTCAAAGGCTTTACTGAAGTCCAAGTAGACCACATCCACAGCCTTTCCCTCATCCACTAAGTGGGTCACCTTGTCATAGAAGGAGATCAGGTTGGTCAAGCAGGACCTGCCCTTCATGAACCCATGCTGGCTGGGCCCAATCCCCTGGTTGTCCTGTACGTGCCACGTGATGGCACTCACGATGAACCGCTCCATAACCTTCCCCGGCACCGAGGTCAGGCTGACAGGCCTGTAGTTCCCCGGGTCCTCCTTCCGGCCCTTCTTGTAGATGGGCGCCCCCCCRAGGAAATCACTAGTGATTCCCATTTCTGGCAGGCTACTTGAGAAGGGAAAAGAAGTGTTTCATCACTTTTGTTTACATTGATTTACCTCAGCATTTCAGTATTTCTGTACAGTTACTAGCTGATACCATACAGCTGTTCAAAATAATGGAAAAGATAAGATTAAACCAAGGTATGCTACAGTAGGTCAAACAAAAAACCATTCAACTTTGCAAAAGTTTAGATTAAAATCCAAACTTTCAGATTTTGAAACGTCTTTCTTCCAAATTATGTTCTTTCCAGTGTCCCATGGGCTTTAATGTAAGGACTGCACAAGCGGATCTGTTAAGCACCTGTAATTTGTACCTACGTTCAAGAAATGAGAAGATGGGCATGGAAGTTATTGTGCCTGGAACTGGCTGCTCTTTGAAGAGCAAAACTGTTAAAAACAAATCTTTTTACTAAATCTGAAAAGTATTTATTAAAGATATACAATCACTTTCTAATTAAGTAGCTAAAATTTTAATTAGTATCTCTCTGCAGAGCCATAGAAGAGATTGCACAGCCCTCTTAGGGAGCTGAAAGCTATAGTATCCATAACTTTGTCTACTTTGTACCTGAATTTTAATTACTTGCACAGTTGAGTGTGTCTGAGTATATTCAAAGCAAGTATCGTTTTGTGTGAAAGACACAGTACAAGTTGCACTATAGTAAGAACTGTAGAAAGTTACCAAACATAAAACCCACACCAAACACAAAGTTAAAAATTCTTAGAAGGTAAGGGCAGTTTGGGTACACAGAACAGTTAACAAGTCTTTGGCCAAGAAATGAAATGAAACAGAAATTCAATGAGGTGGAAAGAGAGGAATAATTCCAGATGGCAATAAAGCCGTTCCTTCCGCCGCACCTGCCACGGTGGTGGGATGCACCGCAGGTCAGAGAGGAAGCCAGCTCTGCTGGAACTAAGCCGCAGGAGACAGAGTGGACAGAGATTGCTGGATTAAATAAATAGCTCCTGTTGGGAAACCAAGCAAAAGCGGTTTCAAATTACTTCTTGTAGCAGATGGGCAAGTAACTGAAGGGCTTGAACTGTTTGATTTTTATGGCAATGTGAGGAACCAGCCAGCTTCATTTTGTGCATACTAGGAACATGTCACAACAGGAGAAATGAATGGTGAATGCCACAGGAAACTGTATCACACAGAAATATTTCTGAAAGGTTTGGAAATTACACATTAGCGTATGCAGGGCCAATGAGAGACTGTTCTGTGGATAAAAGTGATGTAAAAACAAGACCACCAATAAGGAAGAAGAGAGCTGTCCTAAAAAAGTTAGGAAGGTCAGTTATGAAGGTCTTCGCTCATTTTCTGAGCAGAAAATAAAACATAAAGTACTTATTTCAGGTAGAAGAACACTGAAATACAGTACAGGGTGCACTGGAAAAAGAAACAGTTCTTCCAGATACTTACATGCTTGTCAAAAGCTAACAGGCAACCTGCGTTATAGGTTTATTTATTTATTTATATTTACCTGCATCATCAGTTTACGGTTCGAGGCAGAGCTAATTTTGTACAGAATCGGACCCTGGCAAGCAAAGCGGAGGTACTCTGTTGACCGCTAGTGGACAGACAAGGATGAAACAGGTCCCAAGCGCTTCCCAAAGACAACCACTCTTCACTCTAAGAACATCCAATTTATCTGCTATTCAAGCTCAAAATTAAAAAGCTCCCTAATATCATTTAAACAGTGAAAGTGTTGTGTATCTATGTAACAAATAAGGAAGTATTTCTAGCCATTTTTAAGATTAAATGATTTCCCCATGGGGCTGAGAATGAGAGGTGTCCGCCCAAGAAGTAATCACTTGAACATTTGCAAGGTATTACAACAGAAGACAGGAATTTAAAATATTTAAAACAGAGCTGTTATGTTATCTTAGCAGTGCTGTCATTCACAAAATGGGTAAAATATTCCAGATACAGTAACATGCATTCTTTCCCCAAGTCTCCCCTTACTATCTCCCACCTCTTAATATATCTTTGACACTAACACACATTCTCCCTTTCTGTAAACTAATTCTCTATGAGGTCTTGCTCTTTCTTTTCAAAGCATGATGATGGTGGGATAGTGGGAAATACAAATTTCAAGTCTCACAGCCTCTTTCTAAAGATGGGTAATGTAAAAAAATTCCACCTGCCAACAGCTTCTTATTTAAAATGAGCCAACTTTAGCTCTGCTGTGTCTACTAATTGCATTGTGGCTGATAGACAAAGAACTTTATAGGTCAAAATAAAAAAAGAAAAAAATCTCATCTGAGAAACAAAAGAAGCCAGACAGGTCCTGTGCATTCCTTTTAAGGAACTACATTAAACAAACATAGCTGGCAAGCCAGTATCACCGTGAAAATAATTTTCACTGAGAATTGTATTGCTCACAGTGAATCCTCCAGCAACAAGAGCACATGCTGAGGCCAAAGGTTTCACCTGCTCAAAGAAAGCAGAAAACTCTCCTATGAAATAGAAGCCTGACGAGTCCCAACTTTCAAATTTATGCACTTAAGGGAGATTTTGGGCCTCAAATTCATTCAGAAGATTTTAACTACACTATGTCCCTAGTACGCATCAGGATTGCTCATATGGCAGATCTTAGGCTAGCACCAATTTTGGGGATTAGTTACTTGGGGAGGAAAATAATTTTTTTCCATCATAAATGATTCTTACAGACCTGTCAGAAGCTTAGAATATTAGCACGAGGGGAAAAGGCAACATGTATTACACATATTATTTGTACAAAAACTCAGACTGATACAAAACTAGATACATATTTACAGATTGTCAATAGGAAAGTTAATTGATCAGTGAGTGGATCGATTCATAAGGAAATGCTGCCTGCTGATGTCTGTTTTACTGCATTGCACAGTCCATATCCTCAACCCAGATTAAGAAGAGGGCATTTAGTGTAGCTCTCTATACCTCACCACCTAGCCTCAACTTGGGGACGCAAAGATTTCAGTTCTATAAACATACATTATCTACAAAAACCTATTTCTTATCCTGGTCAAAGAGGCACAGGCATTGAACAAAACTACACTTTACCAGCTACCAAAAGACACCCCCCGGCCCCACAAACAGCAACAACAAAATAAATAATCCACAAGCCTCCATCTTTTTCTTAGCCCGACTTGGGAGTTTAGCGAGGCAGATCTTTTAACATAAAAGGCAGTTTACAAACACTAGGAGACATACACCTTGGGCTGAAATCCTAAGAATATATGCTTTCATTGTTCTAATTGTTGTAGCAATAGAAGATTAAATATGCGTGGTATTTTCTGGAAGCTAAGAGATTATTTTATTTCCAAACAGTGTATACTATTATTTGCTACTGATACCCTTCACTTGAGGAAAATCTGCCGTTTGCAGAGCAAGAGAACACAGACATAGACAGCACAATGAAAGAAGAAAACATCATGATATAATGCGTCATCCTCATATTTGGAAGAAATCCAAATGGAAAAGTTTCTGATTGACAAAGCTGACACAAGTTATATTAGAGATCTCTGCCTCATCTGCTGGATTCCTGGTCTTAGGAAAACAAAAGTACCTGGCTTGAACTGCAGAGAATGAAATGAGTAAATGAATTTACTGGAATACTAACAAAATCCAGCACTGACTATGGAAGTGGTGATAAATAGCGTGAATTTGTGCCTGCATAAGCTTAACAAGTGACCAATTTAAAAAAAAGAAAAAGAAAAAGATGTGTGATCCATCATGTTTTTAAACATAATATGAACATAACATGCCTTCAACAGTATTGTTTAAATACGATCATGACATAACACTATGGGTTTTGTGCTTCTCTTTGCAACAGTTAAAATATTACATGCATGTCTGTGCAAAAACAACACAGTGTATCATCTAAGTTCCAAGCACTCCTTCTAAACAATGAGAAATGTACTAATGATTTCTAATAAAAAAATAACATTTTTCCCCTAATATAGTGGAACATCCTCTGTATTGGATAAGTGATGATATATTCATTTGGAAAATTCATTTTAACATTTTCAAGCTAATAGTTCGTTTTCTTCAACATCTGTATTGGACTGTTACTCTGGCTCTGGAACTGAATTCTATCCCACTGGATTAAGGTCAAAATTAGTACTCCTACTGCATAAGGGAAGTTTACGTCCTGCTGTAAAAAATAAAAATGTACCGTTAACTTCTTTTGGTAAGAAAAAAAAAAAAAAAGCAATGTAAACAAAATGCTATTTGCAAGATATAGCAGTAATTCTATTAATACATTAGTAATTAAATGTTAGTTTAAATTAAATGTTAGTTAAAAATTCCCAACTGTGAAGATTTGACATACGAGGTTTTGGATTCTACACACTCCTTGCATTAACTACTTGAATAGCAGTTATATGTTAATAGCTATTACACACACATAGCATTAATGTTCAGCTGTGGTCATATGGGAGGAAACTTCCAAATAAACATTATGAATGTCTCAAAGGTTATTTCTTCTTAACAGATGAAACCAATCCCATGTTTGCCTTTGTACTAATATTGTATATTTTCACACTGTATGTTGAATATAATAATAAATCTACTGTTAGAAGATAATATTTAAACTACAGCCTATATGCCAGGCTCCCTAATTGACAAATTCATATGAAATATATTGCCCCCCTCCCCATAAGGCTCTACTTGCCAAAGCTGGCATTTTAAAAGTGAGGTAGGCAGGTGAGTGAGGTTTGTGCCAATTTACAGTAACAGAAGGGCACATTTCAAAGGTCTTAACACTATGCCACTCAAGTCATAGATAAGTTTTGCTGCTAATTTCACAAAAAGCAAGATTGTGTGCATGGCTGTTACATGAACAAAACCCTTCTGCCAATTCAAGGGGTCAATCTCTGCACTTACAGGCTGCAGAACTTGCCCACTGCTTAATGTTGTGCTGGGATTAACTGGCACTTACAGTCCACAGTAGGTTTGGTTTTCTTTTTTTTTTTTAATTTAAACATGTTAACAAAGTGTGAAAGCTTATATTATTACTGCCAAAGCTCTGAAAAACATCCACTGTGAAAAACTGTCCTATACTTTACAAAGAGGCTATGAGAAAGTAACTGAGAGATCTTGGTGTGATAGATGCACCAACAATGGCCTCATGATGCTTCAGTTAATGAAGCCAGTTTAAGGTGATGCATACCAAAGGCAATTTCTTGCATCTGGAAGCAAGTAAGTTTGATCATGACCTTCTCAAAAAACAAGAAAAAGTGTCTAAACCAATACATTTAACCTGTAAAGGCCCAATAAATCACAAACAGACTCATTTCTCATCATAGTCAATGTTCTGCAAGAACATTCCACAGCTTTTGGGTTAATGAAAAGTTACTAACACCAAAACCTTTTTTCAGCTCCAACATGATTTGACGCAACAGTTACAGATGCTGGATTCCTATGCCTGAGAGGGACAAAATTTTATACAGGATATATTCAACCAATAGCAAAAACCAGTGTAGCAACTAAAATACTAGACATAGCTTGTGTAAACTGTAAGAAACTAAGAGACACGTGATTTTAAAAGGGCACACTTGTGTTTAAACAAAACTATGGAAAACACACAGCAGCAAATAGCTGCTGCAATTACATTATCTTAAAAAGTATCTTTGACTCGTGTTACGAAAATTGCTGTAACACAAGCAGCTGCTACACAAAACTTGCAAGAAGTGAACATTTCTCATAAGGAGCTTAAGAGACATTACAGCTTCAGCATCTCTGAAACCTCATTCCCGTTAGACATATCAGAAGGGATGGGATGCTGGTAAAAAGATCTTGCAAAATGAGGTGCTCCCTCAAACCAGGAATCATCCCAATCAATTACTGTTTGGATTCTGACATGTATTTTGCGTAAGTCTACAGTTATAGTTAATACCTTACCAAAAAAATGCAGAGAGCACGGGAAAGAAAGAGTTCATAGTCAGAGCACCATGACCTGCCATTTCTCATCTTACTTCAATTAGTGTTGAGATCGAATGTTTTCTGAAGGCGACAAGAAATGAAGTCGCACAGTGGTGCAATCTGTCCACCCTCACGACAGCCGGCAGCCCTGCATCCCTCCCCGGCTTCCCCCGAGCTCAGACCCGACCTCGCCACGCAAGTTTAGGAGGAAACAAGCAATACACAGCATTTTTGTCGTACATGAGGTGCAGTAAACGGACTGCTACGCCAGTAAAGCGGTACAGGAACACGCTGCTTTTCCACACCAATAACAGCTCCAGCCTGTGCACTCCGCCAGCCATCGCCTCCAAGTTCCTTACAGTTTGGGGCCGCAAGAACCGCGTCCTGCAGGCACCCCTCCACCCACCTGCCCCGCCGGCTCGCATTCGAGGCAGCGCACGGCAGCACGGCAAGATACCTCAAAAGGAGAGCCACGGCAGCACAGCCCGCGCCTCGCTGCCTCCTCGGCGGCATGAAATGAAACGCGCCCAACGCTCCGCTCTCCTCTCCCCGGCGCACCCCAGCCCGCGGGGAGGGGAGATCGCAGCACCTACCCGGGATGGCCAGGTTGGTGAGCGGCGTGCGGTGGATGCTGCCGGGCAGAGCTGCCATCCAGTCGGCGAACCGCAGCTCGTTCTTCCCTTGCGACGAAGCCATGCCGCCCGCCGCCGCCGCCGCCGCCGTGCCC